>JAVJGI010000040.1:98245461-98386783 GCA_035590275.1 Ibycter americanus
AGCGAGAGGGCTGGAGGGGCACAAGGAATTGGGAGGGGACACAGCCAGGACAGCTGACCCCAACTAGCCAAAGAGGTATTCCACACCATGGGATGTCATGCTTGGTATATAAACAGGGGGGGTTTTGCTGGAGCCTCCTGATTTCTGCTTGGGGACTGGCTGGGCATCAGTCAGAGGGTGGTGAGCAATTGTGTTGTGCATCACTTGTTGTTTTGTTTCCCCTTCCCTTTGGATTTTATTCCTCTCTCCTCTCTCCTTTTCATTCTTCTTCTTATTATTATTATATATAAAATAATAATAATAATAATAATAATAATAATAATAATAATAATAATAATAATAATAATAATAATAATAATATCTATTTTATTTCAATTATAAAATTGTTCTTATCTCAGCCCTTGAGTTTTACCTTTTTTCTGATTCTATTCCCCATCCTGCTGCGGGGGGGAGTGATAGAGCATCTGCCTGGTACTTAGTTGCCAGCTGGGGTTAAACTACAACAAAGAGCCACATATGGTCTATGGGGCAAATCCATGCAGCTCTGTACCTTTTTTGCCATAGCTTCGACCCTGACACCATCAGGACCATTGCCAAACACTTCTCTGTGTGCCACTGGTGTGGCACTGAGCCTCATAATCTGCATTTGTGCCTGCACCAGAGTGTGTTGGCCATGACCAGCCAGATTTCTGCAGGCATTTGCATGCTGTTTGGCACACCTAACTATCCTGCTTCAAATGTTAGTGCCACAGAGGCACAAAAGTTCTTTGAGAAACCTGGCCCCTACAGTGTGCTGTTCAAGCAAACACATCAGCACATTTTTCTCACCCTGTCTTTTTTTTTGTTTTCCTCAAGCAAAGCAGAGCAACAGTACAGGAATAGGGAAAGGACACGAGCATACCTGCCTGGAACAGCTGGCTCAAAGGCAATGACATGCAGTAAATAACTGAAAGACAGGGTTGTCCTTCTCTGTCATGCCAGAAATTTTATAAACCACAACAGAGACGTGCAAATGGTTTGAGGACCCCACAGAAGAATTTTGGTAGCACCATATTTCATAACTTCCTTTGGTATCTTGTGGGCCCAGCTCCCTGATCTATGCCCACCTCTGCCTCCCCACTCACCGGCATTCACTCAGAAACTCGCAGTCTCCGCTGCCACGGGTCTATTGAAGTTGTTGGGTGCCCATCCTCAGAGGTGACTAGGTCACTCCAGCACACGTAAAACAGAGGGCTTCGTGCAACGTGCTTAATGCACTGTGCTTAGTGCTGGGATCCAAAGGACGGGCTACTGAGGGAGACAAAAAAAACCCAGTTAGCTTGGTTCAGGTTCAAACTAAGAAGCAAGCTCACCTGAGAGGTGTCCCTGGTGTATTAATCAAGTGTTGGAGGCAAGGCTTCTGCCCACACTGACCTCTGAGCTACTTCAGGTATTTCTAGATGAGTTACGAGCACAGCCTTATTCCCTCTAAGCTAACCTGAAAAAACCATAAACAATTGCTTCTACCAACAGAATTTCAAAACGTGCAGAGGTAGCCCTAACACCTTTGAATGTCACTGACCAGATTCCCGATATATCACTTTGATCAAAAACTCATCAGGATTACCCTTCTGCGTTTTTCTTTGGGTTTTTTTTTTTTGAATGGGATGACACATGATGAACAATACCACACAGCTACAGTAACGGTACTTAAATAATCCCATACACAGCGAAGATTCCTGTACACATTCATTTAAAGTTGGCCTGAGGCAAGCCAAATATACAAACAATTAGAGATCTGTAGGCATGCCAAGGAATATTCACGCAGCATATAGGCCCAAGAGAAAATATAATGAAGATTAAGAATATTATTAACACATATATGGAGGTAATAGTATTTGATGGATTTCTATATGAGTACCTCTGTGATCCTGGCAAACCTCAGAAAAGGACTGGACTGACATTTTCCACATTTACCTACAGCTGTCAAGTTTGTAGCACTGCAGTAGCGCTAAGTATTTGAAATCTAAACGGCTGCTAACCCATCTTCCTTTGTTTCATTGCACAGTAAGTAGATCCACCTCATTCACTCAGTTCGTGACAAATGTTTCTGTTTCACTCACATCCCAAGACAACTTCTGTTGCCCTTTTCTTGATCCCCCACCCCCCCCAAAAAAACAGCATTTTCCCCCCTGAACCTTCAAAGTTTCGGTTTTTTTTCCCTCCAATTACAATCTTTAGCACACAAAGCAGGTTGTATCAGAAGTGCAAAAGCTTCCATATTCTTTGAATTGCTATAAACTGCTGTACAGTTTTGTTCATTTTAAGTACCCAGTCTTTTGATATCCTGGCCAGTCCATTCTGTGCTCATGAGTTAACAAGACTAGAGGCAGGGAGAGACACAAGAAAGGCCACCCAATTAAAGGGAGAAAATGAAGATCAAAACAGGCTACTGTGCTGTTGTATGGTCAGGTAGAGAACTGTACCTGGTGCAGTCACTGATAACAGGCTAGCTAGCACTGCAGCTGGCACTTTGCTGTGACCTGCACCAGTCACCTGTGTCTAGCCTTACGAGAGCTGGCTACCTTTTAAGTTAAAAAGGCTGAAGATTAAAAATGTTAGTAACCCTGGAAATCCTCAAACAGCTTTGCTGAAAACAAGAGGAACAACTTTGAAATTGTAAGCCCTGTGGGGAGGACTCTGTGTAATTTGGTAACAGACACAGGTTTTCTTCTTCTCCATCAAACCAGAAGGAGCTGAGCACTGGAAGCCCATGCCTGCTTGAGGGATGGGGGACTGTCCCACGTTGCATGTAAGCAAGAGGTTACACAACGTCCAAATCAACCCTCGAGCTGCTCAGGTGCAAGCTGCTCCACGCAACACATACTGCTCTCCTGATCGTGCATCCAGAAACCACAGGATCAGCAGAAGGTCAAAAGCAGGGCTCTGAAATGCAGTATGTCATCAGCATCCCATAATGGACACAGGGACCCATTGCTCTAGGGATTAATGCTGTGGGGTGAGCATTCCCAAACTCAGCATTCCTGTTCCCTCACACACTGAGTGTGAAGTGAGAGCAGGCAACTCGTCGTTAAGCAGAGACATAGGCCTTCATGATTAAGATAGTCTGCTCTTCAGAGAGAGCTCACACCTGCAAATTGCTGGGCAAAGTAGGACACAAATCTTATTTTCAAAAATAAAAAAACACCACCAAACTTCAATGGATTCTCCCTTAGGAGTATTAAAAGGATTGCCTCTTCCTGCAGATGGAGGAGGCTGGCAAGGGTTTACCACGCATCATAGCAAATACAGCTCTTTTTAAAAACAGACAACATACCACAGAAATTATTTGTTGATGTTGATTTGATTCTACTGCTTTTGATCAAAATTTCTGTGAGTTCAGTTGCTATCAGAACATTCAGTGAAGGAGAAGAGGGACCCTAAAAGGCTAATAGTCCACCAGCTCCACTACACATCCCAGTTCCCAAAGAAGGCTGGCCAGTTTACCTTCTGGTGAACTTGGTATTTTTACACCATGAGCTGGAAGGAGTCCACCTTAAATAAGACATCTAGGAAAATCCAAATAACTGGAAGGAGAGTACAGGTAAGATTTTGTTACCCAACACATCAAAAAGTTTTACAACTGGTCTCTCAAAAACAAAGGAAAAAAAACCATCAAAATGCTGGATTTGGCTTCCACAACGCAAGGAACAGCTGGAGCATTTCTGCATGACTTAGTTTAATGAAGCAAGATTGGAATTTTTAAGTTCCCAAGGAGAAAAAAGGAAAAGTAAAGAGCAGCAAAGTTGCTGTTCACTTTCTGCTATCTGTACCAGTTACCACCTGGATCCAACTATTTGCTGCCTAGGTTCCAACTATTCAAAAACCCACATAATTAATTAGTACCAAACCAAAGGTCTGCAAAACATCTGTACTCCAGGAGTGGCCTTTTGATGAGAGGAGACCATTCCTTGACTCCCCAAGTCCTACAGCTCAGACTCGCTGCTTGAAAAAACTGTTTCCCATAAGAAACCTCTTATCAGCTCCAAGCCCCACCAGCCTGGCAGTGAACTGCAGGTAGGATATAAAGAAACCCAGGGAAAACAGAGAGATTCCTTAGGTGTTATTGTTGGTTCAGCAGATTTCACTAATTTACCTATTCTGGGGACATCCAGACCTCTTTTTTCTCCTTCTTGGATACCTTCCTGAAACTTGGACCACAGCAAACTGGATTAGGGAGGACATTTTTTGTGCCACTGGAGTTAGCAAGGCTGGATGTAGATCTCAGCCCACCAAGGGACCGGCACAGTCACAAGGCAACGCTGGACAACGACGCAGGAGTTACACACCACATCAGCTGGAGCTCTCTATGGGGCCAGAAGAGCAAGGGAACTGGACACCACCGGTTCACCCCAAATTTGCCCCCAAATTCCATGTTTCTTCCTATGGAGTCCTCTGACATCCCAAGGCATAGGTACGGACCCAGTGTGTATTGCCGGATGCTATTCTTTCGGACACAAATCATACCATCACTCACAGCCAGGCACTGGCACTCGTTCCTAATCTTACAGGGTTGTTTCACCTAACAGCTCCCAACCTGGCTCCCTGAAAGCAGCAGGGGACAGCTGCCGAAACCCCATCAATCCAGACAAAGTCAACATGACCTGTGGATGCGGTCCAGCTCCGCCTGGAAGGATCTAACAGTAAGTGTGGCTGAGGAAATATTATTGCAGCCTGGAGGCTTTCTCATGCACCATATTTTGGTGCACCATTTCTTGTTGCATGAGCATTCTGGGCATTTTGGGAACTCCAGATGCAGAAAACACTTAGTTCTAGGTCAAAATGTTTTTACTGATACAGGTTTCACCATCCTGATCTGGGTGTGAATGCTTGTGAATGTTGCAGGATTACATGCTGTGTAATCACTTGCCATGGCCCAGAACATACAACGTGCCCACCAAAAAGCATGGTAAATAAAATAACAGTGTTTCTTGCCAGTCCAAACAAACAATTTTCCATTGCTAGCAGAGCAAGACAGTACTAACCCACAGAACTGCAGTCTTTTAGGACTTCGTTTAGTAGTAGCAAGAAAAAAACCCACACTGCTGTGAAGTGACACAGAAACACACGTAACAGTTTTGTCATCAACACAGACGTGGTGGTTATATGCAAGCAAATGTTTATTTGATCCATTTGCTAATGCACAAATCAACTTGGCCTAAAACTATTTCATAATATGCATTCTCCAGCAATGACCCAATTTGAAGTGAGCTATTTGAGGCGATTGCTGTGTTTTTCAGGCAAGACAGCCATTCGAGCAACCAGCTATAGCTTCTCTGTCTGCAGACTGCAGAGTTTGCACTGGGAAGAGGGCTGCAATGAAAATAAATTAACCTGTTTTACTTGATCCACTTTAATTATTTTTTCTTGGGGGGAAAAGAAGAAAAAAAAGAAAGGAACTCTGACTTAGCTAATGGGAAATCCTCAAGGATTTGGATAAAGAAGTCGTGTATACCCACTTGCCCTAACCTTTGTTTGGCCTTCTGGTTCAGTGCAAGGGGCATATCAGTTAAGTATCTGACGTCTTCTCTTCTCTCTGGGAAACTCAGTGAGTTAATAACTCATTTCAAACTATTATGATTTTCATGCATGGAAAAAAAAAAAAACAACCTTGGCTTTCCTCAGACAGTACAGCTGGGTAAGTACAGAATTTCCCGGCACTGTTTAGACCTGGGTGGGGTGGGAAAAAGAAAGAAGGGGAAAAAAAACCCCAACAGAAACAAATGAAGTTTATAAAGAAGGGGAAAAAAAGAACAGAAACCTTGCCAGGAATTCAGGCAATCTTTCCTTCCTTGTTTCACTTATGGAGATCACATAATCCAAATTAAACGTGAATCCCCTTGCAAAATGCTGGTGACTCTACCCAAACTAGGGTAGCTAAGGTGCTGAGAAACCACGAAGTTATCTCCAGTCCTTCAGATATTCATATAAGCAAGTAGCTTAAGTGATAGGTCTCGTGTCTGCAGGATCAGCACTCCAAACAGACAGTACCTCTAGGAGGAACTGACCCTTGTGTATGCCTACAGCCCAAACCAGCTGTATCCAAGTCCTCACTGTGGACCTCTAGGCACCTCCAGAGCACAAGTAGAAAATAGGAACTGCAGATGAGATTATACGATCACAGCAAAGCCACTGCCACCTTTCAGGGAGACCTCCTTCCCTGCAGCAAAGGAACACGCAGGGGATTGTTAGCATCTTTCCCAACCTGTCGCACTGCACGGTGAAATGGCATTAGCTGCTCATGGGATGACCAGCTTTGCTCAGTGCTTCAGTGGATAAGACTGTGCTCACAGCTGTGCCTGGCCTTTAGGTGGAAGGGCAGAATTCCAGCCCCTGGAAAGGACCTTCATATTGCCTGTTAAGTTGGTCTTCTCTCAGCCTGTAGCCATACCTTCAACTCAAATCTAGAATTTCATTGCATTAAATCACCTGTTTTTCACCTGAGCATCTCAAAGACAAGCAGCATGTGCTTTTCAAGCCCTAGAAAAATCTACATATCATACTATATGTCCCCACTTACAAAAAACAAGCAGTGCACGAACAAATTAAGTCAACAGAGGGTGCACGGCAGAAGTCGAACCCATTCACAAAATGACCTGTCCTCCCTCCTCTCACTTTGACTGTGGTTTCCCTAAGCTACAAGGTTTTCCACCTAGGGTTTTCAAAATGCACAGGAACAGATTCAGGACCATGCTTACATACAATATATGTTTATGAATATTTGTTCTACACACTGATTTTACCAATATTAGTGACTCCCCTGACTTTCTTTCTGTGGCCAAGCAAGAGCAAATAATTTTTAAAGAGAAGTCTGAATTTAAGAAATACATCATGCAGATGTATGCAAGCCAGTACCTCCCCCACACACCCAAGTTTGGCAGGCAGACCTTTCAGAACCAGCTTGCAGGAGGTGGCTCTGCAAACATGAAAGCTTTTTAAAGTAATGCACAGGTACAGGCATGGTTTTCACGTCAAGAAAATGGTGCTAACTCCATTAAAACCCCGTGTTTACTGCAGTGGTTCACAGACTTGTGAAGTCAGAAGAGACCATTGGGATCCCACCCAATACAAAACACAGCCCGGGGGATTTCATCCAACGATTTCTTCATTAAGCTCCTAACTTTTGACTAATCTCAAACTTGTCTTCCAGAGTTAAAATCAACTTAAATTCAGAGAGTTCAAGGCTCTATCAGCACTGCCTTGTGTAACACAGACCTGGGGGCAGGCCACTACAGCGTGACTGTGCAACCATATTGCTAACAACCTGCTGCTCAGCCGCCTCCAAATCCCACAGGGCTTCTTGTCATGCAGTAGGAACTTTTCCATGAAAGAACTTGGACAACCCACCTGTCAGGGACATTTTGTCAGGTTTGACAGGATGGGCATTGATGGATACAAGCCAGCGTGGGTGTATCTTGAGAAATGCCCTATCCTGAATCCAGTCTATTCATAGTGCGAGGATAAGTTTCTTCCCTACCACATTGTGAAGCTGATCCAAAGTGAGCGTTCGGTTTGGATGTGAGATGCACTGAAGAATGACTTCAGACTTGGAACCATGCTCAAAAGGCAGCCCAGCCATAGCCCGCATGCAAGAAAACCCACCATCCCTCCTTCTATCAAGTTCCCTCCATCTGGAGCACTCCCATCAAAAAGCAAATGCATGAAATCCCTCCTCGCTAAGGGCAGAATTCCACAGGTTAAAGGAAAGATAGGTATAACACTGTTTCAGGGGAAGGAATGCAATGATGCAGTGCAGCCCTCTGAAAATCAGCTATATAAACTGCTCACCAATGTAAGTCATCACAGCATTTGCCCCACTTGCTCTAGTGAGTTTCTGCTTTGTACTCGACTCTGCAGCTGCCTTGCACCTCCCACTCCTCCTTCTTTACTGTCTTCATTTAAATCAATGAATCAATCAAACCTCACTTCATCAGTAATAAATCAATCACTTGGATAACTCGGCTATAAAACAACGACCTTGTGGCTGCAAAGGCAGAGTATGCGTGAGCACGTAGATGACAGCAAGTGAAAGAAAGAAATATTTTATGTATGTATTTGCTATAGTTCACAGAGAGTCTTTTTTTTTGTCTTTTTTTTTTTTTTTTTTTTTTACTGGCCACATCTGAGCTCTCCAGAAGGGCTGTATTAATAGAAATTCTCATTTCTTGCTTGCCAGCCACCCTCAAACAAATCAAAGCATTCCTATCCTCTTTCTGTGTTATTTTCTCACATTGTATGCTGTATTCATACCTATTTTTCCTGAGTACAAATGAGTACAAACATCAGAGGCAGCCTAGAAATGCTGGGGCACACACAGTACATTCTTGGTTTTTTCTAAAGATCAGACCATATCACCAATTACAAAAATAAATAAAATAAAATAAAAAAAAAAATTAAAGAAAAGCACTCAACCTCCATCTACCCGCTTCCAAACTGAGATAAGGAAATATCTCAAAGTTTCCACAAAGCCTTGGATTACCTCCCATGGATGCAGTAAGGCCTGAGAATCCGCCCTATTGCTTCCCTTGCTAGCGCTGCATGCCTACAGAGCTCCTGCGTTGGTTGGGAGCTTCTTGTTGTTGTTATTGTAAAAGCAAAGTGTTACACAAGACAGAGAGCTTGACAGCTTTCCCACAATCCTCAGCATGTGGGAATAGCAAGTAACAAAGTGTTAACACCTGCCAACTGGTGGTTAGGTGTAAATGTCTCTGTTAACAACAAACACTGCTGCTAGCAGTCATCAGAGCAAAGCAGCAAATCTGTTCCCTTCTCCAATGTGGAAAACACCAAACAATAACAAAAAAGGCACCTAATTGCTTGATTAAGATGTACCAGTGTTGGAAACTGCTGATCTAGAACATTGAATCTCTGACATTTGCTTCACTCTTGATTAAACAGAAATGTTTAAAACTAGCTATTGTGCGGGCAGAAGCCCAGAGCACTGTGTACCATCCAGGGAATTGTGACAGGGAAACTTTTCACAAAGAAACAACATCAGAACCACCTCCTCTCTGATGTTTCATAAAAGCGTCAGCTGCTGAGACCCTCTGGTTGTTACAAAGAAGGGATGGAAGAGCACTAAGGAAAGGTTAGGAGCCCTTCAGACTTGGAACCATGCTCAAAAGGCAGCCCAGCCATAGCCCGCAGGCAAGAAAATCCACCATCCCTCCTTCTATCAAGTTCCCTCCATCTGGAGCACTCCCATCAAAAAGCAAATGCATGAAATCCCTCCTCACCATGGGCGGGATTCCACAGGTTAAAGGAATGGTCAGTATAACGCTGTTTGAGGGGGAAGGGGTAAGGGGTAAGGTAACTCTTCAGTTCCCTTTTCCCCATGTGGAACTTCCAGGGAAACCTTGTGAAAAAGTCCAGCTCCTGCTTCCGAGCAGGGAGGTTGGGCAGGGCTGTTTCTTTAGGGAGGGAAGGATTAGGTGTGTACTTTTAAAAATCATGTTTTTAGTTGGTGATTTCCCAGGCAGCTTCATGAGCCGGGTGGCACTGGCTTATCACCCATCTGCATGTGACCAATGTCTGAGACCTGAGGCAAAACTCCTGCTTACTCTAGGTTTGCCCTTAGTAGCCAACTTGCTTGTTTTCTTCCCCTTTCCCTGTGACAAAAAGGTAAGGGAGCAGTGGCTCAACTCACTTGGATCAAGTAAACTACAGATTGCCAAGTCAGAAGAAGGTAAACTTCATGAATTTACGCTACCCACAAAAACCCACTACTGCCCAGATCTCCCTACTTTGCACACAGAAACTCCAGCTCAGCTGGGAGGGACATTACCCCTAGCTTCCATCAGCCTGCATTTCTTCAGTAATTGCTATCAGGAAAATAAATTATCCCATTCCTGAGGGGTGGGGAGTATTTCACATTTATATATTTTCCTTGAACATACTATGTGAAATACTTCAGACAACCATGATTGTACCTGATTATTCAGCTGGTGACCGGGACAACAGATAATTTTAACCTACATCAGTTCCCCACTCTGGGTCATGTGGGAGGAGGAGGGCGAGTGGAAGGCAGAGGTCACTTCTTCCAGTGGCACTACCAATATATGCCACCGTTAATGATGCATGAAACAAAGACTTTCAATAATAAGCACCTTGAAACAGAGGACTTGTGTTCTCCTTATTTCCTGAAGCGTCAAGTATTTGGAAGTTCTACAAGTCGTAGATGGTTAAGCATAATAAATTGACTTACAAAGACTAGCAGAGCATTGTTCCAACTCTAAACAACATCATTCACTAAATTGTTACGGTGAAGGCTCAAACAACATTTGATTAAAGTTTCCTGCAAATGGTTCTATGGGTAGGAAATAGACAAGCAATTGTTTAGTTGGCCAAAAGTTGCTTTCTCCACCACAAACGGGTGAATCGGGTAATAAACTTGCCTGTCAGCAGGAATATTGACCTATATACTGAGCTAGATGTTACCAAACAGCAGTTGGAGAAGGTTTTTTTTGATATAGGATGTTTAGGATCACCTGCACCAGAATAGTATTAGAAGAAAATTTCCAAGTTTCATGTGAGTATTCAAGCCCCTCAGCAGCTGAATTTAGACTCTCAGTCACACGGTTTCTGTGACTCAGCCATTTGTTAGTCATCCTCTGCCCGTTATATCTCAGGAAAGTTACAGATACCCATAATTAGAAAGGCAATCCCCCTCCTTCAGTCTCCTTCTGCCTGCTCTCTAGCTATCATGTCCTCTCACTCCCTCACTTACCAGAGGTCATGTACTATTTCATTCTCACTCCCTAGATTTATTTCCTTACAGTCTCACCCATTTGATGCCCCTACAACACTCTCTATATCTTACCCCACATGCAGAATGCTCCAGATCAATTGATGCCCTCGCACCCTGCTTCAACCCTCCCTTTTCTGAGCCCAGCAGCCCTGCCCTGGTCCACCTCTGTCTCTCACACACACAAGTTTTTATCAACAGCTGCCCTCTGGACTCTTGCAGACCATATTCAAGACAGCACCATTCTTGTACGGTTTGGGAGCATAACGCAAGATAACTTGGTTGCTTCTGTCTAAACCTATCCTGGACGAGTTTCTCTAATTTGTCTGAGCTGCTGATCTGTAGAGCCAGCACTTGTGTGCTTCCCTCAAATCAATGTTGTTGCCCAACATTTCCACTCTTGCACACTGTTCCCTCCGTGCATCATTCCACCAGCTTTCCCTCCTTCGCTGTATCAAACAGCTTTCTTGGTTTTGCCTTCCAGCCCACTATCTTCTCTTCTTGCTGTTCAGACAATCAACTCCCACCATCCCTCTGCCAGTGATAATTGCATTGATCACAAGCAAATCTGGTTTTCCCTATACTCCATAACAGATTTTGCAGTTCTGCAGGTTTTTCTTAGTCTCCATTCGGTAAAGGACAGTGATCTCTGAACTAGCAAAGCCAGAGGCACAACTGTCCTTGTTCAGCGTGAGACAGCGTCACTCCTGTTCATTAGGACAATCATCCAGGAGATGCTGGGTTGAAAAATCAATGTCTGATCTGCAGGAGGCAAAGGGGAGTACTTCAGCATGCAGCACTTAAATCTCAGATTTATGGTCCAGGTACTGGGAAGCCAAAACCAGGACAAGGAGAAGACTAGGATGGACAGATACACATCCGCCCTTCTCATACTCAGCCCATTCTGAATACGAGGATGAGAGTCCCTCTCACACAAAACCCCATCCCTTTTAAAACTAATGGGTCATCCTCTCCTCAATAAAAAAATTTGGTGGAAAATTTCCGACTGGTACTAATGCCTCACCTCCTTCAATGCCTATCATAAACAGTCCACGCTGACGGCTGTAATGCCACTGTTCCCTTCCAAAGTCTTCCTGACTTACCCTTTCTTTGGTGATAGAAGACACTCGCTTTGTTATTGGTTCGTTCTCCCACTCCTTCCTCCCAAACACACATACATGTGTATTTTATCTGAGGATAATCCCATCTTCTTCAGGACAAGACAGGACAGGACAGGAGAGGACAGGACAGCCCCTTGCCCAGCAGCACCCGTACCCCTTGGCGGGTCTGTCACCGCAGCAGCAGCCCAGGCAGGCTGGTGCACCCTAGAGCCGTAAGTTTAGCTTAGATCCTATAGGTCTGAACTTTATCCACTGTATTTCTTTTTCAGACAACCATGTCCAAGGCAGCAGAAGAATCTTTCTCTTTGCTCAGACACCTTGTAGTACCCTGAGACCACAATGCTAGAATACTCCCGAGACAGAAGACCTAAATCTAAATGCAGATTTGCTTTGCAGTTAAAGCCCAGAGCGCGTGGTCTGGATTCCTCTGTTGCCTTTGACATGGCATTTCTGTAGTACCTTGGCAAGGGCACAAGGTAAGCTATCCAGTAGCAGTTGCCCCCTTCCTACAGATGCACAAAAGCCTGTAAAAGTGTTGCAACTAATTTGCATCAGCACCTTTGGAAGTGTCCCACTGTCCTGTGCCCCAACGCTCTTTCTGCAGTGCAGGTGTGAAGCTGAATCTACTACACAGGATCTGGCTCCATCCATCACTTTACCAGGTGATGAGAATTCTGCCAAGCTCTGTTTTGGCACAGGTGAGGTTAAATGCTTTCCCTACTGACACAGACACATTCCTATGTTTCATTTTAACAACAAAAGGTTAACAAATCTTTCTTCTCTGACTATATTCAAACCTGGACTGAAAGCTACGTCTGCACAGTATTCTCCTGTTAGGTCAATGGCAGCCAACAGAGGAGTGCATACTGCTGGTTGTTTCACTGGATGTTATTTAGCTGTGAATGCCCCATCCCTGGCAGCGCTCAAGGCCAGGTTGGATGGGGCTCTGAGCAACCTGGTCTAGTGGAAGGTGTCCCTGCCCATGGCAGGGGGGTTGGAACTAGATGGTCTTGAAGGTCCCTTCCAACCCAAGCCATTCTATGGTTCTATGGTTCTTAGTAGTCTTTGAACAAAAGATATGAGTTGTCCGCTCTGTTCCACACTAATCTTAATAGTTTCTACTACAGGCTCTACTATATTACTTAAAACTGGTACTAAGTATTTTTTTAACTGAAGGGCAGCTGTGAAAGAAATAGTTCTGTTGGTGATGGGGTGAAGGACTCAAATGCACAAGCTGGAACAACATAAGGACAACATAAGCATGTGAAAAA
Source organism: Ibycter americanus (assembly GCA_035590275.1). Classification (NCBI taxonomy): domain Eukaryota; kingdom Metazoa; phylum Chordata; class Aves; order Falconiformes; family Falconidae; genus Ibycter; species Ibycter americanus. Next base: position 98,258,637 of record JAVJGI010000040.1, read on the forward strand.
TACTTCAACACTTACTTCCTAGTGAATTTAGGGGTGTTGGCCAGCTTGGTTTATTCCTTGGAGGGTTTAAGGTGTCGATGCTAGGCAAGGCTTGTTTCTGTTCCCGTAGATCAAGGTTCCAGCATCACACTTCGATATCTAATAACGCACGCTGTTTGCGTGCACCAACATCGCGCAACCTTTTCGTTGTTGAAAATCAGATGATCACAGACTTAATAAAAAGGAACATTTTGGTGTGGTTCTAAAAATTGCTCAAGTGAAAGGTGCATAGGTTTAGTCTCAGGACTAAATGCAGGATCTCTCCAGACTGGAGCAATCAAAGAATCTTGCTAGTGCTTGTCAGGTCCTGAACGTTGGAGTTGTCATGATTGCAAGCACTGCAATCCCAGGAACAGACCTAGCGAGGTGCAAAGACATAATCACGTATCGCCAATTCTTTGGGCTATACAGTTAATCAAAGGCCCTGCATCTAAGGCAGAGCTAAATTTGACATCTGTTTGATCAGCTCCTTTGTAAGCAAAGGACAGCATGGGAACCGTCACCTCTTATTTCTAGCTCCTTTGGCTTCTACCCTTCAGCACAGAAGATGATGTCTGTCTTACCCGAGGCTGCCTCAAGCATCAGTACAGACAGACTATGACTCCAGATCCCTTTCTGTCCCGTTGTCCCATGTTTTAGTTCCCTGCCTGTGAGAACACAGCCATTTGCAACACCAGAGCGATGGGAATTCTGGCAGTGAAGAAACGTCCCTGTTAACGAAGGATCTTGGGGCTATTTGCATCTTTGGGGGATTTAGATGCACTGCAGGGCGAGGCTGGGCCTCATTTTAAGAGAAGGCTCCAGCCCGTGCCGGTGCCAAGAGGCTGACTAATGCAATTATTTCCTTGCGAAGCTGCATTTTTCAAAGTGCTGATTCTTATTAAGAAAAAGGAACGGATTTGGAGCTCATATTTTGATCGGGTGCCCAGGATTATTTGGAAATTCTTTTTCCTGGAACGAGACTTTTTATTCCAAATTTCTCCATGGTGGGGAGAGAGGGTTTCCTGGGCAGAATTAGGATAATGATTACAGCCTGTATACAATCAGCTCTAACCACTGTGGAACTCCAAAAATGAGTGTTATTGCTCAGTGGCTTCGTTGAAAACAGAAGTATTATTTAACCAGAAGGACGGCAACACATGGAAATAGCTCATTATCATATTTTCTCCCTATTTGAAATGTCACATTGAGTATGCATCTTTCACGTCCACTACACTTTAATTAATTTGGACTGTGTTTAAATATATTACACAGCATGCTTTATTACAAAATTCTGACGCATTCTCATCGATGAAACAGGCTTTCTTTCAAACACATGTAAACGGCAGTAGGAGTTACCCTGCCTAAATATTGTTTTAAATACAATGAGAGCAACACATCATCTCTGTATCAGCCTGTGTTTTTCTGTGGCATGGAACACATATAGCAAAAACAACGTTACATCCAAAGCTTGCTGTTTATTGAAGGACAATGACGTTAACATTATTATTCTAGGTCTAAATCTTAACTACTTACCTTATTTACATAATTGCAAGACAAACATATATTTTACTCAATGGCTGAATAAGATTCCAGCAGCGTGATTGCCTAGGAATTAAAAAGTAGAATTGCAGGGTGTATGCGGGAGATGAAAATGGCTTGTTTTAACACAGCTGGTGTAGCTTATCTTCTGTGCACTTTCAAACACAGGTCTTACAAAGGATGGTTGTCCTCCTCCACCCAGCTCTCCAGCAAAGTGGAGGATTTATTTCATTTGCAGACCTTCCTCTAGAATTGCAGTCACTCCAAAAGTTACTCCAGATTTATATTTATACAAGCAACGGAGGGAATCAAAGCAGTTTTTAAAATCATGTAAAAATAAGAGCGTTCACTTAAATTATTTTTTTGTTGTTGTTGGACCGAAATCTTATATTGTACAGAACTCTATGTGGAATGGGATCAGGGATTTTGTAGAATGTATGCCAAACACCTGACTGATAAGATGTCATCTCTCTACTACTGTCTCTGTTGAGGCACTCTTGAATTAGCTACTGGACTACTATAAAACCATCTTAGTCTCAACCGTTCTGGGTTCAGCAAACACCTAATGACATCCCACGCACTGCTCCTCAGGACAGTTCTATCTCACTCTGTCATACCAGTCCCACTAGATTCCACCAAGCGCTGATGATGCTTGTACCAGGAAGGAATCTCCTTCCTCGCTACTCGCACACTGTTCAGGGACCACCCGGAGCCAAGGCTGGTGAAGGAGACCCGCTTCATTCACTGGGAGCCAACTGACTGGCATATCTCACGCAACCAGCCTCTGCATGACATTGCAAACCCAACAGCTTGCTCTAAAACGTGTTCCAGGGACAATTCCTTGGACCCTTTCTTCCTCATCCATCCTCCTAAGAGAGCAGTAATCAAAGCTTTATTCTCTGAATCATGCACTTTAAAATATTTAATTTTCCCCCTAGCAGATGACCTTTTTCCAAAATAATTCCTCAAATAAAAGTTCTTATCATGGGGAAGGTAACTCTGTTCTGAAACAAATTCCCAGATGGGGCCACATGAAACAGTACTCCTGGAATACACATGTTGTTCCTTAGATGAAGGGAAGCTGTTAAACTGCTGAGCACTGTGTGATGCTGCCACCAAGGAACAGCACGAATCTGCTCCGTGCTATTAGATACTCTACTACTACTTCTGTCCTAAGTGTTCTTTTCGCACCCCATGTAACCCTTTCCTCAGGAAACATTTACACTAAGAAGAATAATGTTTCCCAACAATTGAACAACAACAAAAAAGTTGCATTTCAATACAACACGTCTGTCTTCAAAAATCTGGATTAGTTTTATATTCAATTCATTCAGTGAATTGTAATAAATTAATAAACATAATTTGGAGAAGAATAAAAAAATGAACTGTGTTGCTGGAGCCAAAAACAGTAAGTGCAACTTACTTTTTCCCCATTTCTTAGCTCCTTCGGACCCAAGCATTGCTGTTGCAATCTTCTTTTTTTTTTTTATTTTATACATTTTGTTTTATTTGATTTCTGCATTAAAGGAACCCTCCAGTGTAATATAAAAAGATACTATAATTGCTACATCTAATTACAAAGAAGAGCTAAATGTCTAATACAAAAGCATGCAATAAAAAAAAAATAATTAACAATCAGATCGAAAGCCACCAAAATTTCACATCTGTTCCTCTGGGGAACCAGAATGCTTTGCCATGTGAGAATACTGGACAAGGTGCTGGATAATCTCATCTAGGCTCCCTCTCCCATGAAAGGTTGGACCAGATGACCTTTCCTGTAAAAGGTTGGACCAGATGACCTTTCAAGGTCGCTTCCAGCCTGGGCTGTCCTGTGGTTCTGTGAAAGGGGAAGGTCTGCTCTGACAGATGGCTCTCAGCTTAACTGCAGCTTTTCCTCCTTGGTTTCTCTGTAACTTCAAGAGTTTGCTCTTACTGTTTATTTTCCCCTGATTCCCCAGAGTAACAGATGTGAATTTTTATCCTTTTGGCTGCAGTGGGCAGGATCTTGTGTTCTTTACACATTTAGATTTCCCATCAAAATCATCAGGAATGTATTAAAACAAGCAGGCCAGTTTCCATCTCTTGGCACAAGTCAATGAAGCATTTAGATGTACATGGACCTCAAGGCTGAGTGTACAACTGGCAGCTTCCAGAGAGGAGCAGATCATTTAAAAGCGTTTCTGAAGGAGTAGTATTTCTCTACCTGGCCGCAACCATCCCCACTAAGAGCAGCAGTAAAAACACACAGAGCCTTACCGTCCAGTTTCACTTGAATTAACAAGCAATTTGGGTTTGTTTTGTAGACCTTTAAAAATCCAAAGACCACCTTGTAGTAAAGGTGGCAGTTCATTACTGTTGTCCATATGCAAGTGGATGGGAGTCTAATGTGCCAAATTCCAGCCTGAAAAACTGTTTAACCGTAAATCCTCTCACCAGACAGAGGCATGAGTGGCTTTGCAGGATTTGAAGGCAGAGGGACGAAACAGTAGAAGAGCCATGGGAGTGAATTTTCAGTGGTTCTCAACACCATCACCCTGGAGCAACAACCATACTGACTGAGCAGAAGACACCCTGCAGAAAGGAAAAAATAAAAATTAAAAAAAATGATACTTTTCTTTGCATCTGATGTGTAGGACTTCACGTACACCTGTTTCCGCGTGACTTGGCAGTGCAGCAGCAGCTTTTAGGGAAGATACCAACAGAAGATTCATCAGCAACCATATTGACATCTGAAGAAGCATATGCTCACAGGCAGTATTTTCCCTGTTCCCTTTAGCCTGATATTTAAGCCCACAAGGTATAGATATACCTTGGATAATGCCATTTTCCCTGTACGCAGATTTGTGTGTTTTCTGTGCATTTAAGATAATTTCAGCACTGGGTAGACATTTACTAAAATCCAGATTGATGCTATAATTATGAGACAGACAAACAGAAACATGCCAGACAGCATTGGTTGTTTTATTATCTTATTTCTATTCAGCTTTTGAAATAAAATTTAAATAAGTTTTGGGGGTTTTCTAGCAGAGGACAAAAGGCATGAGGCAAACAATACTTCTTATAAAAGCATTCTCTATAGATCAATTCCCACTAATTCATCTTTCCATATACAGATCCTGTTCATTTTTCCATGTTGATTTGGCAAAAGCAGTCTAAGAGTTTTAACAACAAGAGAATTACAAATATGCTGAGGAAGGGAGAAGCTTTTAGACACAATACGCTTTTTTCAGAGGAAAGTCAATTACAATCAGCTGGCTACAAAAGTGACGCAAACATTCAAATCCTCCTGCAATTTCAAAATATGTTGATTTAACAAAGGTTTAGGGAAGTTAAGTAGGTTGTTCAGGATAGATCCTAGTCCAAGAGAGTTCTGGCTACATACACCAGGCAATGATTTCCTCCAATATTTGCAATGGTGTTCATTTCTTTAGTATTCCCATTCTGCATGCAACTTCCCTTGATTTTATCATTACTGCAATTAATTATCCTAAATCTAAAACAGTACTGGAAACAGAATTTAACTTAGACAAATCAGGATTAATTTGCAAGAGATTCACTGCAACATAATCTCTGCTGAAATGTTTACAAGCTGCCTGTAGAGGAGAACTAAAAGCCAAGAGGGATCTCTGGAAGACGCCTGTGGAAAAAACAAGTTTACCTAACTACATGTGCCATGCCATGCCTTGCCATGCTCGTGCTCTTGTGTCTCCAGGGTCATCAGTCCTACCAAGTATTTGATTTCAGTTCTATACACTGCACCTTTGATTCAAAAGAAGAAAAAGGGGATTCATCTGCTACAACGTGGTAGATGTGCAAAATCTAATTGCTACCAGCAGCCTCATGCAAAACCCTGCATAAGTCCAAGAAATCTTTATCCTTTGTTTCAGTGGGCTTTATTGCTTAGTTTTGTTTGCTTTTAGGGCTTTACCTCCAGTGCCCTAATATCTGCATGCTCCACCTGTGTTGCTGAGACAATGTGAGTCTCCCCATGACTTCTAACTGCGCGACTTACTGGAGCAAAACCTAATCCAAAGAAGAGATACAGATTGACCATCAATTCAGTCAGCAGGCACGGTCCCCACAGTATAAATTTCAGAAGCAGAAATCCTAGCCGCTACCAAATGAAATGAAACACCTCGCTGTTTCTAGAAATATTAGAAAAAAAAAACACTTTTCCTGCCTCCTCTTTGCCAAAGAGTACAAGAAGTGAAAAGCCTGTCAAAGGCTAACACATTATTACCTTGATGGGACAAGGTGCTTTTAGGCTCTGAGTAAGAGGTTGAGCTATTAAAGTAAAATCCTTGGCAAATTTATATAATTCTTTCTAGATGGCTCTAGAGAATTCATGGCAAATCGAGTCTGGGATGATGGGCTCTTGCTGTAGAGGGAAGCTACCCATCAACGTGGAGAGCGTTCCAGGAATTCTGGTGTTTGCTGGGCTCACAAAATAGAGACAATGCCACCAGGCACAATAACCTATCTAATATTATTAAAAGCTTTAAAAGCATGAAAATATGAACATATTCTCTTACAGAAAGAACACACTGCTCTGGGCACACTGGACAGTACTTAAACCCAAAAGTGTATGCACATTTTTACAAATATAGTGCAGTCTTGCTTCCCAAAAGTTGGGGATTATTTTTTCTTTAGTGGTTTTTGTTTGTTTGTGGGTGGTTTTTTTTTAACACCAACACAAAACTGAAGTGTTCAGAGAACAAGGAGGGCATGGGCAGGTTATTTTTCAGTAGAATTAATAACCTGTTTATAAGTTGGATTGGTTTGTTGCTTATGGTTCCTAGACCAGCAAGAAACTGGTGAGTGATGCTGCTAATGGTTTAGCAGGCTCCACGTACAAAACAGGTACGTGCTTCTGCAGAGACTCAGCCTGCTTACTTGCAGGCACAAATCTGGCATCCAGTTACAGACTCCATTTGGCATCCTAAAAGCTGTGTCTGGCTTTCTGAAATTCTGAGGGTCAGTTATGGAGGAAAAAACAAATCATAAGGCATTTTAAAGAGACTACCAAATATAAACTACATAGGACAATAAAATACATATATAAATTGTAAATAAAAATATATGATGTACACACCTAGGGTTAGGAAGAATGGAAAAGGAGAGGAGGGCTAGACTGGGAGAACAGAGAATGTGCCCAAGGTGAGCAGATATGATCTAGGTTACTCTTCATCTTATAGATGAATCAGAACATTTCTCAGCAGCAGATGACAAACATTGACCTTAATGAGAAAGAGCACATGAAGTTCAAAAAACACATGGGTCTTAGAGACTCATTTACTGATTTAATCCAGCCTTTTGAATTTGCTAAAGCTTGAAAACAGAGATGCTGGAAGCCATTAAAGAAGAATGCTGTGAAAACCAACGTATGAAGCAACTTGATATGTTGTTCACTGATGGCAGCATACGAGCAACACAGACTTCCACCCAAATAATATGTTCTGGTTTTACATCATTAGGCTGGATGGAATGGGAAGGTGGTTAAGAGCTGAATGCTAACGATCCCAGTAATCTGTAGATATTCGTATCCGTAATTCTGATGAACTGTAGGCATCAGATCCGTAATTCGGATGAACTCTGGGAAATTATAAAGAAAGTGGCTATTACATTATGGCATCCCAGAGATCACAGGGAATTTGGGGCTAAACAGTGAGGAAAATGGAAGGAGCAAAGAAAGAAGTGAAAGTCTGAGCCAATAAGAAGACAGAATTTGATGCCTAAAGGCATCTGATTTCCCAGTATCTCAGGAAAGCAATAAGGTTGCAAGCAAATCCTATTGAAACCTTGATTATTGCTTTTGCCACTGAGCTCATGTCCCAGTAGGGCTTTCTGCTTGAATCAGACTCTAATGTGAGACATTTTAATTGAGATTGCTGGGCCAGCAGGAAATGGTGAGCCTAATGGGCTGGTAATATTTAAGTCAAGTCTTCGAAGAGAGAGAACATGCAGAGCAGTGTACAACACCAAAGGAGAAAAGAAGTGCCAAAGTAATGAGTTACCTGGGGTCAAAGAGGAAGGAATTTGCTGGTAGAAGTAGGGGTAAACATGCCTTGAAGGAAAGGAGGGTGGCTTCCTGCTTTTGGGTTGTTGGGTTTCTTTAAAGATATTTTCCCAATCTATTGGTGGTGGTGTGGCTGAGCTATCTCAGTTTAAGTGCAAAGTGATTTTTTTCGGCTTCAGTTTAGTTTCCTTATAGAGGCATATACCTAGCAGAATCCACAATCAAATTTACCTTAAGCAGAGAACAGTGCAAGAATTACTGATCCATAGAATCGCTGAGGTGCAAAGGGACCTCTGGAGATTGTGTAATACAATGTCTCTGCTCAAAGCAGGGGCAACTAGAGCAGGTTGGTCCAGTAAGGCTTTATGTAACTCCAAGGATGGAGGCTCCTCAGCCTCTCTGGGAAACTTGTTCCAGTGTTCAACCACCTGTAGAGCAAGAAAAGTTTTCTTTTATGTTTAAGTGTCATTTCCTGTGCTTCAGTTTGTGCCTATTACCTCTTGTCCTCTCATTGGGCACTACTGAGAACAGTCTGGCTCCATCTTCTTTACTCCTGTCCCACCAGGTAATCATACCCATTGAAAAGACCTGCCTTGTGTCCTCTCTTGTCTAGGGTGAACAGTCCCAGCTCTCTCAGCCTCTCCTCATATGTCAGATGCTCCAGTACTTTAGTCATCTTCATGGCTCTTTGCTGGATCCACTCCAGTATGTCCATGTCTCACTGGGGAGCCCAGAACTGGACCCAGAACTCCAGGTGGCTGTCACCAAGACTGACCAGAGGTGAAGAATCATCTCTTCTGGCCTACTGGTGATGCTGTACCTAGTGCAGCCCAGGAGGCTGTTGACCTCCTTTGCTGCAAGAGTGCACTGCTGGCTTTTGGTGAACTTGTCCTGGTCAACAAACTCTCTTCAAAGCTACTTTCCAACTGATTGACTTTCAGCCTGTCCTGGTGTACAGGGCTGCTCCTCCCCAGGGGCAGGAACTGGCATTTCCCTTTGTTGAGCTTTATGAGGTTTTCTTTGGCCCATTTCCCCAGCCTGTTGAGGTCCCTCTGAATGGCAGCACACCCATTTGGACTATCAACCACTTCTCCCAAGTTTGTTTCATTTGCAGTCTTGCTGAGAATGTCCTTTGTCATATCAATGAGATCATTAATGAAGCTGTTAAACGGTGTTGGCCCCAGTATCTTCCCCTAGGGTACACCACTAGTGACTGGCCTTCACAATCCAGCAGCTCAGCCAGTTTTCAGTCCACCTCACTGTCTGCGCATCTAACCTGTTCTTGTCGAGTTTGTCTGTGAGGATGCTATGGGAGACACTATCAAAAGACTTACTGTAGACAAGATAAACAACATCAGCTGCTCTTCTCACATCTACTGAATCAACCATCTCAGTGTAGAAGGCCATCAGGTTGCTTAAACATGACTTCCCCTTTATAAACCCATGCTGATTACTCCCCACCATCTTCTTGTCCTTCATACATTTGGAAATGGTTTCCAGGATTATTTGCTTCACCACTTTCTCACGGACTGAGATGAGGCTGACCAGCCTGTAGTTCCCTGGATCCTCCTTGTCCTTATTTATGATACCAGTGAGATTTACTTTCTTCCAGTCTTCAAGAACCTCCCTCAGTCTCCATGATCTTTCACATATTATTGGGAGTGGCCTCAGAGTGGCATTGGCTGGCTCCCTCAGCACTCATGGCTGCATCCCATCAGGCCCTGTGGACTTGTGTACGTCCAGTTTAAGTGTTCCCTAAGGTGACCTTCCTTCACAGAGGGTAAGTTCCTCTTGCTCCAGTCTTTCTTACTGGTTTCAGAGACCTGGGATTTCTTGAGGCAAATCTTACCAGTAAGGAATGAAGCAAAGGCGGCATTTGATACCTCAGCCTTTTGTCATGTCCTTTGTCATCGTGTCCCCTGCTCCGTTCAGCGGTAGGCCCACGTTATCCCTAGTCCTTCTTGTGCACCTGATATACATGAAGAAGCTTTTCTAGTTGCCCTTCACATCCTTTACCAGATTCAATAGGTGGTATTTGGCTTTCCTAACCCCATCTCTGCATGTTTGGACCGTGTATCTATATTCTTCCTGGGTCACCTGTACCTGCTTCCACCTCTTATATTCTTCCTTCTTATGTTTGAGTCAAAAGATCCTTGTTCATCCATACCAGCCTCCTGGCACCTCTGTTTGATTTCCTGTACATTTGGATGGACCAGTCTCAAGCCTCTAGAGGTGATCCTTGAAAATCAACCAGCTCTTTTGGACGCTTCTCGTCAACGCACTCCAGAAACCTCCTGGATGGCTTTTGCCTTGCTGTGTTGTCCTTCCAGCAGATACCAGAGTGACTAAAGTTCCTCATGAGGACCAGGGCTCACAAACATGATGATTCTTCCAGCTGTATGAAGAAGGTCTCGTCTACTACTTCCTGATCAAGCAAGTCAGTAGCAGACACCCACCAAAATGTCACCCATGTTGTTCTGTCTCCAGTCCTGATCCACAAGCTCTCAGATGGCTTTGGCCATCTCTGGGCATAGCTCCATGTGTTCTTGCTGCTCTCCCACATGTAAAAGATAACTCCCCTCCTTGCTGTCCAGACCTGTGCTAGTGCTACAGTTGTAGGAGTTATCCCACCACATCTCTGTGATCCCAAAGGAGATGCCTGACCTCTAGCTGCATGCAGACTTGTAATTCTGTTAACTCCCCTGGCTGTGTGTGTTGGTGTAGAGGTATTTCAGACAGGCACCCACTTGTACTGATTTTCAAGATCAGGTACCAGTGCCTTCCCCCTCCTGCTGTCCTGTAGGCACTCCCTTATTTGTGTGCATACACTTGGGGTGAGTTTCCTTCAGTTCTGTTTTGTTGGGTTTAACAGGTCTCTCTTGTCCACATCACCCTGCACCCTTCCCTTACCAGCCTGGATGGTTGGTTCCATGCAAGTTTTCTCACTTGATTGTGGGTCATCCTGTCATTCCCCATCATTCCTAGCTTACCAGTCTCCCCACCAGGTTGGCCAGCCTCTTGGCAAGGATGCTGTAGGCGGATCGTGCCTCTTCCTAGCAGTTCTTGATGCTCAAAGAGGGTCCCATTGAGTTTTCTTTTCAGTCTCTAATTACCATTCCTTCTCCAGGACAGCAAATAAGAGAGAACTATTGCAGAAGATCAGCGAAGGAAGACACAGCCTATCACATTTGCAGAGAAAATGATGAGGAGAGCAGAGTGACTATGTTGTGTCAACAGTCCATCCTGGTTACATCAAAACATCTCACAGTGTTTCTCCTTTATGGACCATACTGTCTTAAATATATCTTTCCCACCGACTATGGCAAAGACTTGGCCCCCAAAAGACACATCCCAACTAAATTTTTAAAAATCATTCATCTTTTTCAGGATTGTTTATCAGAGTTGCTCACAAACTGCTACAAAACCTATATTTGTACAGCAGCAGCATAAGAGGAGCTAGCATCATCTACTACAACTACAGAGATGTTTTTTCCATGTTAGCTATCCTGGCTTATGAGAAGGAAATGCAGTACCTGTCAGAAGCTAAGCAGAAATCGCCATCAACATACTGAAGAAATTAATTGTAAATTTTAGAAAAAACTTCACATTTTCCAGGGGCAATTGTAATAGCACGCAGAAGCTGAGATGCACATTTATAGCCCTCCTTTTCCTCTCTCATTACAGTGCACACCCTCCTGCCTGTGAACAAAGATCTCTGTAAGGTAAGAGTCACAACAGGTGGTAAACACTCCAACATTTAAGGGCTTGTTTAGATGGTAAATGGAACCAATCCAATTACATCAGTTGTAAATCACACCCTTAGCATTTCAGCAGTAGTTAGCATGAGACACAGATTTCAGAGCCATTTCAGTATAGCTTAATGTGATTTCTTTTATCAGCTTAAATTACGTCAAAACCAGGGCCTACAAATAGACCTTAATCAAAATATTATGAATTAGAATGCAGTTATTTCCTTTGGTTCTAGTTACCACGTAGACTAATCCCAAGACTTTATAAACATATGCATACACACACAGGACACTCACTGGTTCACTGGGAAGACAGATTACAAATTACTCAGTGCTGCCAATTAGTGAACAAGCAGGAAAAAAATAATCTGTAAATACAAGTAAAGCAGGATGCTTCACAAAATGTATGCCATTTCTTTTATCTGATAAATGTCATCACTCATACTGTATAGCGTCTTACCAAGAGAACTAGTGAACATCCTGTAATACTAGATATTGGAAAGTATATAAGAATATGTAACATACAAGAAAGAAATTCTCATTACTGCACTTTTTAAAATATTTAGCAAAGATTCTCAGAAGAGAGCTGTGTCAGCTTGAGGTACATACCAGGAAATGGCAAATGAGGGAGTTTTTATGCTGATGTGTTGACATGATTGCTCAGGAGTACTGCAAACAAGTTTCTGCAGGACCCCCTAAAAGAAATCAGTGCTACTATATACACAATCCCCCGTTAAGTTTTCTACCAGCATTTCTGTGGTCATGTTAAACCAATGCAAATCTGCACGAGCAAGCAAATCTTTAACTCTGCATATTCTGCAGAAAGTTTGCAAATCACTTCCTGTGAGGATTCAACAGAAAATCTTGACCCGCTAAGCTCATTCAGTCAGGGAAGAAAAACTGTGCCACGAGACCAATAACAAACAGACAGCACAGCTTGAATTGCCAATACTGAACACCTCCACAAACCACAAAGTCATTTACAACACGTCATTCAGCTGCAAAGACTTTTGAGGCAACTGCAGCCAACTGGGAGAAGTTGCGTAAAGAGACATGTAGGCAAGATTCAAATAAGCAATCGATTCAGCTTTAATGCATACATAGCTAACGCAGCATCTAGATTACTTTCACTCTTCTGTCAGCATGTGGGACTGTTTTCCATGGAACACATACTGCCTGTGCTCCAACACGGAGCAGCTTTCTGTATCAGCGAATCCTATGCCATGCTCTGCAGGGGAGGATGGCCAACACATAAATACAACTTTGCAAAATTAGTATCACCGGTCTCCACTTGGAACCCAGTCCTCAAGGCATGAAATAGCACAGCCATGGTCAAGATGACTCCAAGTAGATGCCATATCCACCATGTCCCAGGAGTTAAATGTGAATGTCTGGGTGAGTTTTTGGCACCCCATAAGGACCATTGTCAGATGCTGGCTCAACAGCAAAAGACACGGAAAGGGATGTGATTAGTCTCTACAAATATACCAAGGAGGAATTACATGAGAGGAGGAAAGAAGAATGTAAAGACAATGTTGGCACAGCAATGGGGAGAAGTCAGCCAGAAGTATGTTTAGATATTAGGAAAAAAAGTCATAAGCTTCAGGGAAATAAGGGTGTCTCTGAGGCAGATTTTGCATAAAAATAACAAGGGAAAAACCTTGTCCTCATTTTTAACATAGAATTTTATCTGTTGATACCAAGCATGATACACTGCAGTTACTTGCATCAGGAGGGGACAGGTCTGGGAAGGTCCCCTCTACTCTTGCCAAAACTTACATAGATACAGGTTTGTTACATATAGCAAGGTGAGCCTCGGGAGAGTAAGATCACAAAGGCAAATTTATTTTCTCAGGGAAAGAAACCCAAACCAGCCATGACTAGCTAACATAAGCAACTGCTTTATAACGTTGGCCATTGCTTTTTCAAAATATTGGCATGCTGTTGTCATGCAGCTATTATGAAGAAATCACACTGTGAAGCAAGAAACCTTCCTGCAAACCAGGATGGCAAGCACAGAATCAGCTGCAGTTTTTTCACTGCAGGGGTTTCTCTAAAGAAAAAAAAAAAAAAAAAAAAATCTGATCATTGGTTTTGCACGCACTAAGAAAAATTCAGTTTGCAAACAATGAACATCCTTTGTGTTCAGCGTTGGCAAAGCAATTGATTCTAGTTTGAGATTGGACCTGTGCCACTGCAAAGGCAGTTCGTCTTTTCTGTTCTGAAAAGTACTGTAATGAAGAGCTTCAACAGAGAGGATTTTTATCATTAGACTCGGGCTATGTTTTCTTTCAATTTCTCTCACTTCACAAAACAAAATGTATGGAATCCATCATTCCACCATATTGAGAAATAAAGTAATTCTGAGATACTGCAGGAAATGTTAGGACTTAATATATAACAAACAAATAACTTCCAATATGCTGTTATCTTCCTCCTTAACGGGGTTTTCCCTGCTTTCTCCACCAACATGCAGGAACACGTTGTGAGGATGTGGCTTCCCATTGCACGAATACCAATGCTGATGCAAAAATTTGACTCCCTTAAAAGAAATAATCTCTTTTTTAATCAGAAGATTCAGTGGATATTTCTTCCAACAGGTCTCAGTATGCATGCTATACACATGGTGGAATAACAGAGAAAACCCCGCATAATTATCAGGCAAGAAATAGGGTCACACCAACCGCAAACATGCTTAGTGTGCAAGAGCAATTTTCTTTTGCACCCTTACATGTTTGAGTGCTTACATCCTCTCTCAAGGGAGACAACTTTGTATGTCCAAGCAAGCAGAATGAGTCCACCTGGAAAAAAACTCTGGCCTTCCAATGGCATCTTTGTGATAAAGTATGAGTAATTCCCTACAAGAACGGGGATCTTACTCCTGGTTTCTGAGCCCTAAAGCTTCTTTTTCTCCTAACTGTGTCACTGTGCCTAATAAAAGATTTCACTTCTCCCTGCGAACCTTGCATCTCTCCTATCCTCAGACCATCTTGACTACAACAACCCCACTGCATTAAAAAAGACTCACAGCCTTAAAACTTGACAGACATTTCTTTTTAACACCTTTTTATACAAAAGCAATAACAGCAGGTAGTAAACCAACACTGCCGCACAGCATGGTGTAGGAAGGAAGTGCTATAAACCCTATCACAATTATTTCAGTGAAAGACAAGGCCATCATTAGTGCTGTATTGATCAATCTCCCCCTCCCATCTCCACTGTTTGGATTTCATTCACATTATTATTGCTGTTCCAGACAGTATTATTATAACAGACCAGCATTATACAATAAGAGGCTTTGGTGTAATTGACATCTGAAGCACCAGGGAGCTTGAATGTTTGCTACTGGTTAGAATGTGGTCTCCAAAGGGAGACTTTCCTTCTCACAAAAGGGGCTATCATGTAGTGGTTGCATGCGTAAATCAAACCCTCGGTGACTGCTGTTTTTTCATTACTTGTCTGTGACCTGGAACTAGATCTTGGTGCTACTGTACTGCTGATCACCCACCTCTGGAACCCACAGCAATACACTGCAACAATGAACCAATACCTACAAACGGGGTAAAGCAAATGACCTACCTGGGTTAAAACAACAGGAACCTGTTTATTTTTTAGCCTCATTAAATAGGAAATTGAAAATATAATCCCACTGTTTGGGCCCTAGGTGCTGTGGAAAATCTCTGGCTTCCACGCATAGCTAGGCACAGGCCAGATGCAGGAAGCACAGGTAGGTTTAAAGCATCCATTCCCCCCAAGCAAATTAAGCTTTTGCCAGAGGTTGTCATTAAAAGACCCACATGTTGCACATTAAAGGCCACGTCAAAATAAAAGACAGCGATTTCAATATGGTTTCTGCTACAAAAGCAACACAGCGCGAAAGGAAAGCCCAGGCACGCCTGAGACCTCAGCCTGGGGGAGGCAGGGCAGGGGAGCCCATGCAGCAAGGACATGTACAGTCCCACTGAATGCCACCCCCCACTGGTGGCTGGGCACTGAGCAGAGGGCATGAGCAAAATCAGACCCTCCAGTCAACACGTCAGAAAGACCAATTTTTAATGTCTGTCCAGGGCCAGCTCCCGCCGGTGGTAATGATTTCTAAGGGGGAATTGAGCCCACAGCACTCTCCTCTACATTTACTGTGACATGGGGAAATTCTGCTGCAGACCCCAAAATCAACATCATTCACCAAGTTCATACTCTGTGTGAGCAGGTCTGAGGAGGAATTCCACCCACGCACCGTCTGCATGGCCTCGCAAGCCCGAAGTCCCTGCTCCCATCAGGCTCCCTGGGCGACAGTCAGTTCCCCACCTTGCCCGTGCCAGCCATGCGGGGCATGGCCAAAGAGCGACACTTCATTCCCGGTTGCAATCACGGCTTCATGGAAGTGCTACTAGCTGGCACAGGTCACAGCCACTTATTCTTAAGCCAGGACATGGAACAGCTCTGCTAATACCAGAACTGAGGAGAGGGAAGCAGAGGGCAAGGGGGAAGGCTGAGCAAACTGCAGTTGTCTTAGGGGTGGCCAACCCTTGAACCAAATGAAGGGCGGCTTTGCTCAGGACACATGAGGGACCATGAGGTCCTTCACCCTCACATGTATTTTGCTGGTACACTCATGAGTTCATGTGGCAGGAGAAAGGTCACACTACTGTGTCCGCAGCCTGCTCCCCTCCCTAAAAAGACTACTTTCACCCTACCCTCAACTAGGCAGAAATGAAACAATTCTGCAGCACAGACCAGTGCCTCTTCCCCATGCTAAGCTGGATTCAAAGCCTGATACCATGCTAGTGGCTGGTCACTGCTTTGATTTACTGCGCTGGGGTGGGTGGGGAAGCAGGAGGAGAAACTTCTTGACCTGGTATTTCATGTGCATCCTTACAGTCGAATGAAACCCTGGTGTTTTGTGAGTAGTGAGTCAGAGAAAGGCAGGAGGGGGCTGTTTGCCATCCTGTTAGGGATGCATGTCTGGTTAAATGGGCAGGGAAGCAAGAGGTGCTGGAATAGAGGCCAAATCCAGGAGAAACAGGGTAAGTTTGCTGCTTGCACGCAAGCAAGGCACATGGATCTAATTCTACCCACCAGCCAACAGTGACTTCGCCAGTCCTGCATTTCAGCAAAAGAGAGGAGGTGACTAATGGAGTTCAGTTAGGAGGGGGTGAAATGCCAAAAGGCCTGGTGGCTGCAAGGAAGGCACTGGGCTCAGTTTTGCCAGTTATTGCCAATCCCTTTGGCTCCCTCTGACAAGAGTGGAAGATACAAGCATAGACCGAACCAAGTAGATGATCCAGCAGCCCCCACACACCAAGGCAACTATGCCAACATTTGTTTTCAATATTCAGGAAAGCCAAGCAAATAAGTCTTAGCATTCAGTACTAAAACAAAACAACAGAAGTTGTGGCCCTGAAACCTCAGTGGGGCTCTCCTGCAATTATTTCAAACAAGACCCATCTTTTTCTCCTGTATTTGTACTCGGCAGGGGGAGGTGAACTTATCTGCTGCCTGTGATGTCGGCTTAAGAGCTCTGCTTAGGGCACCGTCATAATTCTTGTCTTTCTTTTTTGCTAATGGTTGCATACCTTTGATTAAAACCTGCATGGTGCATTAAAGGCTAAAACAGATGATGAATGCCACATAGTACTTTGCGTTAGATCAGAGTTGATTAGAATTTTTGATGATCCAGCAGCTAGAAGAGGAAACTGCATGAGCAGTGAAAATATTCAGCTGTTACCATTGTAGGAGGCAGTGGCTTTTGTTTGACACTAGATACAAAACAGTAACTAAATGGGCAATGTACTCTTTTGGTCAATGAATAGCTTTATACCACAAAAGAGCTCTGTAAAGAAAAGCCGGTGAATTAATCAGCCCAAATATTTGTAAGACTTCTTGCTTGTTTTCAAGTGGGCAGCCCTCCCCCACCAACAGTTTTGGAGCTGGATGCTAGTTAGTTTATTTTTCACCACTGCAAATATAACAGTCAAGAATTTTAAACAAATAAGCAAACAACAAAGCGCTGTAGTAAAAATTAGAGATACTGACCCAAGTGCATATCACATCAGCATCCAGACAGATATCTTTAGTAAGCTCTGCCAGCACACCAGTTAAGCAAAACACTATTGCTGCTCAGGGTGAAAAGATTTTAGTTAAACAGGACAGACAAGCTGCAGAGGAGGAAGCTGCCTGATTAAACATAGTACTGGCAGAAAGCTGGCAGTGTGAGCAGGCTGAACTTGCAGCTGAGGGAGGTTCGCTTTCCAAGGTCATCCAAAATTTGGTAGAAGGGCGCATAGAACAAGTGCATTGAATAGGAACAGAAGGAAAGTGCTGGCGGTGACTGAGGAGAGATGGAAGAGTGAAAAGAAAGGCCGGGGGGGGGGAAGAAGCAAACTTTTTATGGTGCTGTCTCCAAGCAAGGAGAGTGGATTTCATGTTCTCTTTGGTGGTCTTATTAACTTAAAGAACATGAGAAATTTTTTTTCTGTGTACCTTTTAAAGATCCCTTCCTCCATAAAATAATTTTCAAAGAAAGGCAGTTGATGTAGCTATTTCGCAAGACTAGGCACAAGTTATTATCTTGCTATTTGTAAAAACGCTGCTAAGTATAATCAATTGCCTCTCTAGTCCAACTGAGTTTCAGTAACTATCTCAACATTTCCAGTGCAGCACACTGATGTTGCAATGGTTTCTTTTGCAGTTTATGCCCTGCATATACACTTCTAAGCTAGATCATGGCACTCAGATCAAAGTATGGCTGAGATTACAGAGCTGAAGAGAATTTAAATCCAGGACCTCCCTACTTACACTACAGCTTCAGAGTGGAGTCAGATGCAGGAACACATCATTTTGAAGAAGTATCTATACCTTTGGATTCCCAGGCCAGCTATTCTATTGTTTGAGTTACAGTTACCTTTAAAATGAGTTACATATATGTAAATCTGGAATAAATCACCAAATTTCCTTTTAGTTTCAAGAAGGTACAGTTGGGTAATAGGTATACCTTGAGAAGCCCAGCAGTACAGGAAGGCCACAAAGGCCACAAAGTATAACACTTCTATTGGTATCACACAAAAAGCCAGTTCCACACTGTAAGAAAGCTGTAGCTTGCTCTTGCTCCCTGGCCAAATGTCCTGCTCACCATGCCAACAGCTACAAGTCCTTTCTCAAGCAAGTTCTTGTCTGAATCCCATACAGAGGGTGCTGACCAGAGAGCAGCACCTCTCTCCTGCATGTACTTCACTAATCTTAGATCCTTGCTTAGATGATTCTCTCTGATGCAAGAAGCTTACCTTGTGCATCCCATGAAGACCTGGGTGTGCAAAGCAGAAGGAAGCCACCACAAGATCTACTTGGTTTAAATAATTATTCAGCACATTGCAGAATGTCCTGTTGTGTCTAGGCCAGCATGAGCTGGAAGATCTCCCGTCAGAGTGCATCGTTACTGCTATCCAGACAGGCTGTTCCTGTTCCTAAAGAAGGCTGCTGTAATCAGAGGGGGGAAAAAAAACACCAAAAAAAAAAAAAAAAAGAAAATAAAAAAAACAAAATAAAAAAAAATAAAACAAAATAAAAAAAACAAAACAAACAAAAGAAAATAAAACAAAAGAAAAGACAATAAAAAAAAAAGAAAAAACAAAAAAACCCCACATAGCTGCATTTCTAGCTTCAAAGCATACCTAGTGCTATCTCCAAACATGTATCTTCCAGTTTTTGCTACCCACAACTCTGTTGCAGCAGATTATGTATTTAAGATGCATAAGTGAAAAGGAAGTTGTCTTAGAAGAAGAGAAAAAAAAGGCAAAGTACTGGAAAGTACATCACAGACATCACTGACAGCTTCAAACAAACTACTACGACAAACTGAAGAACTAACTAAATAATCTCTTCTGTTATGGAGATAATGGATTTTGATTCCCAAAAACTGTATCAAATTTTGTATGTATTCGCACTCTGTTATGGTTAAGTACTTTTTCCCCCTAACGTTTGAAAGGGAACATACTCCAAAGGCACACTGGCTAGATTACATGGACACATTATAAGTTTCACAATCATGAGAGCATCCTACTTTGATCTCAGAAGTTGATTGTTGGAGTCCCACAGAGCAAAAAGATAGCGCAGGAGGGTCTTTTCACTGATATACACATAAGGAAAAATTTACGAGATTTCTGTGAAATTGCTTTGGTTTAGAATTTTTCTCAAGTGTTTCATTTCAACTATAAATAGAAACTAGAATCTCATGACAAAGATGTAGTTGACATAGTGTGCAATTTATCATCTGTGAGCACATTTCAGAGTACTTGTCTCAAAGCTGACATGCTGTGTGGACTGTGGAATATGACTATTTTAATATATTCCATGACAAATGCAAGCAAAACTAGCTAGGATGCAAACGATCCACAAAGAAAATCCTCCATTGGCTCTCCTGATCTGGCCTTTTTTGTGATAACAGATAACCTTGCGGAGCCAAAACTCTTCCAGCACAAACGGAAAAAACATTGCTTTTCTGGCTCACTTCCTACCGTGCTTTTGTCACGACTTGTAAGGAGCTATTTCTGGGAGTACACTGTTAAACAGATTTGACTTCTTCCCCACCTATAAAAATACCACAGGCGTGCAAAAGATCATTAACATATATGTAGACAGCCACTGAAGTCAACAAACTAATGTAAACAAAACCGAAAGCATCTGATGCCCAGGTTGTTACTCCCTTTCACAGTATCGTTCTCCTGGAAATAATTTCTAGCAAGAATGACAAATAACAGTTTGCAGTAGGTCACTTATGCTAAAACGTTCATATTCTTCCACACCTAGGACAGCAGACCCATGGGTGCAAGTACAGGTTTACTCTAGTAGTACCAGTGAAAGTGGTACAAGTGAAAGAAGCAGCTAAAATCCAATGTAACATGTCAAGGGCTGTAAGCGATTTAGGGCTGCAGCACCCGGGAGGTGAGGTGCCCAACCTCAGAGAGCAGATGGGGACTACGATAGAAGAGGGTTCTTAGCTTCAGCCCACTTGAATTTTGGCTTCAGTGACTACACGAACACCCCTGGATTTCCACTGAGATTTATTTTTTTTCCTTTGTGCTCTAAGAGGCTTCCCATGTGCTGCAAGGGCAAACTCATAACTTTACACAGATTAATGGTCAAGCAGTTTGAAGGTTTCCCTGTCCTCCAAGCCACTTTCCAACCCTTTTTGCACAGGTATAAATCCAGAGTGATGAGCCTGGCTTCAGCAGAAGTCTCTGGATTTGCATGGGGTTAACCCATAGCAGACCTTGACCCATTGTTTTTGTTTTACAATTTTCATATTAAACTAAAGCAACAGCAGACAACAGTTTGTACAAAATAAGGCTCCCACCAGTATTTGCCCGGTTTTTCTTTGCTTCCTGTAGTACCTGTTTCTCTCGCACAAGCAGCAGGTACTCCTGCAACTGGCAACAGCAACAACCTTATACTCTGGTGGACGTACCACCACAGGGCGATGAAACACATGGACTGTGTCATCTTGGCATTTTCTAGATGGAGCTTTTTGGCCGCCCAGTATGGGAGGTGAAAAGCTCCCGTGTTAGCCATAAACACAGTTAGCAGCTGCCAAGAGGAGACCCGGATCCATTTTAAGACCACATCCAGTCTGTGCTCCTGCCCAGCATCACACGACGAGGATCAGGCTGCAACTTCTCCTCTCGTACTGGTCAAGCCTTGCAAAGCTCGTAGCTTCCATAGTCGAACACAGACAAAAATTTACTGGTGACCTTGGAGTCCGAGGCAAGTCCTTGCAGAGGAGAAGCCTTACCCAAAGCTGTCCGCATGCCATCAGCCTCATGCTCACTCACCCCCCTGTACCTCCACATGGCTCAGGCAAAGGGGACATCCACGTTCTTTCCAAGCCCTGCAAGCCAGGATGCAGCTCGTTAGGATGCATGTGATGTCACTTCGAAGGAAATGATGATGTTCTTTGGCACATCATAAACGGTCATTGAGTAGTTTTCACTCTTCTGTGTCTATTATTTGCAAATGCTTTTGAAATTCAGTCAGAGGCTAAGAACTGGTTATACATTTTTTTAGTGCTAGGAGGTTATGTATAGAAACTTCTGTAATATACCTCTGGTTTCAAGTTACCTTCCGACGTTTTATGATTTTGAAGAGTGATACATGGTCATTGATTAACTACAGATCAAAACTGAATCTTGCATTTGTGGGTAACTGATTTTCTAATGACACCATTTAATCACCTTCCTTGGGCACCAAAACAACTACCTGGGATTTTGGGCACCACATACAGGATCTGGGTGTCCTAGGTAGATTCAGATTGACCTAATCCAGAAACTCGTTACTTCCATTCCTATGACGGGAGCACTCTGAACCAGCAGCCTATTTTGACAGTCCATATTTTCAGAAGATGTTTGGGTTGAATGTGCACAGGTGGGGCCTGGCATAAGAACATGTGTCCTACACATAATGCATGATGAGTAGCTGGCTGATAGCGCGTCAGCTCTGCTGGTCTCGGCTCTGGATCACACCAGAACAAGCTCAGAGTTATGCGTGCAGCATCCGGGTACCAACTAAGTCTTCCCTGTTTTCCTTGCCACTAATGTGGGGTCTGATCAGGGAAGGTGTCGAAGTCCATGGGAGCCAAAGTGATTTCACAGCTTCACAGAATCAGCATCTTAATCTCATTAAAAATATTTCATTAATACAAAGCCAAGGAATGAAGGCAAACATTTACCCTAAGTAATTAGAGCTTTAAAAAGCAAGTATGCTGTCTGCTAGACAGTACCAGCCAGTGTAACTTTTGTCTTCCAGGCATGAGTCAGAAGGTTAGGTTAACTTTCAACACTACTATACCGGCATTAATGATTGATATCTCAAAGACTGATACCATGGCAGAGTTTGTGTTTTCATTTACCAGTGAAGGAGCATAACTCCAACAGGTACAAAAATAGAGTTCAAAAAAGTCTCAGAGTGCTTTGGTCTTAACTAAGGGACTAGGATAAGGCTTCTGTAAAAGGAAAGAAAGTAGTTGGGGCATGTAATAGATGAAGAGATTTAAGAAGTAAGGTGGGAGGGGAAGGAGAGAAGAACCGAGACTGGGATTTGGAACAAGATTCTTTAAATGTTGCTTTAACTATTAATTGAAGAGTAAACAGCCTATTAAATTCTTATGGAATATGTGCATGAAAAGCAGTAGCACAAGTCAGATCTGCCCCATGTGGATGTTGTTTATGAAGCAGCCTCCTTGGAAATGTTCCTCAGACTTTTGACAAATGAACTTTCTGTAGGTTGTACGTTTGAACACGGAATGCCTATTGTTTCCATCTGCCTTTGGCTTGTACAGTTCCTTGGGGGCTTAATACAGAGACAGACATTTAGTGGAAGGAAGGGTTTATTGAGTGGCAAAAGCACATTCTAGGAGAATGCACTAGGAGGAAAAAAACCCAACAAAAACAACGCACAACCAACCACTGGCTTCTACAGAAATTAAACCATGGCAGAAGAAAAATGTTTTTAAAAAAGTGCATACATTTTTCATGGAGTGGGCCTAAAGCACTTATTTATATTTCATCTCTGTATGACACAGTTTTGCTCATCTAATTCCACTTAGAACATTACAATTTTTGTTTCAAATGTCTCTGTGCTGAAACATATTCTCTAAAGTGCCCTGGAGCTGCTGGTATTGTGAATGTTATCTAAATGACTCATTCGAATTTTTAAGGACAAGTCAGCTTAGAAATACAGTATTCTGTTTTTCAATTATTTTTATTTTAAAGTTTTTAGTTTGGGGTGCGAAGAAGAAAGATGTAGAACAACAGATAGCGTTTGAATGGAGTCACACAATTGCTGCTGTTTTCTACTTTACGGGATGAAGCCAGACATGTGCAAGTGTCACGGTTTCTCTTGATAGGCACAGGGTGAATGCTGATTGCTTACGGCATTCCTGCAAAGGCCATTTCATGAAAAACACAAATCTCTCTCTCTTTCATCAGGAAGCGAAAGACAACTATCAAATACTTCTGCTTATATGATGTCTGCTCCCATTGTGCTGCTATGCTTTCTATAAATAGCAGAACTTCAACTTAGCATTTTGTTCACACATTGTCTTGGCGCACCTGCATATACCTGGATCATGAAATTCTAGCTCCAGTGAAAGGGACATTTTCTTAAAATGCATATTATACCGTAATATTATGCACATAAACATTCACAAATACTTGCCTGCATATAGAGCAGGTCAGGCTCTGTGCCATGTATATCACAGGCGCCCCTGAAGCTGTAAAGCCTGTATTTTGAAGGCAGGCTTTGTTATTTTGCTGAAGTAGACAGACTTAAGGGCTATATTGTATGCTTTTTCGAAAAAGGATTCAAAAATCAGGAATACCTCATTGACTTCACTGACATTGAAGAGTCCCTGTGGAAAAGATACTCCTATAGTACCAGCACACAACAAAACAGGACTTCATTGGCTATCTAGCTACTTTAACTACAAGACGAACACTGAGTTATCTTTTCCTTCGCACTGGTTGCTTCTGTAGAGAGCTAGAAAGCTAATCGAAGGGGATATCCTTTCAGACAGTGCAGATGCCTAGCTGAGATCAGTCTACAGAATTGTGTGTTTTTAGATATAGAAGTGCACAACCTGAACTGTATTTTTTGGCTGGTCCCTGCTTTTAGACTAAAGCAAGCTGGACTTCTGCTCAGTAGAGATTAAGCTTTTCTCAGGCTGCCAGGACAAGCCCTCTGAAGGAGTCAGGCCATTTTTCAGAAGACCATGCCTTCCTAAATAACCACCCCAGCCCTAACCGATCAGGCGGCATATAGATATCATTCCCCAATAATTAAGGCCAAAAAGGGATACCAGATGCACCTGCTGTGTATTCACAGACCATTAACCTTAACCAAAGCATCCTAGTAGATGCCCAAAAACTTTAGTGAGGGAAAAGCACTTCTGTGCTTAGAAAACTCTCTGCCACAGACACAGGGTTGGCAAGACCTGAGGAAGCCCTGCGATGGCAAGGAATTAATCATGTGAGAGATACAGAAATGATCCTGGCAGACGAACCACACCTCATGCTATACGAGGTGAAAGATTCAGAAGCCTGCCAACCTGACCCAGGGAAAATTCCCTCCCAACCCAACCAAGGCAATCCGTAATCGCTCTCTGTGCCACCTACAAAGAGATCTCCTGCTGTGGCCAATCTCTAATGCTGCAGGGGAAAGCAATTAATAACAATGAAAAGAAGCAGCATACAGAAATCTTTGTTCATGGCGCAAGGGAGGAGATGAAAAGAAATCTGTGCTGATCATCTGCAGACAGCTCACTGAAAGTCTGAGCCGTGACATTCAGCTCTGTTAATTGTCTTAACGTTGAGTCGCTGGCTTTAAGCTCTTGCGTGCAATGCTTGCCCCTGAAGGGAAGGGATGAGCAAGGCTAGCTGCACAGGGGCGCAGCCGTCCAGCTCAGCCTTATCGAAAGGCTCGAAGCCATCACAGCTCTGTCTCTTCCCCAGAGGAACACTTTCATGTCCAACAGACCTCACAGCCAGAAAGCAGCTTCTTATTTCAAGACCGAATTAGCTGCATTTCAGCTTCTGTTGGCCAGGTGAAAAAGCCTCTGCTGTCAGGTATCTTCTTCACAGTGACCTCGCAGCCTGGTCTTCAATTAGCCGAGTACACTAAATTCTTCAAGCCCCGCATCCCAATGCTTGTTTTCAAGTGCTTAACTCATTTTATAGCCCAGCTTGGGCAGAACAGGACAGATGCCCGAGGAGGAAGCTTGCAAACAGTACTAAACGTTCCTGTTTCATGGATCACATCAGCTCTTTCTTGCCACAGCACAGCAGCAAAAATTCAAGTTAAAGACATTACCTGTGATGCCACCTAACTCCCTTTGCAAGGCTCTGCTTTCCAAAACGTGATTTACTCAGTTCTTCATTCCAGTATATACTAGCTAGGGCTTGACTGTATTAAAAACCACTGTTTTGTTGGAACAGCAATAGTAAACTGGGTGATCACTCTTCACCTGGCCTTATTGTTAACTTCATCGCTAATTTTTGCATCAGACTTAACCAGCAGGTGTTATACATCACTGCCTAGACTGCCGATCAAGATTTGCCTGCCCCGCCCTCACGGTGTATGGAGAATAAATTTACCATAAAAGCACCTGAAAGAGCCCAAATGAATTATGGGGAGAGGATGCTTGCCTATAGAGACTGTCACAACTGGAAGCGGAGAAAGATTATTGAATGAGTATTTTAGGCAGTGGGTAAGCTATAAAGCTGAAGAATTTCTTCGCTTGTACAGAGAAAAGAAAAAGTAGAGGAGAGATTTTGCTCAGGGGATGTCAACTGCATTGCTGATCGAGGTGGAAAAATCTGTGAAGGAGCCCCTTGTTAGAACAGTTGGCAGTGTATCATCCAGTGCTGTACATGCTTTCTCTGCACTAGGCAGAGATTTTTCATTTCATATATCATTCAGAACTTTCTGTAACCCTTCCAAAAGTCACATTACATTGTCATAGACTCCCATTATAGCAAAGACCTTCACTTCATGAAGAAACAGGCTGCTCCGGAATACGGGCATAAGGAGCAGATGCTACAGGTGGCCTTTTCACGTTGGGATGCTCCACTGACATGCTCAGCCAGGGAAGCGAAGTTTCTACTGAAGATGAATTGCATCTCCCCAGCTTTCAGCACTTGTCTTCTGTACGGGGCTTTATACCTGGGTGTTCTGCATCTTTCTATAATCCTTCACCACCACCACTACCATCCCATGCCAACTCTACTACTTGCAACATTCCCAGCCAAATTAAGCACAGGAGCTGCTTCCAACAAATAATGAAATTTTTGAAACCTAAGGAAAGCTCCACAACATATCTTCAACTATTGCTACAATGCTATTCCTAGAGATAGGAAGGCCAGGCCATATCATATTTCCTTCATAGGTAGGAGATTGTTTTTTCCCCTCAGCAAAAATACTACAAAGCAAGCCATGTCAGAAGTAAATGCTGTACTGATGAAGACCTCACTTCTTAGATGAGCTCTCAAAGGTCTGCCCAACAGAATCAGAATATCCAACACTAGATTGTGCTCCAGAATTTACACATCAACTCCAGTATACCGGCCCAATGCCCACCCAGGTAGCTCTATTCTGCCACCTGAGAAAAAAAATAAAATTAATCTTGCCTCTGATTTTGTTGTATAAATTAGTTTTTACTGTCGTGCACTAGTGACATGATATTACACAGTTGCCACACTTCGTCCTAGAAGCAGTCACCACGCATGTATGAACTCTTTGCATCGCTCTAATATCAGCTCTTTAAATTCTTTGTGCATCCTGTGGGATGAGACAAAGTTGCCACATAATAAGAGATTAATTATGCTGTTATTTAGACACAATCTTGCTGATTCTTCTTCTGACTTCTATATCTAGTATCACTTGAAAATCAGTGCAACAGAGTAATAGAGCTCTGATCAGCCCATACAAAATAGTAATTAAAGTGAATTGAACTCACCCCTAACATAAGCAGCTAAATATACAAACCATTAACTATTCACATTCACAACAAACAAGAACAAGGCTCACCTGGGTTAGGAGAAACTGGAAAAGGACATTTTACAGTGTGGCTTTTGGCTTTTTGCCAATACATCATGAAACATCTCACAGGACACATTATACAAGTCCAGCACTATGGTGACGATTCTACTACAGGTATAAACTGGTTACTTGGCTTCCTGAAATGTAACCATTACGATGACAACATTAATTTACCAATCTCATCTTGCTTCCCACAAAAATGTCCTGATTACCTTTTTTTCCTCTTTCAGAACTGCTTCTTTGCCAAAACTGAGAAGTGTCTGTCTATGAAAGTAGTGTTGGAGCCCAAGAAAGCCTATGACCAGGCAAAGCTGAGGCATGTTGTCTCTACTACTCTCCTATCGTTCACTCATGTAGTAGCTAAAATAGTTCTTTCAGTGGTCAGGAATGCCAGCGCATCAGTGCTTCAAATCACCATTCTAGAATAGGGAAATGAAATAAACATAAGTCAGTCTACGACTTCTACATTTCCAGACCTTCTATGTTTTTACCTATTGCATCTACCTGAATATCCCTGATAATCATCTTTCAAGGTCAAAGAAAAAAAGCAAAGTTTAATTTGACCATTGTTCTCCTTTAATCTGTGCAGTTTCCACATGTCTGATCTTATCAATGTACAAAAGTATGGCCCTGCTGCAGACGCAGAAGTGGCCAAGGAAGCTGCATAAACATCGGATAAGCTTTTTAGAATACAAACAAGGAAAGGCTGATAGGGAAAGGGTCAATTCAGCAACACTGGCTATCCAGCCCATGAAATACTGTTTTCAAAGAATAGCTTTAATAGCAGATCATAAACAGGCTGACAGAGATATGTCAATGAAACCTAAAGAGCAAGAGAGAAGAGTAAAACAAAGGAAAATTATACCACTTTGAGCCTTGGTGGCCTGCCTACTAGAAACTCTGAGATCTTTACCTTAGCCCTGGGAAAGCAGATGGAATCACTTCACAAAAACTTTTCCTCCCTCCGAGGAGTTGTAAAGTTTGGGGTTATAGTCATTGTTCGGGCCACCCAGGTCATAGCCAGCGCTGATGAGTGAGTGATATTAAACACCAGTGCCAGTGGCTTGAAGTGGTACAATGCTAAGACAGTTGAGCCCTTTCTAAAAGGGTTCGAGTCATTTGAATAGGCAAACACATCCTGCTCTACTGCTGTACTCAGACATCATTCCCTCTGATAATAAATTTGCTTTGAAAGGTACGGCAGAATTTGTATATATGTATTTTTGATACCTCTATAAATTTATTTATGGTTCTGTTTATTCTTCCAGGATATAAAAAACTTGATGGTATTAATCACAACTAACCAAAAAACGGGGTGGGAGGAAATCTTTCTAGAGATCATGTATTAAACAGAGCAGCAATGGTTTTCATGTGCTTTCACCACGGGACTCTCAGTTTTAGAAAGACTCCATCATGAGATGGAGTAAAATTGCACAAGCAGCTCAGAAACACTAACTACATTCAAGACACGGCCAACTTCTTCTGTTCGATACACTGCTCACCCCCCAATTGCTGTGGGCATTTGCTTCAGGTATTTTCTGTTGGAAATACTTGCCATTACCAACAGCTAAGAGGAACAGCTATGATTCCAGAAGCAGTGCTGGCGTTTGGTTCCCCCAAATCTCTTAGGTGATGCTGTCCATGCTCCAGATGTTCACACGTTGCAAGGAAAGATCTTAGGGGGAAAAAAATAAAAATAAAACCATCTTATGGGCAGAAAAACACTTTCAGGAGAAAAAAGTTAAATCCCTAAAGAGAAACCCCTCCACCTTCATAATGAACAAACGTTTTAAAATTTCTTTTCAAACATACTTATTCTATATCCTCTTCGACAACATACTAAAAAATGTCTTAAAGGCACAGACCTAATCAGAAACTTCAAGAGCTGAGAGTTGATGGCATGCTGAACTTACTGTTTTGATGAGTTTACACTCCATGAAGAGGAAGGAAACATCCTCCTGCACAGCATATGGCATCACTACAGGAGATAGCAACAAGAAACGACCTTCAAGGGACCATCTGCCAGTTCTGCTCCAGTCACACCTCCTCCTTGCCCACAACATGACCCTTATACCAAGGAGACCAGCAAAGGATGCACATGGGAAACATCCTAAACAGTTAAAGCTCATGCTAGGCTTGCATCATTCATTTCACCTTTGTTAGAGTTTTTCCCATCAAATGCCAAGAGCATTTAACCTTTAACACTGTTGTCCAGGAGCATCTGAACACACCACTGAAACCATGGCCCAGAGGTGGTTATCCATTCCTCGCTGCTTCCACATCTTCAAATATTGGTTCAAAGAATAACAAAGGGAGGAAACTGCTAAGACAAAATGTGATCTTTATGGCAGATGGTACCACAGGATAAATGGCTGTCGATCTGCTGTAAATAATTCATCATTGTCAAGTGTGGTGCCCCAGCCATGTCAACAGAAGTATATGATACGAAGTAAAACGTAACATTTGTCACAGAAGTACCACATACATCATGGGGCTTTCTTTTTAACCCAAGTTAGGCACAAGAATACAATTTACAGAGTCAAGACTTTAAGGATGCACAAGAACAACCTTCCTTATACACACACTCCCCGTGCAAGCTGGCTGACCCTTGTAGCCAGAGAGGAGTGAGCTGAGCAGCGCTGACTTCCCATGCGCTTGTGAAAAGGTGAGCAGAGAACAAGGAGAAGGGACAGGAGCATTGTGAGCATTGTTCTCTTTCTCTCCTAAGCCCCCAGTGTGGTAGCAAGTGCACGTCGTGTTCCCTGTACATTTAGGCCACCAGCAATTACACACTTCCTAGAGAAGAAGTGAAGCAGGGAGGCGACTGGGACTCACGAGACATTGCTCAGGCTCACAGCTCCTAGCATGAAGCCTGGGACAGTGCAGCTCATGACACATCCCTCTACCACTGCATTCAGCCTCCTGTTTTGGCATCATATGGGAACAGCTGGGGAAGCAGGCAGACGGCAAGTGGAAGGCGCGTTTCTGAATACTGCCCTTACAATGTAAGCTGCATTTGCTTTACACAGCTCTGAACAGTCCAGTGCTACAAGAACTATTATTCCCAAATCACAGGGAAGACCAGCCAAACAAGGAACAGCACTAGCTGATGCACAGGGAAAAATCCAGGTAAAGATCCATATGCACGGAGTTACTTGTTTCCCACACTTGTCTTCCCAGTAAGTGCAGAGACATCACAGGCTGCCTGACCTGGAAGGGTGGCTTGAATCACCTATTAATCTCCTGCCAGAAGAGTCCCTTAATCCATCTTAGGTGCTGAAGGGCAGCATTGAATACATCCTTAGGGGTCTCCTTCTTCCACACCTCCTAAAAAATATACAAGGCTGTTACAGCTCCCAGCCTGAGAGTATGGCTATTTAGCTCAAGATAAGTAATTTTTTTTAATCTCCCGGGTTTCTGGCTGCTGTTGCTTGTGCACTCCGAGCAACAATGAGACAGGCTTCCCTAACAACCATAATAGATGGGGCACAAGATCAGCCCAACGGATCTCTGGCACTGACTGAGAAAGTTCTCTGACTCCTGCCCTGGGCAGACACATTACCCTGAACGGCAGGTATAGATGGGCTGCCAGTGCTGTTTCAACCTCGTATGGGGTCTGGCGGAGCCCCCAGCAGCCCGGGCAGCGCTGTGCTGGTACCAGTTGCTGGAGAGGCGGTGGCAGCACAGCAGCGCTTTGGCTCCTGCTGGGCAGCGCTGGCACAGCCTCAGGGCTGGCTCCAGCCTCCCCGCACCGGGGGGCGGCGGGGGGAGACACAGCCAGGACAGCTGGCCCAGGGCGGCCAAAGGGACATTCCATCCCTGCTCGGGTATAAAAGCTCTGAGCGAGGAGGAGGAAGGGGGGGCGTTTGTCATTTACCGTGTCTGTATCCGGAGCACCCGCTGCACACACCGAAGCCCTGCTTCCCGGGAAGCAGCTGGACATCACCTCTGATGGGAGAGATAATAACATCTTCTGTATTCTTTTGCTTGTACGCACACCACTTTTGCTATTGCTTCATTAATCTGCCTTTATCTTGACCCAAAATTATTTTTTTTTCCATTTTATTTCCTCCTCCCCTGTTCTGCTGAGGAGGGGAGTTATAGAGCATCTTGGTGGGCACCTGGCACCCAGCCAAGGTCAACCCACCACCCACCTGTAGAAATAGCAGGTAGATCTGAGAGATGGGATCAATATAACATTCATTCAAACACACACACAAAAAAAATGCTTGTGCAATTTTGTGTGAGGAAGTGAGCATAAACAGTTTTCTTCCCATTTGGTTTTTTATTCCCCCACTTGTCACTTCTCTTTCATTTCTGCTCATTTTACCCACATTACAGCTGTAGCTGTATAAATGACAGGCTGCGGCCTAGCATCATGTGACAGATCATCCTACATCAGCTTTGAAAAATGGAGATGCTGTCAACTGTCTGGTTCTCCTCACATTCACTGTCAGCATCAGTGCATTCAGGCAGCATGTCACAGTCATCTGAACAAGATGAATACAGCACTGTGAACATCAGCTTGGGAACCAAGTCAATCAAACATGTGACCACAACCACACAGAAGCGTTTGTGCTCAGAAACTGCCACAGAGAAAGGGTTTCTAGTGCCCTGCTCTGTACTGCCACTGGTAGTTTTTCATTAAAGTATCTGCTCAAGCTAGTTTATAAAACAAAGAGGGATTTTTTGTGGTGAGGCTTTTTATACAGAAGCTTGTAAAGAAAAATCTCAGCAGCCTCTGGGGTTGAAGACAACTTCAGTGTGGACGAAAGCTGTCAGGGACCAGCCTTGCTGTTCCTAATCTCACTGGACTCATCTCACTGACAGGCTCCCACAGTGAAGCAAGGGCATTGATGCTCCTGTGCTACCCACAGCAGCCTCGAACAGAGGTGGGTCAGCGGAGACAATGTTGTCTCCTTTCCCCCACTGTTCAGTACAGCTAATCCAGAAAGGAGATGAAATTTAAGGGACCAAAGAGGAGGTTCTTGCCATTTAATTTCCATTTGGAAAAGCAGAAATAGCAATGGGCCATGCGATGGTTCAGTGTTACTGTTTGTGGGACAGCATGGGTGTGCACTGCCTCCCCTCCTGCCACCCCTCCTGCAGGTTCCTGGGCTGCGTGTCCCAGCCAAGTCCATTGAAAGTTGTGTGCTCCTTATCCAGGCACCTTGGAACAAAGAGACCTTTCCCATACAGCAAGAAGCTGCACAGTGAAAAATGGTGTAGGGCACGAAATATGAAAATTAACCTTTCTCTTGTTCCACTGTATTTCATCAGACAACATCCATAGTTTTTCTTTCTTCCCATCTTGCCTCCCTCTGTCCCTAAGTTTTTCCTCCCAAAAACATGTACAGGTCCTTACGTGTATCTCACAAAATGCCTGTATTCTGTTGCCTGCTACAGGTTGGTCTCAGAGCTGCAATCGCTACACAAACAAGGAAAGCATTAACCCATTGTGCCTGCGCTGCAATTGGTTTCAACATCAATGAAACAAAGCAGCGGTCTGGGAAAACAACAGAAATGCCTTTAGCAACGCAGTGATAAAAAGCAGCATTCACTCGGCTGAAGTGGCATTTATGGGCAAATTTTTGAGCACTGTCCCAAATTGAAAAATGTGCAGTACATTAAAATGAGTATCATAAAAACATCAGGAAAAATGCCAAAACAGCAACGACTTTGTAGCAGTTAGAGAACAGTCCTATTCAGAGAGAATAGGACTTCAGCTCAGACAAAAGACGACTGTTTCAGCTGCGTTGGGAGGTTCTCTGGCCAGAAGATCCATTTGAATTGTCAGTGGAAGTCTGGACTCTCTCTGCCAGCTAACACAAATGTTGAATCTCTTTCTGGGGTAGCAGAGCCTCTGCTATGTGGTCATGCTGCCTACAGCACAGCGGTAGGGGAGGAGGAACTTCATTTTCAATTACAGAAGCACTTCTGGCTTTATCTTCCCAACAGAAGTTGATGGGTTAAACCGTGAATGTACAGCTGCACAACATGCCATTAACAGTAAAGTGACTTCATGATTTCGGGACTGCTTCTCTCAGCCTTGCCTGGATCACCATCTCATTCAGTACCTTCCTGAGAGCACCTTAACTGGAAATGAAAATTTACCTGAGCCATTTCCAGAGAAGTAAATCCCTGGCACAGCCACACCCCTATGCATGGTCATTCTCAGAATGAGAGCAAGTGAATGCTGGTTAAAGACCATCCCCTTCCACGAGGATCCCTCCGTGACTCTTCTGCCCCTAAGGTGGCTCCTGACAAAGGGAAGGCTCCTTGCCTTCTGGACATAGCACGCACCAGCAACTGAGCTAGGCAATGCATGTGGAATACAATACCCATTATTAAAAGCAACAAAAATGAAGACATTTTACTTAAATTAGTACAATTTTTCCCCAAATTCCAAAAGAGAACCACTATAAATCCAACAGACTTCTCTACCATCGTTCCAGTCAGCAGGGACAGCCATGCAGAGAACTTACGTTCATGTGCAACTGTGGATATGAATCCAACGAAGACCCTACTTCTGAAATACATATCAAGCTGTCCAAGCTACTACTGTTCTGTGATTTGCCTAAACAAATAGATGTATTTATTTAAATAACTCCCTACACTGACAGGGACCTCAAAACAGCTCAGCATCAGTGCATGAAAACTAGAAAGTGAAATTAGCTCAGAGCTGGAGGGTCATATAAATTGTGGAAAGTTTCATCAGTTTTATATCGTGTCCCCTGCTCCTGCAACACACACATGAGAAGACAAGAAGTGAAGCTAGGCTGAGCCTGTACTTGGTTCTGCTAATATTTTGTCTGCTAAAAGTCTGCTAAAAGACTTAGTCCATTCGGGACATAAAACAATTCTGTTTTAGTTCGTGAAAGATAGAACAAAACTGACTTTTTCCTTTCTACCAATAGCATTTTCACCAGTAACACAGGGAACCTGCAAGAGATTTTACTTTGTGTTTAAGGAAAAAAAAAATTATGGCTATTGAAACTTCAGAACAATCTGTGTTAAAAGAGCTAACTCTTCAGGACCTAGCAAACTGGAATTTTATTTGCAATAAGGTACAGATACCTGACATATTATCAAGCTGACAGATATTTTTTAAGTTAGATCTCATTCTAAAATGCAGGCTGTCTGCTGCCAGCTTCTGAGTAATGTGCTGGCTCATTAACAGATCTCTTTGTACAAGAAGAGGTAGAAGATTATCCCTAAGCTCACGTCTTCTAGCCAAACAGACACATTATTCTTGTTGTGCTCAAAGTTCTGAATGGTCATTTACAGTAAAGGCAACAGCTTTCACTGGAAAAAAAGTAACTTGCCAAGAAATGATGAATTAAAAAAAAAAAAAAAAAAGAAAAAAATGAAAAGCAGATCTACTGCAAATCTCTAAAAGATGAAGCTTTGTCAAGGAACAAACTTGATAAACACTGTAACTTGATCATCTATCCCATACCTCAAGTGTACTGAAATTCCTATGGATCCTACCAGGAGGAATACAGAATTGTAAGTGTCAGAAAAAATGACTTTTTTTTTTTAGGGGGAGTGGGGGTGTGGATGGGGGGAGGTGGTAGGAGGGATTGGAGGGAGAAGAGGGAAGAAGGAAAACAAGCTATGAAATGTGATAAAGGTACGGTGCCAAGTAATGCAGTATTAAGATGAGCTGACATTACCAGAACAGATATAATTCCTGGCCCTATTTGATGGAGCTTATTCACTGTGTTCATCACTTCTTATCCAAGCTGTCAGGAGAATTGTAGCACTTACTATACACAGTATTAACAAAAAACACACCTTTGAAAACTGTGTTAAACAAACTGAGATAATTCATGACAGAGTTGCTAAACTCACAGGAAACGGGTTTGTTTTCTGACCACTGAGCCAAAATCTTTAAGATTTTTCGTGACAGGCACTTCTCATGTAACCGTTGCTTAAGTTTTTCTCATCAAGAAGCTTTCTCAAATTTCAGTCTTGTGGGGTAAATGCCAAGAAAGTAGACAACTTCAAATTCTTCCAAATCTCAAGCGTTGATCGGTGGGTCAAACAGCATCTTGTGGGTCATCTGTGTGCCACATCACCACTCGAGTCAGTAGGAAGCAGTACCTAATAGACCAAAAACATTTGGGATATTTGTTCATGTTCTTTTAAATTAACTTTGCATGTAAACCATTCTACGTAATTGAGCTCTGGGATACCGTTGTGGTATTAGGGCAAGATTTGAGCCAGTCTCAACTGTCATTACAGCACTAGAGTAGCACAAACACAATACCCAGTACGGAGCCTGATCACATTTGTTTGACAGTTGCATGCAGAGAGCGTGCCTCTCTCATCATTTACATCTCTGCATGGGAATTAGAATTCTGTCAACATCAGTGGAGTCAGTCAGACCAACATATAGCCACAGTGAGGAAGAGAAGAGAATCAGCCCGCATCCCATACTAGTTGGAGAAAATAAGTAGAGCTGGTCAAACAGTGAACTAATTCAGAATTAAGTCATTACATGAGTTAGCTCTGATGTTATTCACTGAGTTGCAGTATTCATTGTATGTAGATAATTGCCAGGTCATTTGCAAAATACTTTTGGATCGTGATAATTTCACAAATTTTAATCATAGTTCTTTTCTTCAAAAAAAGCTTCAGTCACCCAATGAGGAAACGGGGGGGGGGGGGGAAACCCCAAACATATGAACTCAATAATCCATTATATATCACAGGCATTGTCTAGCTGAAATGAACCTGTCATGAATAATCCATAAACCAAAATAGATGCACCTAATGCTTAAAACAGACACAGTCAGAGATAGTGGGCTTGGTTTGCAAACAATAGAAAGTAGGTTGTTTATTGCATAATTTATTTGCAACAAATAATTCAGGGTGCTGATCTCTTTCCTAGAGCACATTTAAAATAATGTCTACTTTGATAGTAGCAAACCGATAAAAAATTAAACACACAAATTTGATATCTTTTAGAACAACTCAAAGAACTTGAAGGTTTACTTAAAGCTAACAAGAAAAAGATCAAGATTAACAAAAATTCTATTCATAGATTCTATGTTGCTCCTCCTTCTGGATGATAGAGAAATGATATTCAACACTGTCAATGAACTTATAAATTTGCTGAGAACATAATTGTCATTGCTGATGAAAAAAATAGCCCACTACTCTCCATTAGCCTCAAGACATCAAGCACTTTGCTACTTGCAGAAGACCATCCTGAGTGCTACCTTTGGTAAGGCAGTTTCAGTGGTTAACCTCTTATCAAGAGACAGTGTCACAGAAAAGACAGTTGTGAAAAAGCTAAATTACTGCATCTGATAATGCTTCACCACTTAGAAATAAAACAAGGCTTCACTCTTCTAAGGATGTGTTTTTGCCACCTCCAGTTGTAATCTTTGGCATTTGAGGAGATTAATCAGAATTAGGTGTCATCAGTCCTTGAATAGGAGACTCCTCGTGAGAAATAAGAGCTTCAAGGATGCAGGGAAAATTATACAGACATTTTCTCTGTGGAATTCTTATCACCCTTTGAAATTTTTCCACTTGAACTTCCAAATCTGGGTCTTTCCTTAATGATCCCGTTGCCTAGAAAATAGCCACAGTGTGCTTATTTTCACCTGTTTTACCATTAGGTATCTCCTTAAAAAGCCTTCTTAATTTTTTTTAGAACTCGTTACAGGGTTGCTGGAGATGAAATCACAGAGATGGCAAAAAAACCACCCCACCTTAAAACCTACAATATGACCTGGACTTTAGGTTCCATTAGGACACTTTTCCTGAATAAAAGTAACAAAAACATGGTGGAAGTGCGTTCCAAACAAGACCATTCTGATCTGCTTTTCTCTGTTTTTCTTAGTATCTCAATTTACAAAATCTGTTCTGAAACCCAGGGGTGGTTGGGGATGACCATTAAAGGGAGTTGTGCTGAACTAAAACCAAGCAGCTGAAAGTGTGAGGAGCAGAGCGAAGACTTAGTTCTGCAATGTCCTGTTCAAGTGAGCAGTTCTTAATCATGTGAGTATCTTAACTTCATGTAAAATTTCACATGAGCAACAGCTTGCAAGACTGTGCATATTTTGCAGTACTGTGGAATGTTTTCTGATGAAAACCAGGTGTGCAAATTGTCTTTTGTGTGTTTTCACTGTAGTTAATAAAGGGGAATAATTTTCTAGGACAGAAATGGCAAGCGCATGCCTGGTGCCCAACAATCACCCTCAAAATACTTGAGGGACCAGGGCAGGGCTACTCACCCGCTCCTACGCACAAGGAAGAAAGAGTTAATCACTTTGCATAACTTCCCGCAGGACGCAAAGGACAAACAGAAACAAATCTGAGGTCACTGCAGGCTAGCACTGCAACTACCTTACCCTCCATTTTCCCCCAAGGGGTGTCACTTGTGCCTTTATGAGTTTCAGAAGAGAGCTCAGCAGATGCTTAACTTCCAAAATAAAGGCTTATGTCAAGGGTTTGCTCACATACAAACCTGAAAAGTTGGGGGACAAGGTCATGCTAAAGCATTTCCCCAGTTTGGGGCTTGGATGAATAGATGTATCTTCAGACTTTTTTCAAATCTGTTATTACTCTACTTTGACTCCAAAATATTCAGTGAGTTAAATCATGTTATGTACATTACATTTTACATTATCTGCTCCTAAGTACCTCTTCTATTTTTGTCCTACCTTCTTTTGTTAGCCTGTATCTTTTTACAGTTTCAGAAAAATTCTGGAAAGTGTGCTTGTCTTCTACTTTTT
Organism: Ibycter americanus; assembly: GCA_035590275.1. Lineage (NCBI taxonomy): Eukaryota > Metazoa > Chordata > Aves > Falconiformes > Falconidae > Ibycter > Ibycter americanus. Next base: position 98,296,298 of record JAVJGI010000040.1, read on the forward strand.
TTTATTTAAAGTTTTTCATATTTACCTCTATGCTATGTCCCCTTGGGATATATGAACCATATCCATAGCAATTAATGGTTGTAAATAATGCAGTGTCACGTAACAGTATGAAGATATGAAAGCCACGTGTTAGAAAACTGTGCTTGGAAACACCAGCTTTTAGTGAAAGTTGACAATATTCTCAAACATCTACCTAATTCAGATTGGCAGTTTTACAAGGAATAGACGATTTTGGTCTAAATCTCCTTCCATGTTGTCTAGACCCAAGCATAATAATCTCAAACATCTTTTTGGTTTTGATACACAAGGAGAAATAAAATGCAAAGGGAAAGAGGAAGAGAACAATCAATATTATTTATTAATATAAAATATGCATTAATCACTGGCAAGCCATTCTACATTCATCACTTACAGGAAGGCTCATCATTCAAACCATTTTTGGTGCCAGTGTTATTCGTCTGATCTCAGGGCTGATCCTCCTTCCCACTGAAGCCAACAAGACAACAACTTCCACCAACTTTTACAGCAACCCTATCCATTTTGCCAGATATATGCCCCTTCATGGCAGCTGAAGAGCTACCTCCTCATTTTTCCTCCATTTCCAAATAAATTATGTCCTAGGCCTCTTCTTTCTTCTTTGTTGTTCCATCACGACTTCTGTACACTCATCTTTTTAGCCACTGTTTTAATCTACAGCAATTGCTTCATCCCTGAAGCCGCTGAGAACATCACAAGGTTTTCTCTGTAAATCACTTCATTATTTGCTTTTGTGTCTCACTTTCACATGTTCAGCCACTACAAACGTAAGGTCTGATCTGAACACATGCATTTAATGCTCACCTGCCACTAAAATCACTACTTTGAATAGTGCAACAGAGTAAAAACAACACACACTTTGACCAGGAAGCCTACTTAGCAGGAGGATAGTACATCGCAGGCGATAAATGAAATACATCACCTGTCTGTCGGCATAGCAGATGACATCTGCCATGTCATATCTTTATGTAAGAGAACATCTTGCCTTTCTTTACCTGTCAGACTGCTGATTTCAGAGGCTGAAAGTCTTCTGGTGCTCATATCCTCCCGCTAGAATAAGGGTCAATCGACCATTACCTCTTCCAATAGACACCAGCTTGTGCAGGAAAGCTCTTTTGGGAAATTGCAAATCCACAAGTACCTTGGTCCAAGCCAAATCCAGAAGTTCACAAAAGCCTGGGGTTCACTACGATCCAGAGCTTGTACACGAGCTACTGATTCGGGACAGTGGCTTAGACAGACTTGGAAAACAACCGGACAACAGGCAGCTAAATCCACGTGACTGAGATATATGAGCATATTTCTTTAAAGGTATTATGCTACATGCATCAGCAAGAAAAGTATTCGCACAAGTCAACTCTGCGTCACAGAAGGTTTTCCCTCCCCACACACACACAGGACACGTTTATCATTAAACTACTCCCCACAACATTTTTGTCACTGAAACAGCATTACTGGAAAATTGTCACTGATTCTTTTTTCATCTTTCAGAAAAAAATGCTTCCCCATTATTTTATTTAAAATGTTCACATCGCTTTGAAGCAATTTTCAAAATTGCTGACATTTTTATTTCACCAGAAGCAGTCTTTTCTTAGCCTTCACTAAACAAGAATGTAACCCCTGCTGTTTGCTGTGAATTGGCATTTTCAAAAGTTATTTTGAAAATTATTCAAAAATTGGTTTTAGTCTAGTTTTCAGTGCAACACAGCACAGAGAAGTTGATTGAAGATGGATCCATTTCAAATGGGTTGCTTCAAATATCCCCCCCCCCCCAAAAAAAAAAAAAAATTCCCGTACTTTCTGATTGTCTCATTAAACCTATGATAATTTCTATCAAGAGCTCCTGAAGGTACTAATGGACTGTAATGGGAGCAACACACTTCAGCATCTCACAGATACGCCACATGACTGGATTTTCAGAGGACAAAGTTTCTCGAATTACCTTTGTTCTGGAAGAATTCCATCTGGTCAGCCCTGAAGCCTGTCATACAATATGTTTACAATACAGCTCTTTCTCCCATTGTCCAGCGGATAACTTTCAAAAACAGCTATTAAATTGCTGCCTCCTTAGTCCACAATCTTTTTAACTTGCAAAACTGCTCATCTCTCTACTGGAATGTCACCAGAGCACTTGACCATTGTCTGTTAGGGAGGCTCTAACTCTACCTAAAGTTGTAAGAGCAAACAAACAAACAAAAAAAGCAGGTTCTGACAAAAAAATAAGCTGGTTATTGGTTGCACAATATAAAAGAGGTTTGAAGACTTCAAGCCAAGTTAGAAGGTTCTGGATTTGAAACAATGACAACAATAATAAAAATTACAGAAACTGAATTGACTAAATCAATTTTCTTGTAAAAGTGTCACAATTACAGATGGTAACAATCTGGAAATAGCTGCAAAGAGAAAATAATTACAAAAGGATGAAAACGTATTAATGCTCAATCGTTCTAGATGTGTGGGAAAGTATATTCTGATGTATTCCGGCTGTCCTTAATTCATCATCCGACTGCACTAAGCGCCCACTTTTACAAACAAAAACATTGCCTCTGTTGTTGAAATCCTTTATTTAGTAAGCTGTGTAGGCTGAAATGTTGAAAATGCTTTCTAAATTCCTGGCTTCTGAATTTGCCTTCAAAGTTGTCTTTGTCTATATTATTGTACAGCTGCAGGCTTTAATTAAAGGTCAATAGATTTACCAATTTCTGTCAGACATCCTAACATCATTCCTTCCAAGGACATACCTACTATTTTAGAACTTGCAAATTCAAGGAAATGCCACTTAAACCCCAATTTTTCCAAAATGAAGTGTCACACTAAGGATGTAAGGCAGGAAGAGAAAAACCTTGGAGTATTCTACAAAGTGGGTGTTAGGATGGTTTAAGAAGCTGCAAAATAGCAGAGGAGATTTAGCCAAAAATCCAAACAAAGTCAGCAGATTTTAGGCATCCATGACTCCCGTGTCCTTTTTCAGGCACCCGCAAACAAGCAGCGCTCCACAAACTGCCGCATGAGCTGAGCAAGTACCTCGCTGTCAAAAGTCACCTCGGCTGTCAGTAATCTCTGCCTCACATGCTCACAATTGCCCAGTATGGTCTAGAAATTAAACCCAAACCATTCGAGAAGTCCAGCCCAGTAGGTGTGCTAAAAATTCACCCGTGCATTGCAAGGATCAGGCACCACGCAGAGTGCGCGCCCTTGCTGGGAAGCAGACAGCAGTGCTCCACACAGCTGCTCTATAGGCATCCTCCAGGTAATTCCCTGTAATTGTCTTGGAAAAGATACTGTATCATATTCACTCTCTTGGGTTACATCTGCAATTCCATTCGCATTAAATGCAGCCTTGGAAGAAGTGTGACAAATTAAGCATTTTCACTCATTTATAAATCACAAATGGCTAGTCTGATACATACGTGCTTGCAAGTGCAGGGAGGATATCTGCAATACCCTCTCTTTTGTAAACCCATCAAGGTACTAGGCTCAAGGAAAATCCTTGATGTTTAGGACATTTGAGAGCTGCCAGTATCAGCAGAATGGGAAGAAAGAGGCAACACGTGCTGACAGGGTGACAGGATGCACCACTCAGCAGCAATGAATCACTGCAGCTTCCCATGAGGCGACACAGCTACTTCATGTCCCTTGCTGAAATGATGTCTTTTAACCTCCCACAAGCCCCGAACAAGGATAGACAAAAGGTGTTCCAAAAATGGAATCATACTAATGATAATATTATTGGGGCTATTTCATACCCGTTTCTACAAATGACTGCAAAGTGACTGCACCATAATGCGCAGAGTAAAAGATGCACAAACACGCTTCTGCCTGGACAGACAAAAGCAAACAGTACCACTGCATACAGCTGTCTCCCTATATGTGAAAACAATACACACACACACACTTTACCATGTTTTTGATTTTTCTGCTCAAACCGTAAGCTGATCTATTTTAGACCATGGCCCAGATAGACTAGATGCTTTATGGACCTCACCAAAACCAGCCTGCCCCGTTGAGCTCTGCCCTAAAGCCAAGAACCGCAGGAGACACGTTCCCCACCGTTCTCAGTGCTGCTGCCAAGACCTGACATCGTCACAAACAGAAATGATAAAGCAAAACTTAGCACCAGACCCAGGCTTGTGGAACACACATGGCAGAGCTCTTCAAGTGTCAAAGAAAAGCAATTCCACCCTCAAGGAGTGGAATGAGTTGAGTTTTGTGAAGACATGCATTAAGGGATGAAGTTTTGAGCACGCTCACAATGCACTGCACGTTTTCCAGCTGTCCAGGCGTTACAGGGCTAAGACAGATGTTTACGCATGAAGCTCAGCGTTCTTTCCAAGCAATGTACATTCAGAAGACCTGCTAAACACTGGATGCCTTTATGTCACTGCCAAGCTGTTGTAATGAATGCAGCACTTCTCAATCCTAGCTAACATCAAAACATTATTGGTGAAGAAAAAGAAAGGTCCTTCTGTATTAAATAAACCAAAGCTTCTGCACTGCCAAGCAGTCCTTTGGGGAGTTCGAGTGCAGACTGAGAGGGACACGGTAGGGAACACAATACTCCCTCTTCTGCAGAAGCAGAAGAAGAGTGCTTTCCTTCTTTCTGGCCCTGAGAAAGCGGTTTTACCCTCAGCTACCACGTTGTCTCAGCTGGTGTTATAAAAGGTTCCATCTGCTTCAGCCACGGACTTGGTTATCTTGCGCTGCTTGCTCTATGCAGGCACTCACACTATTACTGAAGATTAGTGTTCATTACTGAAACTCTATTCAAAGGCAAAAAGCAACGAGTGTTTTATTCTCAAAAGCATCCCAATGTATACGTGCCCCCACCCTCACCATTACTTAAGTTTTTCCTCCGTATTATTTTGAGAAGATGAGATCATCCAGATAGACTCTTATCCCAACAGTCTAACTGAACTGAGATCTGGCTTTCTGAATATCAACAAAATGGCTTACAAGCAAAATATTATTTGCAACTATGCAACAGCATCAGTAGCACGATGCTTGTTCATTTTCTCCAGGGTTTATGACCAAGTGCATGCACCACTGTACAGAAAAGTCAAGACTTTGTTAACATTCGGTTTATTTATAAATGGGTTTGTTTTGCTTGCATTACACAAAAGGATTTTATTGTCAGAGGAAAGTTTTAGGTGTTGTAGTTACTTGGGCAGAACTGTGCCTGCGTTAATGGATCTGCCCATGAAAGCTAAACAGCTTTAGCCACTTCAAACACAAACTCTGAAGAGTTATATCCCAAATTGTAGCTGCAAAAGGCTCCTTAGCATCCTTTGCCTAAACTAGGAAGCATCTTAGCTATGTAAACACTACTTCTTCAGAAGATTAACAGATGAATAACAAGTTCCTGTCATGATGAGCTCATAAATGGAGTTGGGGGGTGGGGGGTGGGGGGTGGTGAAGGGGGGAAAAAAGGGGAAAAAGCATGAGAACATTAGTTCTCTCAAAACTGTAGCTTAACTGCCCCCATTTCCCAGTCAGCACCAGGCTTCTCAGAACAGCAATCCACCAGAACTCTCTTGATATGTTTTTACCTTGTTGGTCAAACCAAAATAAATAGAAATATATGAAGAAATAAATGAAAAAAAATATTAAAGTTCAGTCTTTTGTTACTAATAAAAAGAACTTAAATATATATATATACACACATATATATCTCTCTCAGTAATTGAACTCACAGTTTCCTGAGGGATTTAATTGTTAACATAAAATCAACATTGGGTTTACCTTTTTTTTAAGGACTGCACATTCATGCCATGAAGTAATACCTATGAAGCACATTCTTGATGTCAACAGCAATAACCACACCAGGGTTCTACCGGCAAAATCCTTTGGTCTCTTAAGTGGGTACATTGAGTAAGTCTCTTTTCAAGTAACTTTAATCTGCAAAGTTCCACCTGAAACAGTACTCATTTCTAGGTTAAAAAAAAAAGAAAAAAAAAAGAAAAAAAAAAAACAAACAAAACCCCCACAAAACCCGTGAAACTTTCTGGTTATTTTTTCCATATATTCTTCCTCATTCACCAAGTTTCCAAGAGGTAATAGAAATACAGAAGAAAGTTTTTGAACTGAAGTAAAAAAAAATTATTTAGTAAAAACTGAACAGCACCACGTAAGATCCCACTATCTCAATTAAGCAGCATGATGGATGTCCAAAGCTATGGAACAACAAGATCACTTCCTTTTAAAAATTCCAGCAGTACCAAACTGGTGAAGCAATTTCAGCACCTATGGAAAAATCTATAATGAAACAAAACCCTATGAAAAAATAATCTGTTACATATACAGGCTAAGTGACCAAAGCAGGCTTGCCGCAGTGCCAGCTGTTGGGATTGAATGCTCACGCTCCCCAGAAGCTGCCTCAACAGCACAAGGCAGACCAGCAGAATCACTCACCCTACTTGTAAGACCCTACTTTCCCTACCTCGTTTCCTTAAACCTTAATTACCATGAACACACTAGCTGTTAAGTGAGGCTAACCTGTGTTCTGCTGAGCATCTCTTTCAGAGTTTAGGTGAAAGAGGTTGCTATTTTTCCCTAAAATCAGAACACAACGAAAGGTTATGCAACACCACACGCACCACTCTGCAGAGCAAAGCTCAAATATGATGTTGCTGCATATACATACTGTATATCAGTAATACTGTATGTATACACGGTACGTAAATGAAGATTGTCAGTAGTTAACTTTTTCCTTTTCTTCTTCAGAGCAAGCAAAGAGCTTTCTGGATATCTAACCTTTCTTACTCAGAGCTTGTGCACGAAAGGATGGTGAGGTGGCCAGTTCAGAAGATCCTTTTTCTTACAGTAACCCATTTCCTCAGGCCAGCTATTGACAAAAGGTTTGTACCAGATATAGCCATGCTTTTAGTCCACTTGAAGAATCAAATACAACTAATGACAACACAGAATCCTTGAGTGCAATTCAAAATGCTTGCTTAATTTCCAGTGAATTGTACAGAGTTATGACTCTTGCTACGTGGAAGGAGGCTAGCTGGCACAGGATCGAGCGATAAACCACTTTCAACATGGAGTCAAGTACATGACTTTTGTAAGACCGTGAGCTGCAACCTCCCAGCAGTAACTGCCTTTAGAAAGAGATGCGTTTGAAAAAGACAACCTTAAAAGTATAGCTGAGCTTAGAACTAAGCTTATTTTTAAAGAAATAGAGACATACAATTTACATGTTTAAAAAAACCCCCAACAAAACAAAACAAAATACCCCACCCCTCTGTTTGCCGAGTAGACAAAGTCCATTTAACCAGGCAAGATCTAGGCAGGGTTCCCTCTCCACAAGCAATGTGAATAACGTACCTCTAACAACCATTAGAACAACCTGTAAACATTAAAATCTCCAGCTTCCAGCTGCTACAAACTTCTACTGTCATGCAAGAAGTCATACTCACGCCAACAAGTGCTGGCTACTGAATTATCTTCTGTTTGAGAAGGAAAGTTCATCTTGAGCTTTCGTCATCCCCAGGACCCTTTATTCTTTTTAAAGATTACTGTCAAGCAATGTTTGTGCTCAAAAAAATTTCCTCTTCTTCTGGTTCCTTAATTACTTATGTATTACCTTAAAATAATCTCTAAAATACTAGTAATCTTCTTTAGAGCAAAACCCTTTGGGTATAGGAACACAGAGAGATTCAGAGCAAGTTTTTCTTCCCAATCATTTGTACCTGTCTTGCTAAGTACAGTATGTCAACCAAGCCCACATCCTGGATTTAAATTTATAATGCTCAGCTCACCAGAGGGATTTACCTTTGCAGGCAGGAAAGAGGCCTGTTCAGATGCATCTTAATGCCTGAATCATTTTCAGAAGAACTGATTATGCAAATTAAGATGAATAGCATTAAGAAACGTATCTTAAATTTCGGAGTTGTAGCAGGAAAAGGTTGGTTTAGCATGCTTCCCTTTATCTGCAGTTGAGCAATACCAGATGCTGTGGGTTTGTCAGCACTGGCCACTCAACATGACAGGGCAGAGCCTGCTATTGATGCCAAAGCAATTCCATGGTTTCTTCCTCTCTCCTTCCACTTCCCTTCCCCTTATCCATCCCCTCTCTCCTCTAAAACATGCTAAGAAAGGTTAGCACTTGTTGGATTCAGATTATACCCATAGTCTTACACTTTAATCTTCTGGACGCTAAACCCCACTCAAAGGAAAATGTGTAACGTCCTTAAGAAGCTGTTTACCAAGCACCTCATTGAACCAATATAATTAATGAATATTAATCCAGACAATAACTCATCAGACAGACAGGAATGCAGTGTCAGCACCCAGCAAGATGAAAATGGGTTGCCATCATGTGCGCAAAGAAGGCAAACACTTTCATATTAAAGGAATTCAAGGAAATGAAAACAGCAAAGGCTGGGGAGTTCAGCTGGAGGTAGATTTGCACACTGTCAGGTTTCTATTTCTGGACCAAGTTTTTACGTTTTGGTTATAAAATGAAAAACTGAGAACCTCACTGGTGTCCTAGTAAGTCTTAAAAGGTAGTAAAACGCAGCTTTCCAAATTTCTTGGTCAGGCAGCGAGAAGCGATTAAACTCCATCTTGCCCAAATTAGCAGTAGATAACTAATTTCAGTTACAGCACTGAAAGGAAGGCTGGGAGAACAATCCATCTTCTTATGTCTCTGTGCTGGCTATGCCAGCTCACAGGGGGAAACTAGAAACTGGGTTGTCTGCCATACAGCCTCTCCAGTTCTTGCAATCTTGTCCCTGGTCTCAGGGTATCTGATGCTTATTTAAAAGCCTAGCTCTTCAGATCTACTGCTTAGATGTGACACTTGGGTTTATTTGAAAAGTTACAGATGACTCTGCCCTGGGAAGGGAAGAAGCAACCCACTGCAAACACACACTGGGTCATGGAAACCTACTACCAAGGTCTGGATGTATCTCTTTGCTCCATATGGAACTGTACTGAGCAGATTAAAGTAAGATCAGATTTTTTTCATTATACTATTTCTCCAAAGGGGAAAAAAGATCATATTTTTCATAAAAATTTTCTGCTTTTTTAGTTAAACTGACTTTATTTAGTGTGCAATTATCCTGGAAAGTCATATATATTGCAGTTTCTCATAGGGAGCTGTATAGCTCTTTTGAGGGCAAACATAAGAGAGCTCATCAGAAAACATCAGCTAAAAATATAAATGTATGTTAAATACAATGCTAATTTTTCTAGACCTATGCAGACAGAAAAACATTAATTTGCTGAATAGATGATTATGGGATCTGTTGACATATTTTTACTACTAATTCTTTGCCAGTACAAAAATTCCTTGAGAAACAAAACTAATGAAAACTGGTTGGTTTCCTATCAATCAGGACTCCACAGCTCAACTCTCTGCATTTAATACCATTGATGCTTGAGTCACAGATATTCCTCCACGTTTGGGACATTTGTAGTAACGTCACTCTCCTCTGCTGATCTCCACTGTCCGGTAATACATTTACATTGCTGCCTTTATGTCAATATGGGCATCAACAATATATCTCCTCTACTTACTTTCTTGAGTCATGCACTTTTGCAAGCTGTATAGGAACTAATTTTCCTTAGAACGTCTGTCAAATTGGGTTAAAATCAGTGAAAGTACCGAGAAGTTAAGAGCAGAAGGAGATATGTGTGCACACAGACACAAAGGATGATCTTCTAAGCCAAATTTCCTCAGGAAATCAAGCTAAAAAAAGGAGTATGGCGGTAGGTTTTTTCAAAGCTAGTTCAAATAAGGAGATACATTGTATATCCTGTTCAGAGTGCCTTTTTTAAACTATTGGAATGCAGTTGCATTCATAAACAGCTATAAATACTTCCCATAGAAACAGCATATAGTTGCTGTTTCTCCCTGCTCCCGGCCAAACTTCATCTCTCCAAATGTAAGACAAGAGCCTATTTTGGAAACTAAACTTCAGCAATGCGTGTATTCCTGCAACTTGGAAAAAGACAAGCTTTTTGAGAAGCAAAAGCAACATAAAATGCCCTTCTAGCATTAGATGTACGGTTTGCTTTCACAGCTAAAAGCAGCAATAATTTTAACCTTGCAGAGATTAGGGTGCAGGAGCTATCCCTCACATGAAAACTTGGCGAAAAGGTTCTTTCACTTGAAAATAAAGAAAACTCAACATCTCATACCTGCTTGAAGCTGTTGCTTGTAAATCGACCTCATGGTAAAATGAGAGCAGCTTGTTTTCATAGTGCTTTTGTCTTGGAAAAGTTGATCCATGCCTTTGCCAGATCAAAAATAACAATTCTGTAATGGCAAGGAAGGCTTCGGGAAAGAGGGCGTGACAAGCGCAGTACACACTCATAAGGGTGCACAACCCACGTTTTCAAGAGATTATTTATTTGAGAAGACTTTTGTTTCTAAGCTGCAAGCTTGCAGTTGCAAAGCAAGATGCGGGCCAGGCAACGTGACTCCACGTTTTCTGTTCAAGCAGCAACAGTAGCCCGGGATCTGCTTCAGCGGCACAACTCCTGAGGATAAGGCCAGCAGAACAGAGCAACGGCCTTCAGTTTTATGTTCACACAGAAGCTCGGAGCACATGATGGTGCCAAATACTTGTAAAATCATTTATCTCTTTTCCAGCACTCCCTGACCTCCAATTCCAAGTTTGCAAGGCTGATATTTAATTTATTAAGTTTAGCCACATACCTTCAGAGTAAAAATCGCGTGTGAGGGAGGGACAACCAAACTGCATAGCTCCTGCAAGCACTTAGATGTGCCTGCAAGATCACGGGCTAGTACTATCAGTGTAAGCAAAAGAACGCACAGGCAATGCCTTCCCAACAGCCTTAGGCAGGGAGTGGAACCAGCCATAGCTAACTGCAAGAAACCCAGTTTAAAGAACGAGGGGTACAACCCTGCTGACAAACCCGTGACTCCTGCACTTCCACAACCAGCAAAAGAAATGGAAAACCTCTTTGAAAACTGAAGAGAGTACAGTTCTTCCCACAGGCTTTAATTCCTATGACTAACAGGACTTCTCTAGAGCTTCTGACCAGGGCCATCCTTCTGTATAGCAGAAAATTTGGTTTTAAGGCAATCCGTGCTGGTTCAAACACATCAGCAAAGTGCTGAGCTATGGCAAACTTACTTCCACGCCAACATGTTAAAAAAAAAAAGGCAATCTGAAGAGTTATCTCATTTCTAGCTACTTTATGCTGGATTAGGTATTGTCTGTCCTCCCGTAGCTGGCACAAACCCAGCATAAATTCCACACTGTGTTCTGCTTAATTTGACACTTGATCCAGATCATGTTTGTGCTGCTTGGTGACTTGGTATTAATGAATGAGAATCAGATTTAGGAAGATTCTCCCATCCTAAGGTCAATCAGGGTAATTATGATCACTTAGCTTTTTATTCCTGCATTACAGAGACAATCTGCACTAAAACAATGCAGGCCCACAAATCTAAAAATGCTTATCAGCTATAGTTCAGCCCTCTCACCAGTTCTCTCCCAGGAATCTTCAGACAATACTGAATTTCACGAATTACAAAAAACATAGCACCAGAACTGTGAATTTTGTAAGCTACTTTTTCTCTGCTCTCTAGTGCCTCCCTCCACCCAACGGGGATACCCATCCAAACATCCAAAAGTGAACAAAAATAACAGCTCTATAAAAATAACGACTGTAACCAAGTTACAAGAGTGTTTATTCATTAATATGCCACGGCTAACATGCAGCAGCGCTGTGTGGAGAAGGCTTATGCTGATTTTCCTCTGACAAGGTCTTCTGTCGCTGCTACCCTCTCCTCTGGGAGCTGTGCACGTGTGCTTAGACTGGCAGGTTACTCTTCCCCGGTCAGGGTCATTCCCAGAAATCCCTGCATCCCAAATGAAGAGTAACTTATTCCAGCTCACTGTCTGCTTTCCAGATCTATACTTGGCCCAGACCCACACTGACTGGTGCTTTCACCTGCAAGAATTTCCCCTGGCAACAAACACCAGACTTGCAGGACCACAAGGCAACAGGGATTATCTTTTTGACACCCACGTGAAGTCAGGAGTTTCATTTATACATGCCTATCTATTCCTATGGGAGAGGTCAAACAAATGATTTGATCAAAACTGTTCGACCAAATAGATTCAGAAATTAGGCATTTATTCTTTAGCTTAGCAGAGAACTCTAACACTAGGTCCAAAGTCCTCACCTGGGCAACATTAGCAGTGACTTCTACTTTATAGGCTTGACCTCTCATTAATGCATCAAATTCATATAAATGGCAACGAATATATGACTGAACTGTATATTTATAGTCTTAGATCTCAACTTGTAAGGTGGACTTGGATATAAGTTATTAATTCAGTGATCTGCAAGAGCTAGCAATCAGCCATAACCTTTTCACTATAGCAACTAGTTGATTTATATAACAAAGAGTAGTACATCAAGTCTGATGGTTTTACGATCGTATCTTGAGCTATTCATCAAAACAGTTCCTCAAAGATCTAGACTTGGTCTATTTTTGTTTAGAGTTGATTTCAGATATGGTAAGTCAGAAATAAGTAACGTTTATAGCTTGTCTTCATGGCAGATAAATAATTGAAATATTCATTATGTGCCTTCTCCATATCTGTAAAGAAGAATTTTAAAAGCAGCTTACACCAAAGCCAAAAGAGCTGAACAAAACATAGATGCATACACTGTGCTTACTAAACCAATGAGCCATAATGACCACAAACTAAACTTACTTGCACACCTGTCTCCAAGGTGGCTACACAACTTAATTATTACTCTAAACCTTGCCATTGGAGAACAAATTTTTCAGATGAGAAGTTCAATTAATAATTTGATATCCAGAGAGTATAACGTGGTGAAGTTATTTATTTAAATGAAAATAGGTATCAATGTTGTATTTCCATGTAAAAACGAAGCCCCAAAACAAACAACCAAACCAAACCAACCAACCCCCAACTTTTTCTATGTACCTGTTATCTTGCAAACAGTTTTGGTCAATTATGGCAATGTTCTCCACTACTGTATAACACTGCCACCAAACAGGCAGGTGTTCCAGCATAGAACAGGTGGAGTCTTCATGCACCATACTCTGGTGGAGGTATCTGAGGGTTACAGTAAGAGATTCATTCATCATCAGTAAGTCAGTAAGAACACGACTTCAATAGTTTGAGGAACAGGACTTCTTTTTGACAGGCAGAGCCATCATCAAACTTGAGAATGAAACAATAGTCAACTGCAAAGCACCCAGAACAATTATAGAATGGTTTGGGTTGGAAGGGACCTTCAAGATCATCTAGTTCCAACCCCCTGCCATGGGCAGGGACACCTTCCACTAGACCGGGTTGCTCCAAGCCCCATCCAGCCTGGCCTTGAACAATTCCAGGGATGGGGCACCCACAGCTTCTCTGGGCAGCCTGTGCCAGTGTTTCGCTACTCTCATAGTACGGAATTTCTTCCTGGGATCTAGTTTAAACCTATCCTCTTTCAGTTTAAAGCCATTCCCCCTTGTCCGATCACTGCATGCCCTTGTAAAATGTCCCTCTCCAGCTTCTTGCCGGCCCCTTTAGGTACTGGCAGGCTGCTATAAGGTGTCCCCAGAGCCTTCTCTTCTCCAGGCTGAGCACCCCCAACTCTCTCAGCCTGTCTCCATAGAAGAGGTGCTCCAGCCAGCTCCCTTGATCCTATACTTGCTGAAGGAAGATGCAACAGAATACTAAGAGCTCTGAATTGCTGGACCTACAGTAAATCTCTCAGCCTTCCTGTGGATCCCAGAGCAGCAGCATTCACAGCCTCCACCCCACCACACTTGGCAGTGACAGAAATTGGCAGGAGGTCCTGGGACTGCTTCACTCCTTGGGACCATGCTGCCTGCCAAAGGGAAGTGCTACAACCACCAGCCTATTCAGACATACTGAAAAGCAAGTAAACCTATTTGGGGAAGACTACAAAAGTGCTGCTTTACCTAGTGCTTACCATTCTTTCTCTTTAACTCCTATCTTCAGTTTCCCTGCCCATATTGTGGTTAAAATGCCATGATGTAAAAAGACACTGCACACAAGACAACAGCCCTCAGGTGGCTGGTTTATTTCAGAAATAATGTACCTAAAACACACGTTGGACTGCAGTCCCGTAAAGTCAGCAGCAACCAAACTTCTGAAGGCTAATGCATCACACGCAAACTCACTAAATCATTACATAAACCTGTCAGAGATTTCCAGCCACTACTTACCACTGAAGAAAAGTAAGCAATACCTTTTATTCATCCAGCTGCTTGGATATATGTATATAGGAAATAATGCCTCTCCACACTGGCTGCACTATCTGTATTCTTAAACAGTCAAGGTATATGTATGAAGGCACGTATAAGAACAAGAAGAACATGCCCACCCCCAATATACATCAAGATTAGAGAAATTCCTCACTTAGAAGGCCAGAGAGGCATCTGAGAGTTTCTAACCTGACAGCCTCCATAAAACAGAACACTGGTCTTCACTCACATGTATTGTATCCGTAACTTTAAAGTGCTGCCGTGCATATATACCTATATATCACCAATACATTCCAGAAATTTCCTCACTTAATACAGCATTGACTAAGTCCCAGAGAGATGTGTCTTATGATGCTGTACTACAGATGTGTGTGCACTGTGGTGTAACTTGGTGGTGCTTCTTGCTGGTAACCCATCATCAGCCACAAAGATGATGCAGCAGAAAAAAAAAGCAGCTATATGGGCATGTCAGCACAACCATCTTCTGAGGGAGAGCTGTAGCAATAAGGGTCTGGAGTTCTCCTTCAAGAACAGCTCATTTCTAGGTCCCTTCTTCTTCTCCATACTATTTTCAGATTTGCATCATGTTACCGTACTGTTTAGGAACCACAGGCAAAGAGAAGGACCCTACTGTTCCAAGCACTGCACAGTCCCAGAACTAAAACTGCCCCAGGCAGTTTGTCCACGCCAATCTGCTCATCATTTTCAGAACAAACAGAAAAATCTACAGACCTGGCAGCCTCAGCACTCTTGCCATGACCTGCCTGTGCTTCAGCCTCAGCTTCTTCCCTTGTTCCCTCTGTTCATTCTGACCAAGTAGTTCTGCGCTCTGAGCTGCCATCTCTTTGGCAGTTTGGGACACAGAAGCCAGACAGAAAGAGAGCCACCCTTGAGAAAACTGTTCTCCAGTTGATGAATCTCAGTTCATCTCCGCTCTCTTAATAATGGCAGATTTCCCATGCACAAATAAAACCTCTTCTGCCAGTATAGCTGATTGACTTCAGTTGATGGAGAATTCCTCTAATGCCAAAAGAGAATATCTCCCCAGCTTTCCCAGGGAACCATGTTTGCCTTCAAAAATACAAATCTTATTAAGGATTTCAAATCCTGGGGAAAGAAAGAGTTCTCAGGATATTTAATGAGAGAGTCAAATGGAATAGTAGCCCCAAGGAGTACAGGCCTCAGCAAACGGACTAAACCCAGGCCTTCAAAGCCACAACACAGCAGAAATTCCCACAAGGCTCTTCTGCTGGTAAAAGGATGCTGCACACTTATAATTAATGTAAAACTTAATTAGAATCTGTGGGGGAAAAAAAAGGAAAGAAATCCATTTGGAGGTAATTATAAAAAGGAGGCAGTTATAACAATTATTTATCATCTCTATTTCTGGAAGAGAAATCAGGGGCCTCGTTCTTGGAGGCATTCAACAAGTGTAACGAGCAGTCAGGTTCTGCTTGCCAGCACAGAGACACTCGGAAGGGTTCGCACCCATGCTTATCACCTCCGCTCAGTCGGCATTAGCGATGTATAACCAGCTGAGTCATTCCACACCACAGCTGCTATTTCAGGATCTCTACCTATTGCCTCCCTCGTGCGCGTTAGCGCAACTCTTCCAAGCCACCATCATCACGTACTTGGGAGACCCGGCTTCTCACCATACAGCACGCATCATCTGCATTGCCTTTGCGGCCACAGGACGATGCCATGAACCTGGGGACAGACGTCCTGATGCTGAACTTCAGTCGGTACATCATGGAGCGCTGGAGGTTATCAGTGCGCCAAAACTCTGCTTCGTGTGCCCCGGGAAAATATCCTGCAGACAATGCTCTTGGGAGCCATCTACTGGCAATTAGGAGTTAACCATTTGCATGTCTACAGAGAAATCCAAGAGCCGCTTGTAACTCCACCATTTCAGGGCACCTCCTAAACTCCTGCATTCATAACTAGAATCTTTTGAGGGATCACCTATAAACTAGTTATTTAACCATAGCTAAACATTCTAGCCCTGTTTAATTCCTAGCACTTCACATGCTTAGCATGCTACTGAAACATTATCTTCTTTCCTAACATGCGTGGGCTCTAAAAGATGGAAAACACTGTAGAAGTCATGCATTATTTTCATGTTAAATGCAAAGCCCTAGGAAGCACACGTGGAAAAAGTAGGAGAAAAATCCAGGCCACACAGCAAATTGAAGTGCCGTGATTTGAAGACTCAACTGCATGACTGGAAGCACTAGGTAAAGAAGCCAAATTAATTCCCAGGAGCTAGGTGGGAAAAGGTAGCTGGAGGTTGCACTGGACCACTGCTATTGGGACAAGAACATGTGAGATGCATGTGGACAACCACTCAGAGGAGAACTGCTCTTCCCCTACCACAGCATGGCTGTGTGAACACAGCCCCTTGAGCTACTGCAGATACATTGCAGGTGGCAAAATGGGAGAGAGCAGATGCTGATTATGCTGCACCTCATGCTTGGATCATTTAAATTGATTCCCTGCTAAGTGCAGGTCCAAAGCAAGGGAAGGCTTGCAGCAGTATTATTGAAAGAGCTGAGGAGTACTTAGAGGAAAAAACCTACGTGTTCAGAAAAAGTGGTTACCTTTCCAGGAAAGAAGGATTTTCTGGCATGGGGACACACTCACAATGCACATCAGTTCCCCAACCTGAGGATACAACCCTGTTACATCCACATTTTACAGAGGACAGACTTGCCGGCACACATCACTCACCCAGTGCGGGGAATAGCACAGCCTGTACCTGCAGGTCTCCACCCTCAGTGCCCAGGATTTCCTGTGGATGGAGTCAAACAGGAGCCCTGGCACCTACCGACTCACACACAGTGTGGATAACCAGTGGATAACGGAGAAAAAAAAAAAGTAAAAAAAAAAGGTCTGGAACAGTCTCCCAGGACATGAAGTACAGCCAGGCTCAAACTAATTCAGAAATAACAATGTCTACCAGGAAGGTCTCAAAACCAGTGTCTGGGGACTCACAACTAAGTATCAGGAAACCAGTACAGGGGAAGTGATTCATGTTTATCCTACAACATTTTGCATGGCAGAAGGTTTCCAGGGGATTCCAAGAGTCTACCAGACACAGCAGAGGTGGGTACCAAAGTAGAAAAGAGCCCCACATTTACCATAGTCCTAGAGGATATTGTGCTGTAAATGCATAAATCAAAGAATGGAAGTAAAAGCCATGGAGTAACGTCATTGCACCTCCATGTGCGGTATTTTATTAGCCAGAAAGACATGAAGTTTGTTTACCTATACACAGATTAAAGGGTTTCACTTGCCCCGCCATCTGCTAGTTACAAAGGAGAAGATGTTAGCTTAAACGTCTGTCCTATTGCGTGTTTTGCGCTTGGTTTTAAACTTAAAACTATATTGTATTTAAATTAAAAGTAGACCCAAAAAGGTCCTGTTCATATATCGTCTCTACATCAATGATCAGGTTTCAGGCAGCCATCATTAAAGCATCAACTATGTATTAAGACCTAAAATACTGCCAATTTTCTGTGCCTTTGGTCAAGGTCCAGTTAGTTTCTTGGTGTAAAGTGGTACTGTTTCTCAGCCTGGGAGTAGTAGCGCTCTGCGTGTTGTTTTCCCCTCCTCTCTCTTCATGTCCTATTCCATGCCAATGTGTCCTAGTGAGGCTGTCTGGCATACTTCTCCATTTTTTTTAATGGTTTAAAGAAAACATTTTTCATCAAATGAAAGCACTTTGAACAGAATCTATTATGAAGGAGAGAAAAATATATTTTTTTCTCCTTCTGAGTGGCAGTTTTGTTGGGCATTAAATTCATAATTTGAGGTGTCTAACATTGCTAAATTTAGAAAGTCAAGTAATAGCAGTCCTATGTGGGCCAAAGGATGATCTAAGGATGAAGGAAGCAATATATCTTTTTAACAATTGAAAGAATTGGGAACGTTCCCACAGTGAGAACATGCTTAGCAAATTTCTCTGCGAGCAGGACACTTGGATGCATGGAATATTTCAGCTACAGCAGTAATCCCACAGCATTCTGTGCTGAAAGCAGCAGTCAGCCTTAAGGGAATTATATTAGACATACAGTCAGACAAGGCAGGCACCTCGGAGAATAGCTCCTTGCACAAATATAAACACCCCAGCTGCATGCAACTTTTTGCTTCTAAGATGCCACAGCTATCCCTCCGATCCTCTCTACCTGTCTTTTATAAAACCAGAATTTGATGCCACACTGTTTTAAAACAACAACTTTCCTTCCTGTGCAAACATCTTTCCGCATTCAAGTAAACATGGAGCAGATGGGAAAACCATTTTCAAAACAAACCACTGTGGGCTCAGCCGAGCTGTTAAGGCACAGGTAACGTAACACTCAGGACTATGTTGCCTAGCCCTGTCATATAGGGAACTGCTAGGAGGAGGGAACTCTGTGCCAGATATTCTCCGAGGATGTGGAAGTCTCCCTCCTCCTCCTCCTCCTCCTCCTCCTCCTCCTCCTCTGGTTAGTTATGCTGGCCCATGGGTCCTTCTCTGATCTGTTCTCCTTGCCTGTATGGCTTGGGGAAGGCAAAGAACCACCCCAGCTGTGGTTTATTGTTATGTTAGGAGTCAAGTAGAGGAGAAAGCCACACACTTGTCAAGCAGTCAGGCATATGCTGACCCCTATGTAAGTAACAGAGAAACAAGAGGTAGTTCGGAAACTATTTTTCTGCTGTAGTTTAGTTTAAATCAGTTTGCTGCTGCAGCTGAGGACCAGAAAGAAGAGTCGTTGCTTATAATTAGACATGACCCCAAGCCACAGGCATCCAGATGCAAACTTCTCTGAAGCTCCCTCCAGATCCAAGAGCAGGTCCTCAGCCAGGAACTGGACTGTAGTCAGTGGAGCAACGAAACAGTTTTAAGTACAGCACAACAGGTTTCAGAAGATGAAGAAGGGCTGATTGGGGGTCAGGTAGAGTTTGGGGCATGCTGCTCCAGGCAGTTACCCCATTTATTTACCCCTCTGCCTTTTACCAGGTGCATTACTCTTAATTGAAAGAGACTGCTGGCAGGGTGTGCATCTGTCTCTCAGAGCAGCCACATGATATTACTCACCCCTTGTTCTCACTCCCCCCACAATGATGTTCCCCTCCGTGCATCCATTTGTTATCCCAGGTCACAGAGCCACATTCCAAACTTTGACTCTGATCATTTATCTGGCTCCATGCATGTGAAAACTGGATGTCTACGCTGAATCCTGCCAGTTTCCAGAGTAGTTCTGGGAGGGCGATCCACACGAGGTGTGCTAGAGGTGCCTAACCCAGGTGATCAGATGTGCTTTAGGGTCACCAGAGAGAGAGCAAGGGCAGTTCCTACAGCAGGTGATTCGATGCTGGAGCCTGAATTACTACCTCTTACCACAACCCAGAGAGACCACCCTCCAAGTGTGATCACCCATCTTGGATGACTCAAGTTCAGCCCTGTGAGTCCCTCCCCTACCCGGGCAGGCAGCAAGTGATTCATCCAGAGCTCTGAACAGATCAGGTCAGGACCTGAGATGGAAACTTCTGTGTGCAGGGCCCAGCTGTTTTGGTACAATGACCGTGGGTTTTAAAAGCCCTCAAACGAACCCCGCTGCAGCTTGCTGGAGAGCCCAGCAAAAGCTGTACGTCTCCACCCTGAAGACATGCACAAGGCCAGGAGAGAAGGAAAGAGAGAAAGACCATGGCCAGGTCCAGACTGGAGCACGTTCTGGGGTTTTTTCCATTCTCAGCTGAGTGGCAACATATTTGAAAGAGCAGCTTGAACCAGTTATTATTCTGGGATCCAGGAAGCACCACACACACATACCTCACTTTAGTTCCCCTCCCAGTGCAAGCTCTTATATTATGAAATCTAACCACAATTACTCTTTTATAAATAGTGCAGTGTCAAGATCCTGCTGAGTCCCAAGTCTGAAATTTTAAAAAAAGAACATTTACAACTAGTCTTGCTCATTCTGAGCACAACCACAGAACAGGAGTAAGAAGAATGGATTTATAGCAACCAAGGAGTTGATACAGCTAAAATAATTCCAGACTGATGAAGGACCTCAGCTGCAAATTACTACTGTTTTCCCCACTCTGTCTTTAAAAACTGCTAGTTACCAGAAACATAGTTCTAGTAGAAACAGCTTTTGGGGGGCAGGGTATCTTGTTCTTATATATACTCTCAGCATAATTTAATATACATACACAAACTCAGCTTGGATTTCAAACCAAAACTCAAGTCACCTTTTTTTGCTGGTGTCACTGAGCAGTGAACATCAGGAATTTAACAACTGCTCATTAACTGTATGGTTCACTTTTTTTTTTTTTTTTGGTCTTTTTTCTTTGTTTGATTTAAGTTATAATACATTTGTTGCATATAATATTATAAAAGCAAAGAATAATAATATAGTAGCAGAAGTTGGAGCCTGGAAATGTGCAGCCTATTCTGTGGACTCAATGATTTTAAAGGTCTTTTCCAACGTAAACCATTCTATGATTCTGTGCTTGTCTTACCTTGGGTGAGCTAGCCCATTGCCCTCCAGCTGAGCTACTTCTAAAATAGGTGCCCTAAGCATCTGCTTCAGAAGGTGTTGTGAATTAAGTTCTTCAGGTGCTTTGAGATCCTGAGAAGCACAGCAATGTACCAAGTGTAAAGTGTTTAATAACTAGGAGCCAGGAACAGAAGGGTAAACTAGTCACAAGAGTTGCACAGACATTTGCAAGAGAGGATGAGCGGGAAAAACAAAAAGAGAGCTCGGGCTCTGCAAGCGAAGTGCTGCTTGGTGATCTGTACCTCTGAATGGCTAAGCCAGCAGTTTCAGTTCCAGGCTGAGCACCAGTTTGCCTGCGCACTGCTGTGAGGTACAGCTGTTCATTGGACCAGGAAATCCAAAGGATGATTCTAGCCAGAGATCTTGGGTTTTAATTAGGCACTCAGTGGTGACAGCATCTCTGGATGCTGGAACCATATGGAAACCTACAGACATGCGACTGAACTGAACAAAAGAAAGATGGTTTCATTTCTGAACTCTCTGAGCCTCCAGACAAAAGGCTGCGCAAATGTTCCAGCAAGATATCCTGGACCAAACACATTCAATTCATTGGAACAGACAGTAACATTTGAAGTTACTTTCACAGAATGTACCTAATTATGTCATCACAAACTATAAAGACTGTAAGAACACATGCTAGAGCCAATATCTTGACATCATGCACACATGCTTAATGTCTTACTAAATCTTACAAGTGCGAGAATAACATCTTTGTTTAACAACAAAGAAGAAATGCTGGGTTTACTTGTCTTAATCACCTTATGTATAAGATTATTTTTTCTAGAAATCCCTACTCATATGAATGAGCGCATTTACTGCGATGTCACTAAAGCAGTGCTATCTTCCACTTGCTGATTATTTTTCCTTTTTCTAGAAGAAGGGTCTCAATGTGCTTCACAGACACTAGACCAGGTATAGTTGCTGTTTTTCTTTTTGTGATTATTCATGTAAAAATAGAACTGTGAATAACTGAAATCGTGTAATATCTCCAAAATAACTGCAGTAGTAACAACTAGCAAATATTTTCAGCTGCTTCTGTGAGGAGTGAAGCAAGCAAACCCATTGGCAGGAACAATCTGAATATTGGGAAATGTTTGTGCAAATCAGATTTGGGACTTGAAATTGTAAGTATCTGCACCCAAATCCTGATTCCAAGCACTAGTTTAATCCAAGCAAAGTAACCAATACAGTTCAAATTTTGTATCCTGTGTAGTCATAACAAGCTGCTTGAGAACAATCTACAGATCAAGACTATTTCAAATGATGAATAAATTCATGAAAGCCCTAAACTGTTTAGAGGTTTTTAAACACAGGGAAATGAGGTTAAAAGCATCACATCTACTAGATTTAAAAATTACATTTGAAGATAATAGTGACATTAAAATATTAATGAAGTTTGATAAAATACTTGACAAGTATGAACATAAGAAACAGTCAATATAAACAATGTTACACTATACTCATTTACCTCCTACCCCAACATCTCTATGTCTTACCAGATCTCCAACTCTTAGTTGAAAGCATTCACCCATTTCCATGTTTTTTATACATCTGGCTTGTAGACAAACTCCAAATATTCAGTCTTGGGTTAAATGCTAAGGTCTGCTGGGTACATGCTTCAAAGAGCAGAGAAAACTTAATTATTAGGGCAAATAACTTAGGGCAGGCCCTTAGTATTTAAACCCACCATCCCTGCAAAGCTGCCCATATTTATCAGCAATGTGATTAATGGATGAGTGGTTTTCACTTGCCAGTGTAAAAGATAGGGTCTAAACTCAATGGACAGATGAAGAGATTATACATCACATTTTATACAGTCTCCTCCATCATATCAGATGGGTCGCTGACCTCTGAGAATCTGCTACAAGCAGGGTAAGTGTAAACACCTGAAAGCTCACGCTCTATTTTATAGATAGAAGGGATCAGAGGTAAACCCCCTCCCTTCGATATGTCTTCAGGAACTAAAAAGTCATGAATAAGGCAGTGAGGTGAAGAAATACACTGTTTCAGGGCTACATCTGGAAAATGATCAGAAGAGAAGAAGAATGTTCAAGGGAAGTATTAATGGCAAATATGAGCTAGAGCCAAGAACACGAGGTATCACTTAGTGTATGGGGCCACAAAAGAAAGCACAAATTTTCACCCTCCAACCTTTCTCTAGGTCCACCAAGCTATCAGGTAAGACACGCTAGAAAGTGACGTATCTCCAAGGCAGATAAAGCAAAAAGGTCTTGGCAGACTAGTGAGGCACAGACAGGCACAATGAGACATGCCCCAAGGGCAGCAGCAAAACCAAGGTTGTCTCTTCTTGAATCCCCAGCTGTCCAGCCTCCAGGCACTCACCTCCACAACCTTGAGTCATTACCGGCAAATGGAAGGTGACAGCTATACTCTTCCCTTTCATTTGCTTCCTTTAACATCGGGAGCACAAGGCGAGAGAGTTGGGCCAAAGCAGCAGGACTGTCCCTGCGGACAAAGACTGCAACTCTGCCGGATCTCGTGGTGGCAAGGTTACTATCTCTGTGGCTGCAATTTTCTCAAGCTTCATCTCTGCTTCCCAGCCCGCTAAATTTGCCCCTACTCTACACGGCCTGTTATGCATGAAACCCACCTAACAGGCAGGGTTTTCTCCTTTTCCCCTGTACCTACTTGACATGGAGTACTGCCCCCAGCCCAGCCAAAAGCACTGTCTTGGCCAAGAAGCTCAGAAGAGAAGTCCCCACAGCAATTCTGTTGTCAGCTTTCTTAACCACTTCATGCAATTGGTTCTGAGGACTTTCTGACTGTCCTTCCTCCTATTCCTTTTTTACCCTCTAGATTAGACCTCATGGTAACACAGAGATATTGGAAAGAACATGATGCCTCCAGCAGCTCTCAAGGAAGTTTGACAGCAGCAAGTTCCCAGCTCCCCTGGTCATGCTCAGGTGGATCTGCATACTAATGTAAGAAGAATCTATTACGGATTGCTACTAGTCACCACAAACTTCACAGGACAGCACAGGACAACAAAAAGATTTTTGGAAGCTTTTCATTTTTAATGTGAAGCCTCGAACAAAAACAAAACAACAAAAAACCCTATTCTGAACTGGCATAACGTACCAGACGATTTAATATATCACAAGCCGAAGAAGTACACAGGCACCGTTTCAAGTTGCGTACAATTAAATGGTTGTCTGATTATAATTACTACTTCTAATCCTTCAAAGGCAGAATTCAGTTTTGATATGTCTGTCTCAGTCCCCTCCTAATTTAACCAAGATACTTTGAATCAGGATTATATCACCACGACCGAGTCTAGCTCTCAAAGTTCCCATTCTATCACTGGTGTTATCCTGCACAAATGTGTGAGGGAGCCCCATTGTGCCTCACCTGGCAATAACAGTCAAAGATGTCACAGCTGTGCATATATTTTCAAAAGTACAGCACAGAGAACACCTGATACCAGTTCATGTACCTTGAAATACCACACATACCAGTACACTGCTACCTGAACTACAGGATGTGTTACCCTGAGAACCCTGATATTGTACACAAGGCTTAAAAATTGGCTAGCACTTTTAGCATCATAAACTACAAGAGGACATATCTGCTGAAGTATTCAACTGAACAGGAAAGTTTATTACTGATTTTATAAATCTAATAGTTGTAAAAGCATAAAACTAGCCAATGGACCTATAATCAAAGAGCTGATGGTCTTTTGGCTTGGGATATGTCCCGACTGCACGGGAAAGAGCAGGACAGAGATCCTTGCAGGTGGGTGAGTTCTGAAACTGGAAACGTGACAGCCAGGTCACACTGAACTACACCCGCACTAAACAGGCCAGTTCACACAGGAGAAAGGTCTAAGGAGCTGCTGCCCTGACTCGCCTGCCTGCATCACCTCACTGGAGGAGTTCTTTTGGACATCTGTAAACACAGATGTCACATCAGTGTGACCTGGATCCAGCAAATCAAGCCTTTGGCAGAGCTCCTGCAGACACTTCTGGACAAGAGGAAGAAAGAGGTTTTCAGAAAGCTACAGCCTGTGAAATCTGAAATGAACGTGGAACTGGGAATGGCACCGGACATTAGCAACGGAGACAAAAGAAGACTCTGATGCATTAGAGTCCAACTGTCCAATTAGGAAAATATTTGTGCCCTTTTATTGGCCAACATCACTCCATCAGCTACATGGACAATTAGAAAATGCGCACAAAATATGTTCTAGCTAGAATCCTCCTAGCCGTGTTTGCATATGAAATAAAATCAATACTTGATTTACTACTTCTGTCTAGTTGAACTAATTCTGAAGAAACTGCCTGCTTGGGAGTTACCTTTCAGCTGCTAACCCCAGCATTATTCTGCAGGTGGGATACTCCCCTTATTTCCAGCAATGCAGTTAACTGGGAGGCCTGCGCCCATTAATGAATCTGCAAAAAAGAAAAATGTTTCCATTATTTACCATTTTTACTGGAACGAGCATCTCCTAGAACAAAGGCTGAAATCAAGGCAAAATATCTTTTCATGTGAGCAACAGAACAAAGTCATTAGCTGTCCCAGAGAGTGCATTTGTCTGCTGTCCCACAGGGTTTAAAATTCCTGACCTGTAAAAAAAGGGAAATCTGCATTCCCTTCTCATGCAGAGGGAGCAGATAAAGATGACAGGAATAAGTAGGTATGTGTACAAAGAATCACTTTAAACGAAATATGCTTAGATCTCAATGGATGTCCCTTTTGGCACTGAAGATATACTTTAATGTATAGTAGCATGCACTATAGCAAAATAAAAAAATAAAACTCTTGCTAAAGTTCCCCAAGCTTTTGCTGTGAGCAGGGATAGCTAAAGGAGTTACAATAAAGAGAAGATTTTACTTTGGAGCTTTTTATCTGAGTGTTGCTTAACTATGTGACTGTCACGGACAGCTAACCACAGATCTTTTGTACAAAAGACAAAGTAAGGAGCGTGACATTTGCAGTTGCGGTGTAGCAGAACAAGCAGCAGTGTAAGCCAGCTCCCGGCTCTTGCAGGCAGGTACAACTCTTGCACATATGTATATATATATACACACACACGTGTGTGTGCGTAAAACATTGCAATATCCTCACTTTCTTATTCACAAGAACAGAAGAGGAAGAAAAAATATGCCTGGACCCATTCTTCTGCCTTATACAGAAAAAGCTTTGTTCGAAGTCAGAGTTTTAGCAGGAATCACAGCATTTCACTTGCTTAGCACCTTCCAGCGCACTTTCTAACCTCAGAGCCCTTCATTAAATGAAGGATGAAGAAATGCAGCAACTTATACCAGACATAATAAAGTTGCAACTCGCACTGATAGTGCCTCTGTAATTCATGCTGCTTGAATCACTGGTTATGTAGGATCTGGCAAGTCAATGAGCCTTGCTCAGATTACAGGATCTCATTAATTCTACCTTTTATGAGTCTTTTTCCACCCAGTTTGAGGACATTTGGCCCATGTTCACAGTTCAGGAGCTAGTAGAACCATCCCTCAAAGAACCAGATGTTTACTTTAGCTGATTAAAAGCACAAAACCTGTCTGGCAATCCTATAAAGTGCGTGTTTCTGGGATACTTTAGTACTTCCACAATGAACCCTAGTTCGAAAGATGATCATCAGAAACAAACAAAACATGAAGAAATAGAACTGGGAGCGAATCCACACATACGAAATCCTGAAGAACGTGGCTTGTTTCTTTTAGGGCAGCAGGTCATAGCAGGCACCGCTCCGCTGCCAACTCCACTGCTAGATGGCACAGGGGTCTCCAGCATTCCCCTTCCCTGGGTGCCTTCGGTTTCCCACTCAAACTGGGAAAGGGATAATGGAAAGTTTTCAGTTGCAAAGAGGTAAGAACTGGGCAGCACTGCCTAAAGCCCATTTGCTTTCAAAAAACCTGTGCATTCCCTTGTTAAGCTTTTTAGGTCGCAGCTACTGACCTTTATTTCATGTGCTGCAATGCTATTGCAAGCAAAGCAACAGTTCGCTATGACACACTTCTATTAACAGGGCTGGACAGAAAAATGCCTGAGGTAACAACTGGAGATGTTATTCAGGCATGGAGAATGAGTGCCTTTCCAGGGTTTCCTTCAAGAATAAGCCTCTGGAGTGCTCATGCACCTGGCTTTGCCAGGGAGGTGTGGTACTCTGGGTGTTTTTCGTGCTTGCAAGCCGAGTCATAACTTCAGCCCACAGAAGCAAACCTAATGAAAGGTGAGATTTTTCTTTTCCTTGCCACCCTTTGACATGTTTCTGTGAAGATGCCCGATCAGTGGAACAACAAGTACAGCCAGAGAGCACCCGCTGTTGATGTCCAGCTAATGAGAGGGGCTCATGCCAACATACACTTTACTCACATGCACATCTCCTTAAGTAATGCTGGATAATGCTTTGCAAATAAATAAACCTACCAAAATCACTTCTTAGTCTTTGTGGTGAGTAAGAGTAGAGGAAGCCACTGGAGACAGATAAACACTGACGCACAGGATCTTACCTGCGACCCGTCTGTTCTAACATCCTGGCCCTGGCCCGAGCCGTGTACAAAGTGTCTTAGAAAAAGAAACAAGAAAGCCTATTAGAGGTAAGATTTGGGAATTTGGGATGTGTCACCCCTTAAGAAGGGGTTTTCATCATGATCCCCAAAAGTTAAACTCTAAACCCTGAGGTCTTTATACCCATCCAAATGTGATATTTTTTTTTTAGCTTAACAACTATAATTCTGGATATTCTGGTTATTTATACAAAAGCATTCAATCCCTTGTTTAATCCTGCTAAATCTTCTGGCCTCAGCAATGCCTTATGGCAACCGTTTTCACAGTCAAATCACATCCATAGTCAGGGAGTTCAGAGCTGGCAGGCTCGCTGCCACGGAACCGGTAACGCAGCAGCTCTGCGGGCCTGAGGAGGCTCAGCACCAGCTTGGGCTCTTTGCCTACGGGGCACAACAAAGTACCAAAACCACCAGCCCTGCTGGGAAGCAGGGTGCAAAACACCCCAAGGCAGAGATTGGCATCTAGCCCCCAAAATAACTCAGAGCTAGTTTTGCTGCCTGCCCTGCACATCAGGATATTTCTGTCCCCGTTTTTGGCACTACAGTAGAACCCAAAGCTCTATAACATCTCACAGCTGGCACAGATGATCCAGGACTTCTGGGTTCCCAAATCCTCTTTAGTTTGCAAGGCTGGCAAGCAGCCTGTACTTGAGAAACAGAGCTGCTGCTGAACCAGGAAACTTACAGCCTGGGCTCTAAAGGTTTTATTTCAAAGTGAAATTAGAACAGACCAAGAGCAAAGTACTTAATTTTAAAGTTACTATGGAAATGTTAATATTTTTTCCTCTCTTTTTTTTTTTTTTCTTCCTCTCTTTTAAATGGAAAAGGGGTTTTACCTTCCTTTCACAAAGTTTTGCACCTGTGCCAAACGTACCTTTGGAATTCATGCAGTCATTCCTGCAGCCAGCACAGGACCTGTGAAAGGTGCACACAGCCTGCTCTAAGAAGTGCAACTACAGCCAGGTTTTCGTACATGGATTTTGGGAGACTTTCTATCAAAATACAGGTCAAAATGGGAAATGAAGGACAACAGCTGTTATGCGATGTAAGACACACAAAGGAAAAGGTTTATCCTCATTGTGATTTGTTATCACTACTGTTTCAGGGACAATTAAAAGCAGCGAGTTGACTTTGATGTGCTAGTTATAAAACTTGCTGCAGAGCCTGATGGACTGCACAGAGACATCTTTGCTGAAAAAGGTCAGAACTGCTTTGCATTTGAATCGCTGCTCTCTCCAGATATGCTACTACAGAACTCTATAACCACATGCCAGTCTCCTTTATAAAAAGATTCACTACCTGGACAGAAGAGGTCTATATTCTGTCAGCATGCTGCCTGCACTAAAATTATTTAAAAAAAATAAACCAAACATAGATCAACATTATTGATGACAGCTTAGGAACCGTCAGGCCATTGCACAGTTCCATAGTTTCACTCTGAATCTCTAGGGGTTGACTATTAAAAATAGTGCTGTAGATTATTCTCTCAATATATTAAAAAAAATACCCAAACCACCAAATCTGCCTTCATCAAGGAGGATGAAAGATGCTGTATAAACTGAAGAGAGAAACAAAAGTAATACTTTTAGCAAATAATTTGTGACATGACATTTAGAAAGTCATCAGTGTAATATCTGAGCTGAATCTGCCAGACTGAATTAAGACACCACAGACTCGTGAGCGTAAGTATTTCTGCTGGCTTTGGTGCTCTGCAAGGTCTCAGAGAAAGCTGAAATTTGACAAGTCTGGATGAAAAGAAAGAGTAAAGTTGTTTAAAAAAAATAATAAAAATCATTCAAGATTATTTTTGAAAGTTTTGTGACATTTAGGCCAATTCCAAGGTATCGTAATAAAACAGGGAGAGAAAACTTGTGAGCTTTAAATACTTGGATTTGAAAGTGCTGGACAATTACACTGGCTTTCACTTCATTGTGGGATTCAGACCAAAACAGACTTCCTTGTTTTAAAACCCTTCATGGGCTTACTCTTGCCAACCTGTGAACTGTGGTACCTGTATTCAACAAGTATTGGCTTTCTTTCTGTCCTTTCACACATTCTCGCCTCTAACAGTGCAAAAATTCTTTCTCTCCCTCTACTCCCCACACCTGCTTTGTGATCTACCAATTTACCTGCACAAACAGAACTCAACAGCAACAGAAGGCGAACCCCTGCTCCCACAAAATCTCCTTTCTCCACCTTATTTTCCCCTCAAATTCTCTCCTCTTCTAGTGTTGTTTGCTATTTGCCTTGGTACCTCCGCTGTCCTGACTGCAAAAGGCTCTGAGCAGAGGCAAGCACGAAGTGCTCCACTTCCACTCCACTTTCCATTTCCTACTCAATGTAGTTATCTCTACACTTACACCAGAGTGCATACGCTATCCTATTTATCCCTGCAGTGATGGCAGATACTCTGGGAGGGATGCTTTACAAAACAAAAGGTGTCATCCAGCTGCAATAATAGGATTTAAAAAAAAAAAAAAAAAAAAAGACATGATGCTAAGATTAGAGACTGCTAAGGTGGGGAAAGTATAGTTCTAAAATAGGTAAGATTTTAGTGCTTCCAGAAAACAGCATGGTAGTATCTTCTCCCATTGGCAAAACACCTACAGCAACAGTTTTGTATGGGAGTAGTAAACTCTTGGTGGCTCTGCTTTGGAAACAGCACTAGACTTTAAATCCTCCCTAAGCACGCACATGCTTAGCAGTTTGAGAAAGCCCTGGAAGAGCACAACAAGGACTAGATCCTTACCTACACATACCTAAGGTGAAAATAACTTCTAAACTTTAGTGGCTTTGGAAGACAGGGCAGGATGTCTGAAGCGTTTCCCAATTCAAAACATTTAATTGCAAAGGTTCTTTTATGACATTACTATGGGGTTTAAAGATATATATATATATGTATATTTGAGTTGACAGATTTTGACTCAAAGGAATACCTGCACCAACATGACCTCTGTAGCCACCTGGAGGATGGAAAAAACCCTGATTTTTTCACCTGATACAGGTGAAAAGCTGTAACCTTTTCTTGGGTTGCTTACAGTCAGAAACCAATAGATAGTAACTCTGTGCACATACTCCAGGTGCATGCTCATCACATATAGGATACATGCAGCAGGTGGAGAGGAAGACTATCTCTCTTCAAAATAAGCAGGGTATGGTAGGTGATGGTAAGAATCCTACCCAGATGTACTTACATCAAGATCCTGGAGGAATTAAACAGAAAACCTGTACTTCAAAGAATTATTTTTCTGGTAATGAGGAGAAAGAGGAGTGCCAAAACACAGGCTGCAGTAAAGGACACTGTCTTCTTTCTCTTGCTCTGTGAGGTTTTGCTCACTTGCTCTGCCTGCTCATAAATCCATCAGCCAAAACCCAGACCTTTCAACAGCCCATTCTCCCCTCTGCCTCCACCTTTTTGTGGTGTGCTTTTCTGACCTTTCACTGTGAAATCTTTCCCAGTTTGCGCCATGAGTCAGGGGTTTTGTCCTTCAGACCACACTCCTCGGAATCGTATCCTCCACAACAAGGAGTCTGAGATTAAATCTTTGATCTGATCACTCTTATATGACTTTCACGCATGGACCAGTTCAGTTAAGTACAATAAAGTAGAAATATTCAAGAAATATAATTATTTGTGTTATTTTGTTGCATGGAAGCACATTTGCAGCAAGTACGAAATATCACAAGCCTGAACAAACCCCTCCATATCCAGCTCCTCAAGTAGAAAGCAAAACCATGTCTGTGGCTCAACACAGCTCTGCCTTCAGTTTGGTCCATCCAAAATTTCTTTTCTTCATCCCAAAGTTGTGACGCTACCCTATGCGTATACAGTTGCTAAAGAGAAAGAAGAAACTACACATTAGAAAACAGGAGCCTAAAAACCAGGCAGACCAGCACTTAGTTAAGCAGTAAAGTAGCAGTCAGTCCCAGAGCAAGAAAGGATAGATGGCATTTTGTCCTGCGGTGAAAGTGGACCTAAGAGGGAAACTGAAATAGCACCTGGTAAATGAGGCACTGGACACAAGCGTTTAACGTATTTAAAAAAGGAACTCCATATATCTATAGTCGGGTCACAAAAACTTCAGCAAGCCTCAAGGCAGCATCTCAGCAGTATCCCAACCTAGGATACAACGATTAATTGAGGATGCTTAGAGTACATTGGGTCTTGCACCATTTGAGGTGTAATGTTGCCACACATCATCACATCATTTTGGGAGTCCAGGAACAGCAAAGAGATTGCTCCTAACAAAGAAAAGCCTCATGAACAAGCACAATATGAGGATGGGTGGGGAAGCAGCCCTCTTTCCATTTCTCATTTCCCCCTCCTGGCTCTATTTTACTCCCTCTCCATTATCTGCTTAGAGATCATCCCACAGACCAAACCCAGCTGGCACTCCAGTGTACTCGTGCCCATGTTTCCAGAAAAGCTGTGGCAACGTAGCTTCTGTCCACTCTGTTCCTATAAATCAGTGTGCATGTGTTGGGTAAAGGAAGGGCAGAGGAAAGCGGTGACTTCTAACCACCACCACACCACCACCCTTCAAAATTGGATACAAAATCCAGACTACTGACTTTCAGTTATTGAGAGGAGACAGGTTTCTTCCTCCTATTTGTCATGCCTACAGACCCAAAAGCACTCTGCTTCTGCAGTGGGATGCCTGGCTTGCTCAGTTGTTCCTGTGCTGAACAGGGACTTAAGATATCCCAGCACCTTTGGGAAGCAGATTCTACTTCCCCAGCCTGCAGAGATGTTCAGAGTCTCTGATTTTGTGCCTTTAAACTGAATTGGGTGCCAAGGTGAATGGTAACATCCCACAAGTAACTTGCAAACTTAAACACTGGAGACCACGTATCAAGGAAAAAAACCCAAACTCATTTATCCTTTGCATCTCGCCAAGAAAAAACAAATCACCATTAACTACCAAACACCACACAACATGTGGCCAACAAAAAGAGTTAGAAAACAAAACAAAAAATAGGTCAAGATCACTATATTATGTGTTGGCCCATCTTATCTAAGCCCCATGGAACAAACCCCTTGCTATCATCTTCCCACTATTGGAATTCTTTATTTTATTTGCCATTCTTACAAAAAATAAAAGCTAATACCAATACAAACGACCCAGATACTCTCCTTTAAACCACCAACAAATCATTAACTGCGCTCAGAGTTAATAGCTTAAGAATATAAAGTATAATGTATTGTAACAGCAGTGATAGAAAGAAAAAGATTTAAAGAGCATGGAACTATTACAACTAGTTTTGAGAGAGCTCAATGTGAAATCAACCAGAAAATGATCATTCCATCACTATAAATACAGAGTACTAAAACCAAAACAAAGTCTCTAGCTTTGTGAGAAAAAATATCCATAAATAAAAAAAACACCCCCTAAACCATTTTAGGGGAAAGTATTTAATGCAGCTATAAAATAGAGAACTTGTTTTCTTTATATTAAGTGTAGCTTTGATTGAGTCTGTAGAATTAAACACTAATGTTATTGTAAGTAAAACACAAGGAACTAGAATTTGTGTTGGGCATATAATCAAGAAATAAGTGAGTCTCAAAGTTGAAGGATGTGATATGCCTTTATATGGCTTAGTTAGGGTTACTTTTCATGCACTGTAAAATAAAAGTATTCCTTGTGCAAATAAACAAAAATCTTTTCTCTTCAAATATGCACAGAGAGCTCACACTCTAATACTCTGTATATATACACTCGCTTGGCAAGTACAAACAGATTAACATGTATAACACATTTGGGGTTTGGCTGGACACGTTCGATAGGTACAGCTGATTCTCAGCATGTTCTCAACTACTTTATAACAGACTAAAGGAACATACTACTACATTTTATTTTTTACAGCATTTTAGGTGGCCTACTACAATTGATCAGGCCTATAAAACAAATTGGCAATAAGAAAGCCCAGTCTTACCAGCTCTGATGGTTTCAATCCTAAGTGTTACAGTATTTGATGCTTTGGTTAAAGCTCCAGCTCCCAAAAGTTAGCAGTTGTGAGACCTGCAACTCCTCTTTAAAACTAACAGTGGTGTAAAAAACAAAACCAAAACCAAACAAGCAAACAAAACCCCCCAAAAAACAAGCAAAAAACCCCAAACCCACCGCACTTAAAATCATGACCCAATTGGCTCACTGAAACTCAAACCCCAGAAGAGACTTTAAAAGACAACATACCACACACACACACACACACCCCTTATCACTTAATAATTTGCTTTATTTTTCTGCATCTCATAACATAAACCTTTTGGAGAATTAATTTAACATCTTTTAAATATCTGGGACTGGTGGCACCAGAACCCAGACAACATTAAATGCCAGCCCAAAGACTCTACCTAGAGACCTCACCCTGCAAGATTTCCAACACTCCTTTCTCCATCAAAGCCAACAGAACCCAAGGTACTTGTGAGCTGAGCCACCAATTTACATAGGTATCACTGCAATATATTAGCACAGTGACAGCATCCAAATTCCAGTTTCCAAAGCCTCCGGGATCAGCGCTAGGTTAAGCCTCAAATATATAGTTGCCCTAGACACCACAATCTCCTGCTAACGGTTCTGCCACTTGCTCCACTGCAGTGGAAAATTGAGACATTATAGTTACTCTGAACTGTGTAATCTTGATCTACGGAAAACCCTCTGCCTGGACTTCCCTGCTCTATCTCCCATCAGAAATCAATAGACAGGACTCATGTAAGGAGTCTATGTGACGGAAAACCAGTTGCACCAAATCTCAGACTGAAAAAAAAAAACCCCAGACCTGTAGTAAAGCATATTTACAGGTGTCCAACAGGCTAAACATATATTGGAGTAGTGGCAAGCAGAGGAAAGGTTATCTGAATGATGAAACAGCCAGCCAGAGCATCAAAGCAACTGCAGCGCACCCACATTGCCACTGAACAGCTAAGTGTCTGATCCTGGAGCCACCGGGAGTTGAATCATTAAGTAACAGAGATGAAAGGAAAGCTGTAAGAGTAAACAAGCATTTTTGGTTTGTGTGGAGCACTTGCACTCCATCTTTCTAATGGAACCATCTCTGAACTCGATACAAATAACGGACAACCTGTGATGGCTCAGGAGAGCCACAGCCAATCCAGCACACAATGCACTGTAGCTGCTCCAGTACCGTTCCGATATCTGCCTTCCTTTCCTTTCCTATCTGCCTTCCTTTCCCTTGCTATCTGCCTTCCTTTCCCTTCCTGTCTGCCTTCCTTTCCCTTCCTATCTGCCTTCCTTTCCCTTGCTAGCTATCCAATTGCATTTTATTTTTCTGCAGCGAGAATCTAGCCTGCACCTGTTGCTACTAATTATAATTTCAAATGTAACATGCAAAGGACAAGGATATATCGGTGGAAAGCCTGCTGTTAAGCCTACTGCTAAGATTTAATATCTAGTGTACACGTATTAGTGCAAGCTCATATGCACTAGTACTCTACTGTTTATTCGGTTGCACTGTATGTGGAGCTTTATGAATCTACATGGACTTGGGATGAGTCAGTGAAATCAGATTGGTACCCCACAGATCTGTACTGAAGATTATACTTAATTAAGTGGTTTCTCTTTTCGGTTTAAGGATGTACAAGTGATCGCATTATCACTGCAAGTCATGACATATAGTACACTGTAGGCAGAGTATCCCTGCCTAGTTCCTCAGCATGCCAAATGATGCACCCAGAAAAGGATAAGTATGTAAGAAGTGGGGTGCGTTACTATTTACAACTTGAATTCATCTGCATGGCGTTGCTTTATCTGCCCGGACAGAGGTTCAAAGTTGAACTCTCCCAGTTAAAAAGACTCAGTGGGAAATTAAAATACAGCCAGTGATAAGACATTTCTGGGTGAACAACACAAAAGCAATTAGAACCATAATGGTTATGCCGTTAATTGGGAGAATGCTCTTCCCAAGCCTCAGTCAGAACTTACACACAGAGAAGTTATCCCAGGCATCACAAAAAACATCTCCTGAAGAAGAGGAAAGGGGTAGGGGAGAAAAGAGGGGAACAAAAAGCGTTTGTTTGCATCAGGACAGGTGACTAACTCTTCAGACATGCCCGATTCCTAGGTATATTAATCATGTCTACATTTTCAACCTTTTTCTGCCCATTTTTGATAAGAACTTTGACAAATAGATGATAGTTTCATTTGGAAAGTGCTACTGAGAGTAATTCAAGCTAGGTTAAAAAAAAAAACCAACAAACAACTGAGAGAGGATAAGATAACACAGGCCTGTAAAATCACAAGCGCTACAGAAGGGCAGGAATCACTGATGCTTTCTTTGTCTCCCATTCTCTCTCTCTTTAGAAAAATATGTGTGGGGAAAAAAAGTTAATAAAAGCTAGGTTTGACACATGACGATGCGATTCTCCACACCACAGAAAAGAAACACATACAGACCCTTCCCAAAGGATTCTGCAGATGCTAGAAGCTGGCGGGGAAACTTGGTAATAAGTTTTTGGAAGATAAATCCCATGAGGATCAGTAAGGCCCCAGGAAACACTTCCAACTAAGGCAGAGATGGGGGACTACTGTGATGAAGTAGAACATACACATCCCTGCCCTCTCCTTGCTCTTTGTTACACAGCCCACCCGCAGCCACAGCTGGAGAGAGCCTGCTGAGACAAGTGGACCTTTGCTTGAAGCCAGTATGACCATTGCCATGTCCTTATAAACCCAACCAGGCACGCAGTGCCAGCTCCCCAGGAAAGCTTCTAGCAGGTCTCCGGTATAGTTAAATCTATGACCATAACTCAGTTGCAAATAGTGATGGGATGACGGAGGGAGACTGATTAACCTGTGACATGGAGGATGTGAAGCTTCATCCGAAGAGTGAAAGCAGAAAAATCTGCATGGATATGTGCACGCTAGGGGACTCTGGGGTAGGGAGCAAGGCACTCTTCCTTCCCTCCATGGTGAAAGACTGGAACAGAGGCTGTTATCATGCAAAGATCCAAACCTCTCACTGGGATACACCCAGATAGCCCCATGCTGGAAGCTGTGACACTTGGAAAGAGTGATCAGAGATCACAGGTACAGCTCTCTCCTGTGCCTTCACGTAAGGACCTGCTTTACCAAAAACTCACTAACAGCACTAACAGAGAACCAAGGACCTGCTGAGCACCTTTCAACTGCTCTCCAATGCTTTGATCCCAAGCATTTCCTGCAGAAAAAAGGAGGGACTATGCTGATAAGATGAATATAGATACTGTTCACTACCTTCTGCAGATAACCAAGAGGCATGGGGGGGAAAAAAAGCACTCATTACCTTTGGCTGAGAGGTCTGGCATATATGATCCAAATTCAATCTCAACAGCAGTTAGCTTCACACCACAAAATGGTTGAGGTTGGCAGTAACCTTTGGAGGTCATCTTGTCCAACCCCTTGTTCGAGCAGGGTCACCTACAGCAGGTTGCTCAGGACCATATCCAGACAGCGGCTGAATATCTCTAAGGAGAGAGACTTCAGAAGCTCCCTGGGCTACCTGTGCCAGTGCTTGGTCACCCTCACAGTAAGAAAGTGGTTCCTGATGTTCTGAGGGAACCTCCTGTGTTTCAGTTTGTGCTCATTGCCTCCGGTCCTGTCACTGGGCACCACTGAAAAGCGCCTGGCTCTGTCCTCTTTGCACCGCCCATTCAAGTATTTATATACATTGATGTGATCCCCCCTGAGCCTTCTCTTCTCCGCTCTAACAGATGTCTTCACAATCTTTCTTGCAAGAAAAGCGAGACTGGGTTCAGGCCAACAGACATTTCCTCTACCTACACACATACACCTATTTGGAAGCGAACTGGGACTAACTCATTTAATATTTTATCCAGCAAACATGATCCTGACCCTGACTGGTGACTTTGCTGGCTTATCTGCAGGACCCTTTGCAATTCAGGCTGCCAATGGCTATTTAATACAGGGGATACTGGGTGTTACGTTTAAACACGTTTCAAGGCAACAAATTCATTTGCTGTGTTGCTTATGTGCAAATGTGAATATTGCCATTTCAGCACTAGTTCTACTTGCTAAAATTAGCAGAATATAATTACAGGTTTTTCATACGAAGTTATCCTAAAATATCTGTTACTACACTGTGAGGAAGAGATATCACATGATTAGTGTGTACCAAAGCAGACTTGACCCCAGCAAATCTGGGACAAAAATGCTTGTCTAGTCACCTATGGCAAGACAGGCTTTTCCACGTGAAAACATTTCAGCTAAAAGCTGAATATAAGACCTCGCTGGTGGAAGAGAAACCTAAGCACACACTATGGTTGCAGAGATAATTTTTCAAACACGAAATGCTACAGCACTGGCTTCGTAAATCTATTGCTGATACCACTGTCTGCCTTTACTCACAGTAGTGCAGACCCCTGAACTGCAGACCTCAGTCCCTTGCAGGCTGCCTCACAGCATTCTATCAGTGTCCTCCGTCTGGTTTTAAAAATGCTATCAACTCTTCTGAAATGATTGCCAGTTCTTTAAATGAACTAAATTCAAGCAGGAATCTGGATAGAGTCTAAATATAGACTCTGATTACAGTTTAACCCTGGTAAATGTAACCCAATTTAGCAATACATTCACAAATAGGTGCTCATTTCAGTTATGAGCAGGGGTGGGGTTTTTTTTTTAGTTTACCCTACAGCACCCTGAAGCAAATTTGAACTAAACCAAAAGTGGCCATTCCCCAATTAAACATCCACTATCTGAATCCCAAATGTCAAGCTGACTAGAGTTCAACAAGTGCCATCCTCTTATGGAGGCATGGGTTTCCTTCTGCCCCTTAGACTACACATTAGATGAATCTGTTCTTCTTTGATTCCATAAATGCAGTCAAGTAACTACTTGACTTTACACAAGTACCCAGCGTTAACAGATGTGGTTTTGTGTGTGCCACTGGGAAAATACTGTCTCTTCAGGCAAAGACAAACAGCATGAAAGATGTCCAGAAAAGTCTAACCATGAATTTCTGCTGCAATCTACAGATGAGCTCTGCCCACTTTCCAAGCTGAGCAGAAATCTTGGCGCAATGAGTTGTACAGAACTAGACTGGCCATTAACACCTCTGATTTTGTCACAGCTGATGGAGCTCTGTGTGTTCTCTAAGGCTGTTATGAGTATGACCTACTGCACATATGTGTTTAAAAGTCGGCCCCACCATACTTTAAACTATTTACTACATAGAAAGCATTAATGTTTTTGAGGAATCCTCTGAGTTCCCACAATACATGGTAGAATAGTAACCCAAATTCTTTGTGGTCAGAGCAACTCCTGCCTTGGAGGTGAAGGATTAGCTCATGCCGGCGCAGCTAATTCCACTCAGGGCTGGTACATCATCTTAGCCACAAGCACAGAAACACAGGACAGACAAGCATTTCAACACTTCTGGCTAGGGGATCTTGCCCTCAACACACATACTGATGCTTGTACATGGTCTCCTGGCTGTCTATACTCCTGTCCATCTGTTGGGATGGCATTATGCCAGCTAACAAGGTAGCACGCCAGCTTCACTAGCACAAACGTGCCAAATAAAGATAGGTTGTTTGGAATGTACTGCTTTCAGAAGACTGCAAAGACCAGGTAGAGATTGTCTCCACTAAGGAGAAAAAAAAAAAAAGCAAGAAGCTTCTGCACATTACCAGCTCTCATACAGTTATTTTAGGTTTGATCTCCCCTTCATTTGCAATATTCAAGCACCTTCTCAAACATAGAAATCTGAACAAAGTTGCTGAATATCAGAGATGGCCAGGCAAAGCAGGTGGTATTTTAACAGACTCACTGGTAAGACCATTACATGCCTGCAGGAGGTCCTATCTCTCTCTCTCTACATCCCTCTTAATATCCTTAGGAGAGAGCTTTCCTGTTTAAATCTGTGAATTTCTTCACCGTTTTCCTTGTAATTGGCTCTACTCCTTCATATTTTAAGGGGAGCTCTTCTCATAGAACAAAACTATAGTTTTTCAAAATACCTATTAACCTATTAAATAGAGCCACAGTTCTTGCTGCTACAGCAAGTATATAGGAAGCCTTTCACATCCAGTAGTACTCAGTTAACTTCAGTTTTACTGTAAGCTTGAAAATTACAGAAGTAGCTCGGGAATCTGTGATGTTGTTGTATTCATAGAGACAAGAACTTCCCTATAAGCACTAATTTAGGAGTCTGGAGAAACACAGACTCCCTCTTCTGAGAAGTCTCCTTGTGCTTGCAAAGTTGACAGCCAAGATGAACAAGTACGCAGAGCCATGATATATGGGGATTAAGAAGCCAGCCAGCTTGCCACCTCTAGGCATTATTGAGCACTCTGGATATACTGGAAATTCTATTCCATTAAAGTTTTAAGCCCAAATTGTGCACTTGCTATTTAAAAAGAGTTGGGCAAAACTGCGGTTTGGGGGGTGGGATTTATGTGATAAACATTGTTGAGAGGAAGCAGGAAAATGGAAAAGACAGTAAAGGACTAAACAAAGCAAACAGAAGCAACATGGACTGACTCCCCCTGGATTAATAGAGTCATCATGAAGCTGCCCCACAGCAGCCACTGGTAAGTACAGGAAAGCTGGTTTTCCTTTCAGAAGCAGAGCTCAGACAAGGCCACCGGCGTGCCTCCAAAAGCCTTTCCTCGGGAGGTATTTCCCTGGGCAGTGCCTGGTTAGTTCATGTTGTTAGTGTGGGCACCTTTCACGTTGTGGCACGAGCGCTGGCTCCACGTTCCCAGCAGCCTGGCAAACAGCACTGCGGAGGCACAGGGACAAAGAGCAGGGGGGGTGTCCCAGAAGAGTTGACTGACAAACCAAGGGTCCTGCCTGCCTATATTTGCACCAAGTTCCCAGAAACATTACATCAACACAATACAGCCATCCATCATTTTTTAAAGTCATCACAGTAGCGGGACCTTTTCTTCTCAGGTCAGTTCAGTCCAGGTGTTTCACTGCTCTGTCATTCAGATCCCACCGCTTCCGATGCCGGCACATTGCCAGGCTGGGCTCAGGTAAAGACAGTGTTATACACCTCACGACTCCAAAGCCAAAGCACAAGCCATCGCTCCACCCTACCCTTTCCTTTCTCCCATAGAGCCTGTGCCCTGTGAACCGAAAGAAAAGACTGTAGCTCAATCTACATGGTCTGGCTTTTAGCCTTCAGTACAGTTCGTCACTAACATCCCTAAACAGGGATCATACCCAGAAGCATCATTTTTGACAGCAATAGAATATGTGTTGGTAGGGGGAAATATGGGGTGTGGAGACAAGCAGATCTGGGAAAGGTTTGTGATAGTAAACACAGGCAGCACGAAGGATTACCATCTGCTGGGAGGTGATTCTGACATGTAAAATATTGAGCAAGCATGAATGAAGAACAGCAAACCCCACCTATGCAGCCGACACAATCAAATCCGACCCCCTTGAAATTTTTATTTGAATTAATGTTACCTTTTAATAACCTTTCACTGCTCTCTGCAAAGCTAACAGGTGTCATTAAAACAGCTGTCACCGTGCCAATCTTCCCTGAGACACCTATTTATTTGGATCTTTCAAGAGAAACATAAATGAAATCAGTCATTCTATATTAGAGGGTTCCTGGGGACAGTTAGTTGATTGGCATCTCACACTAGTGGGCAAGTCACTGCAAGACACTTGTAGAAGAGAGCATTTTCCCCGAAGTCTTGATGATTTAACATCTGACAGGAATATGTATATATGTATAGATTGATTTTTTTTTTGATGAACGATACTCTGTGAAATATCAGAGAGAAAAATGTCAGACGTACATTGCATAGCAATCGAGGGCTAATGAAGATCCAGGTATTAAATCAATTAAGAAGTATCAAAAGCTACCTAATCATCAAGGAACAAAATTGGCACCACAATATGTAGTGAGTATGGGAAAGCCTAATTTACTAAACATACCCTGCAGTCACATAATTGCATGTAATTTTACCAGCATAATTAACTAATTTAATTACCACTTCTCAAGTGCATCAATTATTGACATTACAGAGTTTTCAGACAGCAGAATTACTGTGTGGTACATTCAGAGAATGCAAAATGCTTTGTACGCCTATTTTCCAGTCACAGTCAACAACTGAGAGGGAGCACAAGCAGCAAAAGGGGAAAAAAAAATTGCAAGTGCACCACACAGAGCACAGTTTACCGGTCAGGTTTAAGAGGTGAAGCAGACAAAACGATGTTTACATAGGACTGAAAAGTCAACAGCAAACAGCCGGAGACACCAAGGAGACAAAAGCTAAGCACGGAGCTGAAGCAGACAACTCATTTCTGAACAACGAGGTCTATTTTCAGAGCAATCTATCCAGAAGTGACAAGTTCTTTGAGATCTATCAGCCACCCTTTTCTCTCAACCCAGGGCTTGATATTACAGTAAGATCTGCGAGGATGTACAGATACCTGCACCAAGCCCCACTGGCCTCACTAAAGAGTCATAAAGGTGTCAGGTCTGTCTGCCCAAGTCTCAAAGCAGAATCAGAGCCCAGGGAGACTCGGGCTAGTATGTGATAAGAAACAGGGATGTGTTTGAACCAACCCTGGATGCACTGGTTCCCTCCAAGACAGGGGGAGAAAAAAAAAAAAAGTACAGAGATGAAGTATGGATGCATTCTTATTAATTAAAATGTAGCTTTGCCATGTGGGATCATTACTCAGACTTGAAGAACTATTGATCCCCTGTTTAATGTTTAGGCACTATATGTAAATCTTTGCATAAAACCATTTTGTTTCAGCAATGAGCTTTTCAAAGTCAAGAGAGATGTCAGCATCTGCTCCCTATGGAGTCTTAAGAGTCAGTGTCAGTAAAAAATGGGCAGCGTCAGTAAAAATTATGCCCTGTCTCAGTAAATTTGTTAACAGGGTGGTTGGAAACCCTGGGAGCTGTGGTGTCATTTTTTTTTCCCATTGCCCTCTTGTACTTGACCTTTGCACAGCTGTTTCACAGTATCTGGAGATGGCTGAACTGTGAAACAGTGATTACAGGAAAGGGGGCATTTTAATGAGCCAATACAACCTAGAAAAAGAAGAGGGCATTCTTTCATATGCCAGCTGAGATCTTTAAAGTCTTTTTTGTCTTTCAGATTCAATTAAGAACAATCACCACAACCCACCCTTTTAAATCTACTGCTGATGTTCAGTTGCCCTTCTTAAGGTCACAGAAGATTACTGGATTCATCATGGTGATTATTCCAAGCAAGCAGAGGCTCTCTGTTGAAATAAAATAAAACAAAAGTTCAAATAAACTATCAATACCCAGAAGGAACTTCAAGTCATACAGAATAAAGCAAGTGAGGGCTGAGTGCAATCAGCTGCATCTCCATCGAGTCTCTGGGCACAGCAGCACATGTGGTGAAGGCTCCTTCCTCGCAGATGAAAGAATAATAACGCTTAAGAAGA
This sequence comes from Ibycter americanus, assembly GCA_035590275.1. Taxonomy (NCBI): domain Eukaryota; kingdom Metazoa; phylum Chordata; class Aves; order Falconiformes; family Falconidae; genus Ibycter; species Ibycter americanus. The sequence continues at coordinate 98,339,064 of JAVJGI010000040.1, forward strand.
AACCCTACCAGAGCAAAGCTACTGCTACCCTGTCCTTTTAAGAAGTAGACTTCACCCTCCAATGAGTAGCAATGGCACTATGAACCTGCCGCTGTCTGCCCCGGTGGGGGCCTTGTGAGGGTCCAGCTCAGGCAAAATTTAAGCGTGTGCTTAAATTTAAGCAACATCTTAAGCGGAGCAGCCCGCTTGGAGTAATGCAGATAAGTACATCTTTGAGTAGAGATCTATCAGACTGGTCTGGTGCTTGTGCCAGTAACGAAGCTTGTTGCAAAAGCACCAGAGACTCCTTGAACCTTCTTCAAAAGTTCTATGCAACAGCAAGATGCAACCTAATCCCATCTGGAGAGTCCTGACTTAAAACCACCACGTGAAAAATCCAGAGAGTGAGAAAAGCATGTGCTGCCATCATGGGCAGCGGAAGGAAGAGAATGGAGGAGGAGGGCGACCACAACATTTTCACGCTAGCAGACAAAATGACTTTTTGTAAGCAAACCTGATGAATGATGCTCTCCATGCTGCTCATTCTGCAGGCTGCTCTCTGTACACCTGCCACGTGGCCGCTATCAGTAAAAGCAATTCCAGTAATGACATTGATGTGTGAGGGGCCTGCACTTGTGAGACACCAGGCCTACAACATTATTCATCGCGGTTTTAAGTGGGTGGTGGAACTTAACCAGTCAGCTGAGTAAGTGCATATAAATGAGCATAAACAGACAGCAAAAAGAGCGGATGAGTCAGTAGCAGCAGGAAAGAAAAAAAAAAATGAGAAAATGCAAAAATCATCCTCATACACTGTCAGCCCTAGCAGGGATTGTCACACTACTCCAGCCTTCAGATGTGCTCTCGAGTGATGATTGCAAAACCTTTAAGAGGGTTGTGATCTTTGCAAACACCAGCAAGAGTTACCAATCTGTGGCGAGTGCATGCTACTAGCTGTATGTATTTAGCATGCCGAAATGCAAATTACTAATAGCTTGTGCAATGCACAACTTAGCAATTTGTATAGCCATTTGTATTTCAAATTGAAAAATTGTGCATTGAACAAGCTACTAAAAGTCATCATCCCATACACCCTGCAAGCAGAGCGGCCTGTCATGCTCTGTGCGCAGTCACTGATCTAAGACTTTGTCATGATGGGAAGGTTTGAGGTTGATCACAAATGAGGCTGTAATGTGCTTCCCTCGCAGCTTGTGAGCTGAGCTGCCCGTTTTCCTACTTCACAGAGATTCAAGAATGGAAGTGGAATCGGGCATTCACGCTCATCGGTACTGGAGCATCCCTCTACCTGAGCTAGAGACCAGACAGATGACCTGGAAAGAATAAGATGCTTCCCAAGTTATCTTTTCTTTTGTCCTTTCCAAGACCTTCCCTGCAAAGCTCTTCCTCAGCCTATCTTCTCAGATGAACTAACTTGGATGAACCTTTTCCCCTCCATTATCCTTTGGCAGAGCCTGGGAGTTTGGTGACGTTTCTTGGGGGGGGTGCTCTTACTGCCACCGATAAAGGAAATCATGCTTCACGCTTCGCTAACTCACCCAGACACTATAACCGCCCAGATATCACTGAAGTTAAATCCTCTTCAGCCTTAATTCCAAATGTGGCATTTTGAACAAAACCAAGGTTTTCTCCTCTGTTGTGTTCCCACGCTTTCTAGATGCTTCAGCATCCCTTCAACATGGAACGTAGCACTGCAGATACAGATGGGAACAAAGCAAGAAGGGCAGCACAACACTGTGAAAGGCGCATGACCAAGAACAGCTAACCATCTGGCTCTCCTCATTGGCATTCTCAGTATCACGGTTTTCCCTTGCCGTTGTATGAGGAGGGAAAACAGGTTGAATGTCTTCTCCTACCACACATTTGTGAACCAGACTGCAAAAACTGGCCCAAAAGGTAGCACATCTGGTTAATGTCTCAGTACTCTGCTAATTGTTTAACACAGAAAATCTGTTCTGAGCTGCTCTGGATCTCTTTTACATAGCTGGACTCTCATGTAATTGCTATCCATACACCAGAGTAGCTGAGAAAGCAGCAGCCTGCCTACCACATGGGCTACCAACACACAGTAGATGGCAAGGAAGGTCAGTACTGGGCCTGGCAGCTCTGCCAGAGCCCTTCAACTAACCCACGCACCATGGAACTCCCAGCAAGAAAAGCATTGATTATTAGCCAGTCTGTCATTTCCACATTGGGGTGGGTGGGTAAGAAAACAACCAAAGTACATCATAGTAATGTAGTGAAAATAAGGAGAGGTGGAGGTGTCTGGGTCTCGCTGAGGACCTTCATCCTATATTACAGGCCATTTTGGCAGAGGAGAAGGAACAGAAACAGAATTAAAACCTAGTGTTGCTTACGCACAAGTGAGCACGTCTCCGTTACATCTATTACGTTCACACAGTGCGGTCAGACCAGCTACCTTCCCACTTTGTGCTCTTCAAGGCTCATACCATTAGGGCCAAATTCATCCAGCAGAAAAAAAAAATAAGTTATATATGTATATAAAAATGGAAAGATGACAACAATTGGCAAGGGCTTAAGAATATCTTACTGGGTACCCCTAAAGCCACAGTGTAATGATTCAAAAAAAGAATCACGCTGGTTACAGAAGTGTAGCCAGGCTTACAATGGCAGTGAAAGCATCTGTAATTTTTCAAATGTGTATAAACAAGTGGGAGAAAGGAAAGTTAAAATGTTAAGTATAAACCAGAAACTAGACATTGTAGAAAATGGAGAAGGGAAGCAAAGAGATGCAACAAACCAACAGCCCACAGAGCCAAAGAACCAGGACAAATACTTTCAAGTTCTTTAGGAACAGAAGGACCTTTCACAATGACAGTAATCTATTACTGGATGAAGAAAGTTGTTTTGTGAGCAATAATAGCAAAAAGCTAGAAATCTAAGAAAGAGACAGATGATGTAATACTGGCTGAACAAACCAAAAACAAAATCCCAAAATATGCCCTGCCCTCCAGAGAAAGATAGTGATCCTTCCACTGTATAGTTAAACTAGAAGAATAAAGCAAGATTTTACTACAATTTGTAGGATTATTACTGGGGAGCTAGAATTTAGTAGCTGTCTTCTATTTAAGGGCAAAATAAGGTTGAAAAAGCAAAATAAGGCTTGAAAGCTGCAGAAAACAAACCACAAATAAAACTGAGGATCTTATTTTGAGTTTTGTGAGGATCTAACCCATTGGCTTAGTTCCCTGTTTCACAAATGCTTCATCATCCACATTCCCTGCTTTCAAAGGGCTGATGGACTAGCATGACCCGAGGAGAGAATACAGTGCACATGCACATGCTGATTTATACCAACAGGAAATTTGGCCCTCCAGGTTTTGGGAAGAACTGGGTTTTATTCCTATTTTTGTTCCCTTACAAAGATGAAAGAAGAGAAGAATTCAGAACTGGTTCCAAAGGTGCAGGTGCTCTGCACAGTTCTGCTAGGGGGTGGGCAATATTGGCAGGACCTCCTCACCACTGCTACATCAATACCGCACCTTGGCTCATCAACCAGTGAGACCAGCTGCAAGAGAGACAGTTAGGAAGCTTCCTTTTACACCAGTCCAGACATTTCCTTTCCACTACCAATTAACTACCCACAACACAGAAAAGCTTATCAGCAACATCAAAGACTGCATTCCTCACTAACATACACGGTATGGCAGATAACGTCTCTGGCTGCATCAGATTTTCTAATTAAGCATGTGGGAGTAGGGGAAAGAACAGGGGGGGTTAAAAAAAAAAAAATCAAGCAGAGCACACTGTGTTGTTAGCAGTCACTACTGTAAACTGAAATACAGGTGCCATTAGCAATCTGCTGTCTGCTGAGCTGCACTGCTCTGGGGCCTCGCTTCCCAGTTGGTCTTTTTTGTCTCTCTCAGAAAGCAACGTACAGAAGGCTCCTTCAGTGTGGCAAGGTGAAAAAATAGCACAATGATTGTACATTTGCCTTTGATACCTAGCATCGCACAGGGGGGGAGAAAAAAAAAAAAGGAACCAGATAATGAAAGCCATTGATTTCACAAAAAGACCATGTTGCTTTAAAAAACAAAGGCCAAATGGAAGAAGCAAATAACTAAAATGTAATGGCTTGAATTGCATATTAAACGGCTTAACAAATAACTCACTATAAGGAATTTATTAGATTAATTCAGTTCCCCCCGCCTCCCCCAGCAATTTAAAATTCACTTGAAAGTATCCAATTGAGTTGAGGGCATATCTCTATTTCAACTCTCTGCAAGGCCAAGCACAGACAGTTCAATATTTTCCTTTCAAGCTCTATCAGTTAATTGAGGGTATTTACACATTTTTTTTGTTTCCTGAATGAAAGAGCGCACATGCACTTCCAGCACAAATAATTGTGCATGTAGTTTAAAAAATTGGTGTCTTTACATATTTGTGCCAGCAAAACTTGACAGCAGGAACATTCGCAGGAAGCAAACACAAAGAGGACGTCACTACAGATGAAGCAAATTAATTTTCAGATTGAACATTCCCAAAAATACTCTCCAACTACAGACAGATCATTATGCTGAAGTATGAACTGTGAAAAATTAACAACATAAAATATGCAGCGCTTACTTTGCAAGCCTCAAATTGGGTAAATCACCTTAGGTCTTGTGGCTGCAGTAGCTGCATTAATTGCTCAAGATCTGGTTCCTAGATAAACTTTTCTGCATGGAAAACAAGCCTTTGTTTCCTTGTTAAGTCCTAATGCAAGCTGATGGTGCTGTAGAAAATCTTCTCTTGAAATTTCAGTAGCAGCTCAATTCAGCTTGAAACTGGCAACCTGCATTATTCCCTTTTAGATATAGGAACCTGTCACGTGCTGCTTTTTGTTGTGTTTAAAAAAAAAAAAAAAGAAAGACTTTATATTTGGTTAATATGTTTATCTTTGCATAACATTACTGTCTATATGCAGGAAAGAAAGAAACAGCTGTTGCAAGCCTAACCCTTACTCATTAATCTTTCATCGTCTTGGGACTTCCAGCGTTGTATTCTCTCTTACAGCATCAGCTTTCCGTTTGGCAGCGGTATCTGAGCGCAAATTCCCTACAAAACCGCCATTTGGACCTGCCAGATCCACTTGTACCGGACCTGGACACTGAGGCTCTCAGCAGGGCTGGGGACACGAGGTAGCACCATTTCCACCTCACTCTTGCAGAGTCTCTCTACTAGCGACTGCTTGTTTCAAGGGGCACATGAGGCACCCCAGGTGCAGTATTTCCTCCCAGTAGCACCAGAAGCAATTTCAACTCCCTTGCATCAAACTGGTGTTCTGAGGTCTGCTCATACTCAAACACTTGGCAAATAGCCTGAACCTTGGAGTGCCCAAGTTACACCCAGAAACTTACAGATTCGGCAGCAGAGGACTATCTCCTCCTCCTCCTGTTGCGATGGGCTCATCGTTGCCTGATTTTCTTCTCAGCCTCCTTTTGGATGCATGCCCAAATCCACAGATGTGCACAGGAGGTAGATGGCACTAGAGGTGCCCTTAAGCACCTCAGCTGTTACTTCACACTGCCTCCCAGGTGTTATTAGTAGAAAACATGCGTTGCGGAAACCACAGTAGGATTCTCTTTACACCATTCTTGTTTTTAATCTTTTCAAATTCTCAGGAAACAGAGTCAATGGGTATTTGGGAGTCAGAGCTGTATGACTTCCTCCTCCTCATTAGATTCTGTATTTATATAAACATGTAGTAAAGCGCACATGGGTTTCAAACATCCGTTTGCAGCATGTCAACATTCACTGCTGTAGTAAAGTCACCACTCTGGCCAGCAATCACAGGCTTGCCCAGCTGACGAAGTAGCATCACGCACAGCTTGGCTCTGCCCTCAGCCGCCTCTCTGCGGGTGTTCAGGCTATGGGTGCCAGCCAGGGGAAGGACTGCTGCGTCTGTGCTGCAGGCAACTTCATCCAAAGCCTCACAGACTGTCTTTAAGCTCTTCTGGATGGGACAGTGCTTGACATGTTACTGTTGCACTGACTTACATACAAGGTAAATACAGCAAGACCGTTTAGTTCCTCACGCCGTGCTCTGATGGTAGGGAGGTAACTGTGGTGTTACTGGGAGGTAACTGGTGTTACTGATGCTGTTCCTCACCATATCCATTACCACACATGCACACGCTGGTACAAATATAGGCTGGGACACATTTAAGAACAGCATAAGCTAGTCAGGGCAAGAATTATGCAGTATTTCTTCTTCTGGGAGGTGCCTGTAGAATTTTTGATGCTTTCATAATACACATTATAAACTATTTCTGCAAGCATACATGCAGACCACATGCACCAATAATGTGTGTTGCAGAATTACTGTCACATAGCACTCATCTCAATGGAACTGAGCGTAAAACTAAACTCCTAAAATGGATAACATGGTCCACCTTGGGATTAATATCTGTACTTCTTTTTATTCAGCTGACACATGTCCATACTGTCTTTCCTTCTGGTGGTCAGCCTGATGAGAATCAAAAGGCACTCTTACCTATCACGCTAAGTGCAAACTAGCTTTCACACTAAAAAGGGGAGAGCAAAAAGTGCCAACACCTTCTTATTCTTTGTGCTAAGTGTGTTACTTATGCTTACCTCATCTGCGTTTAATAGGTTGCCTTCAGACTCCCTCCACAGAGCTACAGATTCTCATGTTAAACACGGAAGCTCCTGACAGCTTTCTCTTTCCTAGGGCAAGATCGCTCAACTAACAATAACTAAGATACCTTTTGACAAGTGCAGCTAAGAGCCAGTAAAGCTTAGTCAATCTGCATCCGTCTGTCTTGGCACCTTTCTTTCAGTTCCATATCTAAGCGATGGATGCCAAAGTCTCCTGCAATGATTATAGAAAATTATAAAAAGGGAAATGAATGCAAAAGCAGAAATCATATTAATCAGTTGAAGGAAAATACTTTTCCAACTACAATTGTGGCTGAAACCCATAAATTAGATGACTGGAGTAATAAGACATGTGAAATGGCTTTTAAGTCCACTACCAGCTCCATGCAATAAATTTCAAATGACATCCAGGCTTTTAGTGGAGGGGATGATTTATTGCAGTCTGCAGGAAGAGAGCTTTCATGGATTATCTCTAAAGTGGCAAAACTCTATTCTGAATTTTTCAAAATTAGTGCGGCTCAGTGAATGTTACTGACAAGCAAGCCCAAAAATGCTTTTAAAAAAAAAATTGTAAGAAAAATAGCGAACATGGTTTAGAATATCTATGGAATTTGCTAAGGGAACTACATTTTGTCCTTTCATAAACCAGAAGAAACAAATAAACAACAAGTAGCAAGAGAATAACACTTGCTGCATGTGTTGTGTTCACCTGGGCTTCCTACAGCCAGAGGTATTTCACTAGTGAACTTTCTAAGGCAGCATTACTCACCTTGTGATGTTAAAAGTCTACAAACCAGTTCAGCAGATAATGCAAGTTTCTCCCAAAACCTATAAACCTAAACATACTCTTTACTGCTATTTTTGTCATTAGGCAACGCAAGTGAAGCGCTGACCACAACAATGCTCTCCAAAGACAGCCTGGAGACTACATGGTCCTGTTTCTTTTGAACATCCAGAAACAGACTTATTTCCTTTCTGGTAAAAGGAATCAGAGAAAACTTGCCTGCACTGGAATCGCAGGGTGCTGTAAGGTCAGCGTATCAGAGCTGCGATGCTCACTGCAGGGCTCCTGCATTGCACCCAACTAGCGAAGCGTTGCATGGTGTCCCGGCTCCGAGTCCATTCCTTTCCCTGGGGTGAGGATGGCTGGTAAGAACCCTGGGATGTTGTCACAGTTGCATCCCTAGGTACACCGCTGCTCAACACTAGAAGCAATTGTGTCTAAGGAGAGGATATTCCAGGGGACAGGCATAACCCTCTTCAAGAGGCATAGATGTACCTTTAACAAAAGCTGTTAGACGCCGTTCCCTAATTCCCATTGCTTTACTGTCTAGTGATAGTAAATAATTCTGGTAATTCTCAATACATAGAACACTGAATTTGCATGCCAATGGCAGTTACAAGTAGGGTATGCTTGTGTTAAATAATGGAAATGTTATATACAGAAAACATCATACACTTTTCTAACACCTTCCATTCACAATAGTTCTAAAATATTCTATGGACCAAGCAGAGGTCTCATTTCACTGGCATTCAGAGTAGAAAGTAAAGATCTATGCTTTAGCCAAATAATTTATATAGAAAATGTACAGTGGTGTGATTTAGTCTCCCAGGAGAGAATGCAAGAAGATACCAAGACTAACAACTCTGCTTTTACATGACTGTTAATGACGCTTTGGCTTTCATTAGACTCTTTCCTACTAAAGACTAACCATTAGCCTTTTAAAGCATGAATTCAGCACTTCCCTGGATTAAGAGCAATATTTCACTAACTCTGCAGTACTTCTAGCTCCGAGATTTTCCCTGCCAGTCACCTATCCGAAGTCTGATAGTAATACTTTATAGGAAGTTCTGGAAGCAATAAGGGATTCATGAAAACATCTTTTAAAAGGTAATCCATCCTAACTTGAGACATAACCTACACTAAAACAGACCTGGAAAAAGTAAATTAGCAGCTTTACCACCCAGCCCACTCTCATCTACTGTTTTGGGTTTTTTGAGCAGATCACAGTCTCTTTTATGAAGCTAGTCACGGACATTATCTTAGTTTTACAGAGAAAATGAGGCACAACCCAGTGAAATTACTGGTTTGAAGCTGTTGGCAGGCCAATGACAAAGCCCCAAACAGAACCCAAAGTTTCTCACAGAAGTGCTGTAAACAGTCAGATACACTGCAGACAGCACTGATTAGAAAATATGTGACGGGGAAAGCTTTTGAATTAAATGGAGAATTTTTACATCCTATCCCTACCTGTGTTCAAGTGAAGCCAGACACACATCCTTCTTCATCCTTGGCTTAGGGTATTCAGGCACATACTAAGCATATGTCTTACTCAGCACTCCATGTGGCACTAGCCATGCAAATACACTGAAATCTTTAAATGATGGCAACTTCTTTTCATCATCAACTATAGACAAAATTCAGAAAAAAACATCTCTTTTGCTGTCATCACTTAATAACCACATAATTTCCCAAATGCTCATAGTCAGAATTTTGGGACTCAGTCTATCAAAGATCAGCTTGTATCTACTTTGCTGTAGGCACAAGATAGAAGACATTTGTTTTGACTAAGCAAATCTCATTCCTTGGATGATGGACCTGACTGAAATTACAATAAAAAAACCCATCCTTTATAGGGCTTTAAGTGTAGAGACTACATGAATTTGCAAATATTCACAAGAAGACAAAATTGACTTTATTATCCATGAATACATAAGCACACCACTACAGTTCACTTAAAACATTTTAAGTAAATTACAGGCTCGGTATCCAGCATTTTTCAGTTTTTGATCATGTGTATATCTTAAATTTTAGGCAATGCAGAATGACCACATTGGGCATAGTGGCAAAGTGATGATAAATGACAGACTACTTAGCGCTATTGCAGCACAAGCAAGCTTGTGCATTTTTATGAAAACTAAATGAAGAAAGATAACTTATATTCTTTCCCCACATCCTAAAAAAAAAAAACCACCACATAAAAATCTGTAAGTTTTCATGAAAGAAATAACACGGGGAAGACAAACTCTTACATCAATTATTTATAAATTCACATTGAAATGCATGCAGAAGTCTTCTCTTCTGACCTAAGCATAGAGTTTCAATTGCAGCTATTACTTCTGTAGAGCTCTACACCAGTTTAACCCTCCAAACCAAAATCCCTACCTATAGCCTGACTTTATAGGTGGGACTAGTCTGGAGAAGCATTACAGTAAGCAGATAACAGAAGGCTCTTGCCTAACATGTCTAACTCCCTTTCTCATTAATGGGCAATATGCCTGCACCAACAGGAAAATTTATCTCAAAGTCTGTGATAAATCAGTCAGATTTGATCTGCTCTATGTAAAATACACAGCCAACACTGATTAAATGAGCAGTGGAGTGCTCTTTCAATAGTGCATCTATGCTTTTCAGCACATAGGCATGGACGGACAGCTTATAGCTATAAGTGAAGGGAAATCATGACTTACGTTTTCAGTCAGTGGAAGAATTCATGTAAAATATAAATACTGATGTGGCTTCCTTTCCCATTTCTGTTCAACATGCCCATTAACATGTTTTGCTGGTCATTCATATTATTATTATGTGTGACATTTTGGGGTGCAAAGAGTTCTATGTGCATTGCTGTGTCATTTTGAAACATGAGCAAATGAGCTTGGCTTGTACTGAAGTACATAACACAATTTTAATAAAATTATTTTTTAAAAACAACTGCACCTCTAATCCTCAGTCCTGTTATCTCTCTCCCTTCGTCTTCCTAAACCCTTCCTTCTTCACTAAGAAAAAGAAGTCTTCAACAAAGGCTAACCAAGCATGTTTCCTAAAGGACAAATCACAAAAATCAAGTGTCCAAGTTGAGCCTATACCAGTGATCCAGAACAATCCCGGTTCATATATCTGGCCACCCAACCATTAGAAGCAACCCACTGCCTTGGCTCTACAAGCAAGTCTACAGAGAGCTTTGATCTACAAGCCCTCATCTAGGCTCCCTCTCCACCTGCCAGCCTCATCACAGTATTAAGCGACAAATCTGGTATAAGTAAGTCCCCATGAGTCCTCATCAGCACAAGACCCCTCTTCCAGAAAGCCAGGGAAAGGTCTGCAGCCTCAGCAGCAGAGTCTGAGGCTCTGATATTCAGGGGACTCTTCTTTCCTCATGTCATTGAAATCCAAGATCAGAAGGAAAAGCAACTGAAGAGGGAAAATTTCAAGCAAATTTGCCAGAAAAGTTACGCTTTCAGAATGATTTCTGAAGTTGCACGTAACAGATGAGTTCCCACACTTAGCAAAACTGGAGCCAAGACTCACCAAGACAGGGAGGTTCACTTGGCACGTTCAGGAAGATGTATCACATCCATCCCCGACAGAAAGGCTTGGTGCGTACTGAGGCAGGAGCGGGCTGAGAGGACTCCTACATTTCACAGATATTCTCCTTATCATCCTGCTTGACACAGATGCTCTGGCTAGCGCTTTACCCACAGGCTCCTTTCCCTCACTTCTAACTTGTAAGCTTCCAAACTTGGTCTTGCAGCTCAGGGTGCACAAGTCCTGTTTATAAGCACCTTGGGTGCGGACACTGCAAGAACAAACCTGGACCGCAGTTTCAAGAGCTCCACAGCAACAGGAAAGGAATACCTGGCATGTGCTAGCCCCTTGGGAACCAATTTTTAATAAGAGACACACACTAAAGTAAAACAATCTCTTCCACTGAGAAGCAGAACAAGGAAAATCAATCACAAAATCTGGAGACAGAAGGAAATGAAATATTTTACCTTAACCTGTCCTTTGAGGAAGGACGGTCCAACATAATTTAAAGGTTCTCCTCAGTTAGAACTCCCAAGTTAAGGTAACACTGCTGACAAGGATCTTAATTCCTCAGACTTTTTCCCTTCCAACACGACTTTGAGGGGAGTCCCCTTTCTCAACAGGGTTGCAGCTGAGGGCTTGCAGAGACTCTCTGTACTGATGGTTCATTCAAGGCACTGACTCATGTCTTAAGCTAAAGAGATCCTGCCTGTCACAGCATCAGTTACTATCATAAGAACACCTCTGGTACGCCACTGCAGTGGTCCCAGCCAGATTTAATCCTCTGTAGACTGTACTCAAGCAAAATCTCTTCCTGGAAGAGAAAGAAGTTATACATAATGTGTCCATTATGTGTACTATTATGAAAAGTTTTATTCCAGAAATAGCCATTATGAAATCCCAAAGGAAGGACGGATGAGGCTTGTTACTAGTGCTAAAGACAAGCAAAAGTTGGCAAACCAGCCTGAGACAAATATATGTTTGAATTGGAATGGCTGGAGATTATTCAGAATATAGATATTTACCTCCTCAGCAACCAGGGGAAAACCACAGGAAAGTTAGGAAAGTGCAAAAGAAAGGAGAAAGAAAATAAGTGAGGGTAGAGAAAATGAACTGTTTTGAAAAGCATGGCTAGAAGGAAAGGTGTGAAATTGAGAGGGAGCAGAGTAATCAGGTCAAATAAACAGCAAATGTCCTGACAATGAGGTCCATTCATTGTGGAATGATCTCTCTCAGGAACTGAGGCAGAACCCCATTACCTGTAAGGCTTTTGCTCAGATATCACTGTAACGAGCTCATTAACACTAGAACTTCAAAACCTAAACTGAACCAAATGCTTGATAATGTAATGCAAGGGGAAAACATTGCATAGACAGAACAATATTTCCATTTCTATCATTGTAAGAAGCCCTGGATGACTGTGTCCATGTCGTAGTCTAGTTTACAATGTTCTGTGAGAAAGGGGAAAAAAGGGGGATGAAGATGGGAAGAAAAAAGCTTAGGGGGAACAACTCATGTTCCAGAGAGAGTCAACAACCTTATTTACCATTTGTAAATTCAAAACTGAAAATCTTTTGAAGCTAGCAAGGTAGCCTTTGAGATGAATGCCAAGTACTAGTCAGCAAAGGCAGATCTTGTTTGTGTTGCAAAGTATTCTATTTCTTACAGATGCTCTCCAGTTTTCACTGAAGACAAAGGGATGTTCCTGCATTAATTCCAATGGAAAATTGGATCAGGCCCTAGAATAAACTAAGAATCAACTCTTGAAATTGTTTTCACAGCCCTGAGAAACTGGAGAGAAGTATAAAAAAAAACCATGTTGCTTTTGTTTATTTCCTTGCCCAACCTTTTGCAGTCCAGCAAAAAAGATGCCGAGTTGCACAAAGTTTGATTCCATTCTCCTTATTGTGCCAAAAGACCATATGACCGCCAGAGCCCTGAACAAACACAGGATGCATGCCAAAGAGTTAAAATCCTATAGAATCATGCATGGCACATTTCTCCTCATGAATAAAACTTCATGCATATCAGTCATAGAATCATTTAGGTGGGAAAAGACCTTTGAGATCACCAAGCCCAACCGTTAACCCATCACTGCCAAGGCCACCACTAAACCATGTCCCCAAGCACTGCATCTATTCATCTCTTAAACACCCCCAGGGACAGTGACCCCCCCCTCCCCGGAGCCTTCTCTTCTCCAGCTCCCTCAGCCTGTCCTCATGGGAGAGCTGCTCCAGCCCAATGTTCAGAGAAGTATCAGCCACAGAGTAAGGGACCTGTTTCACACTGAAAGAACACAGAATCCTCAAGCACCCAGCTAAATCAGGAGCAAGAACAAAACTGAACCTTGGCAACAAACAGGTGCATGTAGAGCAGCAGTAACACCAGAATACACTTCATTAGATGACCCTGCCTTCTCTTTTCAATTCTCCTTGCAACCCAGTCACCTGCCATTATCTGCTTATGACAACCCCTAATGGCATACGCAAAAGCTTTTTAGATATCAGGGAGCCAGACAGCTGCAGTCATCAGTGGTCATTCCTTAAAACTGAATGAACACTAGGACAAATGTCCCAGCTACAAAAGCTTAGAGAATATTTTAGGTATCAAACCACAAAGGTAATAATCATAGGAAGTCCATGCAATAGCTTCTATAAGTCTTTCAGAGTCTTAGTTCTAAAAAGAGTTTTGTTCAGCTGGGGCACTATACAAACATACTGGAAAAAGGATGGGTTTTGTCCCAAAGAACTTTTATTCTTAATAAACGGAAGAAAAAAAAAACCCAGGTGACACAGAAAGAGAGGAACAAACACATAACTCCAGTAAATATGAGAGGATATGTCAGGACACCAGCGGACTAACAGCTGACAAGTTGACCTGCTCAGTTTTAATTATTTTATTTTTTAATGCACAACATGAAAAAAGAATGTATGAAGACAAACAGTGTGTATGTTTATGAAGAACTCTTTCCAAATGGCACAACGTAGAAGGAACCACAGGCATTTATTGAGTCTTTAATATGAAGGATGCAGAAACTGAGGTTGTAGGCCATGGAAAAGCAAAAGTTCTATTTCAGTAGTGAATAAGAGATGGTAAAAAAACCCTAGCAGAATCCCAAAATGCCTTGGAAACGCAGACAAACAGCGTACATACGATACAATAGGAAAAGGAGGCACAGAGGAAAGATACAGAGAAAGGAATGACTTGGACAAAAATACAGAGTAGCAAAGTGATTTTTATATCAACATTATGGGTGAATTTAAGTGGATTGTTTTTCCACGTCATGTTTTCTTGCGTATTACATTTTATATGTGCTAAATTTATCATTACCTTGTATTTACTGAATCATAGAGTTTTAATTAAGCAAGTACTCTGGAAGAAGAAAGCACATGGTTGCATGTGTTTATGCTCCCTCCGTTATGAAAAATCCTACAGTCTAATTTTTGTAAATGTGTGCTTTTCTGTGCTGAGCATTCTCCATGTCTGACAGAGAAATGGGAAGTGAAGGAGGACAGATGCTTCTGCTTCCAACACCTCCCCTGAAATCTTCACCCATTTGCATATTATAGCAAAAGTGTTTCCATCTCCATGGAGTAAATGTACTTAAGAATTTGTCTCAGAAATCCATACCTCAATTTTTCTTTGTTTAAGCAACACGAGGAAGGAGCAGAAGCAGATCCAATTTCTTTCATGAATAAGGTCCTTCATTCATGCTTTTCGTGGTACAATGTACGGAACTTTAAAAGTTCCAGTCAATAGCTTGGTCAAGCAACCAAATCTGAACTCTGATATCGACAATTCAGCCTTCTGAAACTAATGAGTCATATTGTAATTGTGGTTCACCTCCCATAACCAACCTCAGATTACATTTTAAAAGTAATTTAAAATCAAAAAGCACAAATTAATGTATTCTCTCTTTCACATGAGTTTTTAAGCAGGAAGCACTGCACCACATAACAGGCTTTGCATGTTTTAGATGATTGAGCTGCTCTGTGTGTCATGGTCACTGTTACACTCTCACACTACACTGCTGCCTGCAAACACAGTTTTGGTGTCTAAAGAAAGGAATGTGAGGGACCAAAAGTATAGGAAAATTAGACTGAATAATGCTAGGAGCAAGTTAGGGCTACTCTTACAGGAAAGTTTGTCCAGCTCATTTTGGTGTAAGATGGAAAAACCTCCATGCTTTTATACCTTACTAGTGGGATTACAAACAAGCAAGTAAAAACACTCCGAACTGGGCAATAGCAAGAAATTTTACAAGCTTGTTCAAATTTCAACAGGATGCTTTTGTTTTTAAATCTAAAAAAATGCCAGAAAAGCTAAAAACAATGAAGCAAAGTATTTTTCATCAGTTTTAGTCTTTTATAAACACTTAAAACTTCTTGAAAACGAAACAGAAGGTTTTATTCCCAGTGAGTCAAAGAACCATGTTCAAAACATTACAGTTTCAGCCATTTTAAAGTTAAACTGACCAACGTAAAACCTGTCCCATCCAGTCTGAAATAATTATCTGTCTCCAAATTTTGGAACAGTGAACAAACAAAAAGAAACTCAGTTATCCAAATAACTGTGTAAGTCCAAAACATTCTGAATGAAGAACAGCCTACCCAAACTTAGCAGAGATCCCATTTACGGTATTTTTTTTTTTGCTTCTGAATCTGACTGTCTCCAGATAAGCATATTACATGGAAAATGGTGTAATACCATGGTTGAAACAACAGTCAGTATCACTGCTGACACTTTCTCTGGTGGGAATGGTTACACCAGACCTTCTAAAATAAACAGTGGGATATATTTGTCTTTGACACTACTGACGTTGGAC
This sequence comes from Ibycter americanus, assembly GCA_035590275.1. Taxonomy (NCBI): domain Eukaryota; kingdom Metazoa; phylum Chordata; class Aves; order Falconiformes; family Falconidae; genus Ibycter; species Ibycter americanus. The sequence goes on from JAVJGI010000040.1 coordinate 98,354,813, forward strand.
ACTCTATAAGACACAAACTGTTTTATACCAATGGAAAAAGAGCTAAGAATTGTATTTTAGCATGGAAACACACTCCTCTGTATAAAAGTTTCAGTGAATTCACATCTACTGGTACATGTTGGAAAAGAGAGTAAGGACAGTAAGCTAATTCTATCGTGTTCAGCACTGCCCCTCTTTAAGCATATTTCTTTTCTACAGGCAGGTTCTTATGTCTTATAGGTAGAGAAGTATCTTATGTCTTATTGTGTAAAGTAGTTTAGTATTTAGATGGTCAAATGCTTCTGCCCTTAAAGTATATGGGGTCATACATCACCTAAGGTACCAGTTTTAGAAAATAAATCTCCTTGCCATAGAAAGGGACTACAGGATAACACAGCCACTCTCAGCAGTAAAAAGAGGTTTCAAAACAAATTATGCCGTGGCCTGTGACCCACAACATTTCTGTCTACATCGCTAAATGTAGCCAGTGCCAGGTCAGAAATGCTTCTCCATGTGTAGGACCGTGCACTGGTAGGGGTGTTAGCTCCTCCCACCAGGGATAAGGGTGTTACCACCCAACGAGATCTCATTTTCTGCTGCAAGGCCCTGAAAAGGGCTGTGGGCATGTCCAACATCCTAATGACTTCTGATTTCAAACATACAGGAGTAACACAGTCAAATTCATGTTAAAAACTGAAAGGACTTGGATATTCTGGGCTCTTCCAAGGAATCTGGAAGTTCAGTCATTTATACGCTTCCCCTACCAAGACACCTCAGTCGCGAGAGAAATCTATTCGGGTGAAGATGCCTTAATGCTTGTTTCTGAAAAGCCAGAACTGCAACGACCGTACACGGGAATGAGCACACCAAATACGCATGACAAAATGGATACCTGAACCACCAAGTGTGATGACAGCTAATATTTAGGGTCATCAGCACTCAGCAGCAGCATTCACACACAAGGTGGCTGATTTACAGCATCCAAATCAATATATTCACAACTCTTAACAACATGCCATTCATTCTTCTGAACTAGAGAATGATATTCAAAAAAGCTCAAATCCTTCTCCCATACTCAGCTGGAGACCATGAATTATTTAATTTCTTGGTTGCCTTTGTGTGTGTAGCAGGGGGACCTAGTTTTCATTTGGCTTGACAGTTATATCATGCTGTATTTCTCTCTCCCAAAGCCTTCATGCAGCTCTTGATATGAAAGCTTAGCTTTTCTGTAGACAACTGCTATTTCAAATTAAAAGCTGCATGCGTTTTTGTCAATATAAGACTTTATATTTAATTTTCCCTTCATAGTTCACAAAACGGCTATTTCTATAATTCATTCCATGTTACTTCATAGAGAAGATTACTATTGCAGCATACACCCATCAAAGTCATCTTTCTCATCAACAAAACGTTGTTTGTAGCAGCCACACATCAATGAAACTTCTTCAAGCCTGTGACTGTTGCTTTTTCATAATTATATTTTCTAATCCCCCTTTACACACGAGAGCTCAATTCACTTCCTGGTACAATGCATTAGCATCCTCTTCAAATCCATTAGCAGTACCACAAGATTCACAGCATCTCTCCTTCTTCAAAATAGTGTGTTATTAAGTTACCGTACAGCAGGATGAAGACTATGAATATTTTAAGTCCACTGTACGTATCGAATCAGAGAAATCAATCCTAGTTTTTGACCATATTGGCAATATTTTAAGAGACGCTTACGGGCTTTGTTAAACTTGTATTGCTGGCACAAAGATAGATGGTGTATTTAATAGAGAGATTTAATCTGTAATACGATGGTAACAGCATAATCTCTCCAGTCATTTTCAGCCCATAGCACTCAGCAGTGGGGGACCTCATCCTACCACCCAAGTCAAGCCCAGTATCTCAAACATGTCTGGTAAAACAAAGCTAATTCCTCTAATGAGTTGCTGTCAAGAATATCAGGTGTGAAATATCAGATCAACTAACAGGGTTTTTTCAGAGCACTTCATAGAGTCTAAAAGTGGGTTGACTTATACTACAGTCCTTTTGGGCTTTGTTTGTTCCCACCCCCCAAACATTTATTTTGAAGCATTTGAGGCATTTTACTGAACCACTTATCAAACATTCATATTAAAATTCATTTAGCCTTTTTTAATTAATGGTAAAATCTGCAGCCAAAATAAACTTGCCCTTTTTGCAAGTACAGGTCCAAATCAAGGTTGACAACCTGATGTCTAGCACAAGTGCAGAAGATGCAGATGACCTCAGTTAATTCCCAGCTTTCACAGGCTCCACTAGCAACAAATTCCACAGCTTTTTTAAAGGCATCAGCAAAAAGAGCCCTCTTCTAGAGATTTTTCCATGTCAGAAATCCAGGTGGGTTTACATACAGGTTTAGAAACTCCTTAGGTGGCATATGGAGCTTCTATGTTTCAGTCCAAGAGCTTTGATCCAATAAAATACATGCAACAGCAGCTCAACTTTTAATGCTATCCTAATGCATAGCCCTGCAATGAGTTTGAGGTATTCTGCGTGGCAGTAATCCATCTCCCAGTGTTAAGAGCGCTGATGGAGCCATGGAGCCACACTGGTCTCCTTAAACTTCCATACGAGCAGCATAGGGTATGTGAGAAGAAAGCAGCACATGATCACATGCCACAGCATGGGTTTGTCCTTTCCTTTTTATCCTCTCCACTCCAAAGCCAAGGCAAATTTTGTTTCAACAGCTTTTCCAGCATGAGCTAGCCTTTATTTTTATTTGTTCTTTTACTGCTTTCACTATTTCAAAAGCCATATTTTGTCATTTTCCTGCTGCACCTGGGAAATGCTTCTAAAAAGCTTAAAACAACAAAACCCCAACCAATAACTAGTTCTGAATAAAATGTTTGAGCAAGATAACTCTCACCCTCAGATACAGAAACTCTTTTTCAGCGTGGTGGTCTTTTCTTCCCAGTTTTACAGCTGACATGCTTGAAGAAAATTAAGGGTGAGCAATTTACCATCATTAGAACATTTTCCACAGACTGAATTTGAACCCTTCAGGTTTCCAGCAGTTTGCAATATCCATTAAGCTACAGTTACGGGTCTGGCATGCCTTTGGTTCCTACAAAACAGCAATGCTACTGCGGCACAAGATGACTGTTATCAAAACAGATGCTGACATACCAAAACCAGCAGGAATTCCTCAACTAAGAATAGCCAAATGCTCTCTCATAGGAAAGCTGCCTTCCTTGAGCTGTCTGCGTCCTCCTATGGACCACAACCATGTAGAGAGCCCATAAAATAAATAGGGTCAGTTATTTATTCATTCATTTTATTTAGATTGAAAAGTCATCTATATCATATTTGAAATCCTATCAGTAGATGCATCTCACACAAAAGTAAGTTTTGTAGCACTGTACAAAGGTCCTGTCCTATCATCAGCAAATTTGCAACCTACTAGTCAGGAAAATTAACCACAGGGTAAAGACATAAACCACAGAACAAGTAAATGGAATAGAAATATGATGTCAGAGTTTAGGGGGTGGAATCATGGTTCCATTAAATTTGAATTCATTTCCCCAAATTCTGAGAGCGCTGGATGCAAAGGGTTTCTATTTATCACCTCTAATTTACTATTACAAATTGCACATGATTCAGTGGTGTCTGCTGAGAAAAAGAGAGTGCATGAGCAGGTAATCAGTGGCGCAGCTCCCAATAATCAGACAGATGAGCCCCATCAAAGTACAGAAACCAGCGTTCCTCATCAAATTCCATGCTGTCCTCCCATTCCCCTTTTGTAAGACCTGAGTGAGACAGCAGCCACAGCAGGAGACATTAGTCTCTATAGTTAGTAGTAACAATAATAGCTATGCACAAATAACATCTCTTTCCCATCTTCTCATTATAAGGCATACAGACTTCAAAGAAATTCCTGTTATTAAAGCCATAATATACTATACAAGAATAAAACAATGAAAGAGTTGGAAGCAGCATGGAACAACCTAGTGGTGACTCAGTGGGAGTTATCAGAGCGGGTTAGTAGGTGACCTGATAATCAGGTAAGAGAGTTTGGTCAGAAAAACCCTTCATCTCATCATATCTGGGTGCTGCAAGCATTCGTACAGAATTTGGTAAAACACAAGTGTTTGAAGGTATACATACTGCCTTTATAGCTTTTGCGTGTTTACTCAGCATGCATTTGCTTTCACATGCAGGCTTATCTTGATCTCAGAAGAGCAGTTGCTGTTTTTATAGCTTTAAAAAGTTTTGTGCCTCATAATGACAAATGTAATGTGTGCTGTGAGAAGCAGCTTCACTTAATGGGGTTGATAATCTACAGACTACCTCTGTAATAACTCATAACTGGCAGTGATTCAGCAGCAATCAAAGCAATCACCCCAGAATTGAGTTTGGTCTGTAGAACTTCATGACAGACTGTTTCACAGTGCTGCAGTTTCACAAATACTTGACTCTCCCTCTGAGAGCGCAACACTCTCTATAAACGCTGGCTAACCAAGGCTTTCTCCATTGCAATAAGAACAAGAAATACATCCCCTTTTTACCAAGGGGGGAAAAATGAGGCCTGAAAAAGTCTTCCAGCATTTTAGAAATAAAAGAGCAAGTGCTTTACAAGAAGGTCAATAGAATTACGCTCATTTTACTGAGGTTACTGAACCACCCAGTTATCCCTAGACGCACCTTTTACTCCTAGCTTACCGGATGGCTCTGACACACCTCCACCATGCATTCACCTCTCAACTGCACGGTACCTGGACAACAAACCTCACAACAAACCAACTGCTCCTGTGCTTCACATGCTCAAGAAATCTGACACATTCAGGGCATATCACACGTAGTACATGTGCTACAGACATCTGTGCAGCTTCAGACCCAGACGCATCACTGGCACACCAGGCAGCATCGTTTTTTGTGTTCAATACGGAAGGTTAGGAACTTTCAATCTTATAGGTGGAGCAGCAGATTTAAAATGCAGAGATGTAAGTTCTGCCCTGGTTTAACTGTTCAGTCACTCTTTGGCCACCTTGGTATCTTTTGCACTCACTTCCCTTCTGGCCTTACTATTTCACAATGATCTTCATAAAGCAGGAACCACCTGTTTGGATTCCTGGTATGCATGCCAAGGAGCTATGGCTCATCTGAGCGTTTTCTGAGCCACCTTCTGACACAAATCAGCAGTACAAATTAAGCACAAACCTGACAGAAATCACTTTGTCTTGTGATCACCTAATGGGATTTAGAGGTCTCTCGTATTCGAGGCACAAGTTACACAGGGTGTCACCCAACTGCCTAAGCACAGGTGTCTAGTGCTATTTTTAGGTGTCATACAGTACCTTACATAGCTTTTATTTATAGCTATGCCTATCCCATAATATCCAGTGTTGTACCTCACAGACCCATGCACATGGCTCACCTTGGACATCTAAAAAGGCACTCACCATTCAGGGTTAAGCAACAGACTACTGGAATATTTGCTAAACATCAGAAGACTACGGGGGAGACCCTACAGACTACCTTCTAGTAGCGTGCAAATAACTGAATTTCTCATTTTCCCTATTTGGGATGCAAGCAAAATAGCGTTTAACACTATACTGTAAATCATTATTTAAGCTTCACTTGTTAAGTCCTTTGAAGGAGAAAAGAACCAGGTAAACACTAGTGCCATTGTTTCCTCCAGATCTTATTGTCAGTAGACCTTGGCTGTAGTAGCCAAGAACTTTTGTACCTATTCTCACTCTCAGAATACAAAGGCAGATAGACATCCAGGTGCAGATCTTTTGAAAGTATTCAGACATCCAACCACTCCGTGTTCCACCCTCTGGAAGCCTCAGCCCCCCTGAAGTAGTGGTCCTTGGCCACACATTGTGCTGACAAATGATTTGTAGACGTGTTGCGAGTCAGATCAGGGTTAAAAATAAACACTCGCTTTCAGAGGACTACTTAAAGCAGCTCACTGAACAGATTAACAGCGCATGGCCCTACAAATAGTTGTATCAGCACAACTGACAGGGCAGGAGGCTGTGGTTTGGGGGTGGCACCGAGCAGCTGTGGCAGGAATGCTTCAAGCGTGACCCTCCTCTTCAAGCTGCTTAAGCTTTGAGCATACCTGAGAAAGTCTGGCCCCTGGTTCTTTAAAAAGTGTGCAGAGGTTTTTTTCCAGATGAAATAGCAAATTATGAAACCAAAGAAAACTTGTCAGAGCGTGATTGCAGCAAATAGCATGAAAACATTGACATGGTACTTCCAGTGAAAAGGAACACTGATCAACAGCATTCTGCATGAATCAGAACAGTCTGGTAAAAAGGAAATTAGTAATATTAAAAGTCTCATGTTCTTTTCATTCTCTCCCTCCTAATCCCATGTAATTCTCTTATATAAAGTTAAAAAAAAAAAAAAAAAAACCACCCAAACAAGAAAGCAGGAGATATTTAGTGAAGCAGGTAAATCTTACAAAATAGCTGAAGTTTTGAGAAGATTATCATTCTTTTGCGCTTATTAAAGATCATAAACATTCAAGGAAATTCAAACTGCCTTTCTGTGCCCTTTGAACTGAATTGACACCAATGAGTATAACTGTGCAGATACAACAGAGGTGGATCAGTCTTCAGCAGGTTCCTTTATTAGCAGCATGCTGCAATTACCAACAAGGTGAATCAATAAGCATGAAGTACACTGGGCTGCCTATGTGTGACTAATGCAGAACAAGTTCTGTTGCACTCAGAGCCAAGGAATGCCATGCTGTTGCACAGGTCTTCTACTCTATGTCCTACATCAGTGCCAAAAAACATCCACTCCTTGCAAAATGGATGACTTATTCAAAAACAGTTTGTTAATAGGCAAATTCCTGTGTTAGAGGGGGGAGCTTGCAAAGCAGAGCTAATGATTCCACGCCTTTGCCAACAAACACTGTAGCAAATGGGAATTTCTCTCATTAATTTCAGTGGCTTTGTTTCAAGTCCTTAATGATGAGAGGACTTATTCTATCTTCAATTTTAAGATACACGTCACTTCAGTCATCGTGATCTAGCTAAATGGTAAGAGCAATAATGCGTTAGCAGTGTGGTAGTTCACCCACTCATTTCACACCAGCAACAAGCAGCAATCATTTTTACTAATCCAGAAAGCCACCACAAGATATTTCTCTGGAAAGTGCCACATACATGTGATCTTAGAATCCATCCTAAAGGAGCAATGACAGTGACATTCAATAATTACTTTGTATGTCGGTTACAAACCCCAATAATGCTTAAAATGCAGTAAGTCTAGACCAGCACCCATTTCAATACTTTATATAACTAAGTACAGCGTCCTAATTTCCACTTAGCTGTGGTCTAGCATGCAGTATTGTAATAAGGGATTCAGCCTTGCAATGCTTTCATTTCCAGGTCTTCCATGGCCTGCAAGGCTACACTGGGATACTGGCAGACACCATCACCAACCCTTGGATGGTGTTTCCCTTGCAGTCCAGCTACAGCCAGCGGAGGAGGGAGAGGTGTGCTCCTTCAGGCTCCAGAAGGACATGCTAAGCAGAAGCGTAGCATTTCTGTCTGGTGACCAGCAATAGACACAGGGAAATGGGATGAAACTGCACCAGGGGAAGTTCAGATTAGTTGTTAGGAGAAAGTTCCTTGCTGAAGGTGGTCAGTCACTAGAACAGGTTCCCCAGTGAAGTGGTCATGGCACCAAGCCTGTCAAAGTTCAAGGAGCATCTGGACATCACTCTTAGTCATGTGATTTAGGTTTAGGCAGTCCTGTGAGGAGCACGGAGTTGGACTCTATGATCCTTATGGTCCCTTCCAACTTGAGGTATTCCATGATTAACTCACGTGTCCTGACGTAACCTGGAACTTTGACTACAGAAGGTCGCAAGCTTCTCTAGGCTAAGGTTAAGCATTGAGAATAGCCTTAAAGCAACTGATTTTCTCATTTGCATTTGGTACATGTTAAGATAAAGAAGATAATTATTTACTCCAAGAATGTAGCAAAAAGAGGATAAGCCTGTTCTAAAATTTGTCCTTTGGTGGTTGCAGCTCCTTCATGCTACTGGAAAAGTATGCAGCAGTTGCCAAATGACAGGTTTATAAATACTCCTCGTCCTAAATGTGAGCCCTGTTCATTGCAATCAGAAGTCATAACAAGTCACAGACATCCCCACGTCACGAGACCTTTCCAAACAATGCTAGCTTCCTTCTTCCACAGAGCAAGACATTTTCTGTAGCCTTCCCTACCCGTTCACAGGCAGTGGCAGCCAAACATAACCAAAAGATGTCATGAAGAGCCTTAACATCAAATTTTAAAAGTCAGTCAGTCTGCCTCTCTCTCTCAACTTCTACATTGCGATGTCATTGCAGCTGGTGCAATATTCACACGCGTGAAGGGACATACACATATTCTTGAACATCACAAACCAAATCAACAGTAGCCCGGGCTACTAATTAGCTACCTAAAACCAAATCTCTTGGGACTACTTTCTCCTCCTCCTCAATTTATTTTTTTAATGATACCAGGAAGTGTGTCAGATTTTTTGAGAGGCACTTTGGGTATTTTATGAAGAAGACAAATCACTGGATTTGTACTGAATAATTTTACAGCAGATTTCCACAGAAGTCTAGCACATGTTAAGTGTAAGACCAGCTACTTACCATGGGTGAGTTACTCTGCTCCCAGAGGACATACTAGAGGAGGCATTGAGGCTACTTAAACACGCATTTGTTTGCAGCATTTGGTCCTTTATCTCCAAGTTCAAAAGCAAAAAGAATTTTCTGGTAAGGTATTGGCACTGGACAGTGCTAGGGAACTCCTTAATGAATTCATGTTTTTAAACTGCTGTTCCAATGCCTTTGCATTAATATATGTGTTGCCTTGCAGTAATCAATACAGAGTTTAATAAGTCCATAGCATATTAGTTATCCTGCAAATGGAACAGCTGGCTCTGTAGCCATTTTTTTTTTAAAAAAAAGAATTTATAGAATCTTATCGAACAGCAGCTAGTGTCATAAAAAGATAACTTGGGAATTTTAAAAAAAATATATATTTGCAGTAGACTTCAGATAGGAACACTTGGGATACTTATGCAGAGCCCATTCAAGATTTTTGACCTTCTTGGTGGTCTGCTCTACTCTTCTGAGGCAGTCTTGGCTCAGTGTAGTTTATCCCTTATTATTATTTTCTGTTGACTTACATAACTTTGCAATTTGCGCTGAAAAAAGGATAAACTCCATATGCATTTTCAGTATAATTCTAACTGCTTTGACCTTTATCATATCTCTAGCAAGTGAGTCACAAAGAAGAACCTCTGCTAGGAAAACGGGAGCATTAATAAATGCTCCTGACTTCAGTAAAGATAAAAGTCAAAACCAAAAAAGTCAGAATCATGAAGAAAAATCCTGACTAATGATCAACAAATTCTTCCTTTGGTTTTGACCACTTCAACTTTTTCAGCCTGAGATTATGTTTCTGTAACTAAAAGCTGTAACTTTCAGTCATGAAAATGTCGATATGAGATGTTTTGACAGTTCAAACCCTTCCTTTCACACACACTCAAAAATTTTCAATTTGAAAAAGCTCCCCAATAAGCCTGTTCACAAAGAAATTCATAGTTTGTGAAAACAGCAATTCTTGATTAAGAAAATCAATTTTTATCGTACAGTGTGGGGCCAAGAGGTTATACGTGCCAGACTGTCAAACACAAGGACATATGGGCTGCCCTTCACTTGCAGGGGAAGACAACCTCAGAATACCTTGCCAACTCTAATGGGTATCCATATCTTAAACAAATGTGGGCTGGGATGGAGTGTCTGTTACCGCTTGCCTGGACAGAAATGCTTGTCACTCAGACCCCTGTTATTCCCCATGCAATTGTCGTCTTGAGTTTCTGGCAATGAAAAGCTTTTTAAATACCCCCAGCATTACATATTCTAGGCACAGACATATCTAGTTTCACTCCTTACGTCCAAGCCTTATCGTCTCCATCGCACACCTTGCTGCTTTACCTCCAGCAGCTCCTAGGCTGGCAGCACAATGCCACGCTCCAGGATCAGGTGGCTGGATGCAGCTGCGTGGCTCACAAAGCCGTTAGGGCTGGTACAGGGTTTCCAGCGAGGATAGGACACTGCACCAGGGAACACAAACCTCTTCACACCACTCTGCACACACAGGGAGCCTGGATGAAAAGCAGGCTCTTCCTGGCTGCAGCCCTTACATGTCACATCATCTGGTGCAGGAGAACAGGGAGAAAAGGACGGGACAGAGAAAGACCTCTTACAGTCACGTGAGTTGCCATACAGAGCTTCGCATGTCAGGTAAGAAAAATCCGGGGAAGCCTGGATATGGTTCCATCAGCCCCATGTCAATGTGCAGGGTAGGTGAGGAATGCTACGCCTCCCTGCTGCAGATACCTAAGCAGGCAGTGTGAAACACTCCCGCAGCGTTCCATGCGTTCCTTTTTTTCCCTCCTCTCACTGTATCTGTGCCCACCAGATTTTAAATGCCACTAATTTACCATGCTTTCAATATCAACACACAGATTCCGGCTACAAAACTGGTAAGATTGAGGTTTTGTTGATTTTTTTTTTAAATATAAAAGAAGTAAGAGCAAGTAAACATATGGATTAGTTTCTGTGGAGAAGCTAACAAGTTAAATACTGCTTTGACATTATTGCCATGGCTCAGGCTTGCACTCACTTTGTAGACCTGACAAGAACACCGAGTCACTTTTCTAATGAATGCACTGAAATTCTTCCATCACTGCAGTTGGTTCATGAATTGTTTCAAAACCATGCACACAGAAGAGGCCAGAACCTTTCAGAAAATTGTGTTCTCTTTCTTAATAGATATAACAAAACACAGCAACGGCAAGCAACCACGAACCCAAGTTTATCCTCCTTACATTTTTGCATGTGTCAGGCTTGCAAGAAGTTGACGTGTAGATGCAAAAAATCAGGTATTTTCAGACATCACTCCCAAACAAGAATCTACACAGCCATATATTAATCTAGTTGCCAAGTCTGCACCTATCTACATATACTAGGTGCATGTAACAGCCACATATAATTTAGACTGTCCCAGCTTTGCAACTGGCTACAAAATACCAGCAAGCAACACTGAACTACAGCCCAGCAAGCTCAGAAAATACTGTGAAAGGACAAATTAAGAAAAGACGTCATTTCTGCTCCACCTGTTTAATGCTAATAAAAACTTGTAGTAATGACACTTCCCTGTGTGTTCTGATCCTGCTGTAAATAAATTGGAAACACACATTCTGGTACACCAAGCCCCATCAAAAGCATAGGTCCTGAAAATGGAAAATAATGCAATCTCTCCCCTGATGCAGTCAATGTTAAAAATTAGTACCTTAAAATGCCTGATAAACAGTATACAGCTCACACATGCTCAGACAGTAGGCTGGTTAATATTTTATAGTTTATCTGATAAAGTTAACAAAAGAATTTAAGTCAGAGTGGAGGCATACACTGAATATTTCATCACCTTCTTAATTGCAGAATACAGACAAGACATTTTTTTCCCTTTGGGAAAAATAAATGTTAAAAGTTATTACTGATGGGAATCAGTTTGGCAATTAGGTTAAATCCAACTGAAACCAACCAGAATTGGAGTGCTGAAAACATTACAGAGCTAAAACACATTCAGCAGACTCTATTAATGTACATGATGAAGCAGAAACGTTGATAGCATAGCTTGTGTAACTCAGCAAGCTGAGGTTACATTAACGCAGAAGAAAACACTGCTTTGTGCTTTTTTCTTATAGTTAATTTGCAGTCTTCAGAAGCTGCTATTCTTTTGCACAGCAGACAATATGATATACCTAAAGCTTTTCATTCCAGCTTCTGATTTAAAGGTCTTCAGCTTGTGCTACAGACCTTAGCCTTGAAGCCAAGTGCAAATTAGCTTTAAATCAATGAAGCTGATTAAAGCTTCATTGTGGCTGAGCCCTTTAATAGAAGGGCGGGGGGAGGGGAAAGACCCACTTGAACATGGCAAAAGAGCTGCCTCTCAACTTGGAACATATGTAATGCTTTTCAGCTCCACTTTACCCTGACAAAACCATGAAGGGTTTAAGGCCATTTACCTGCTGACAGGATGAAACCAAAGTCCCAGTTCAGTGAGAAAGGCCAAAAATCAGAGATGTCGCTATGCAAGCTGGAAGTAAAAAGTTGCTTTCAAAAAACAGTGGGGGAAGAGAGGAGGGCAGAGGCAAGGAGATAGACATCAAAACATCTCTCCAGGATGGAGCCAGGCAAGAAACTTCCCGCCCTGCTGCTGTAGCAGCATTTTTTGGCTAGTTTATTTGTGGGGTTTTTGGTGGGGTTTGTGCTGGTTTTTTTTTCTTTTTTTGGGTGGGATGGTGAGGGGTGCTAAATACAGAATTTCCTATTTAGAGAAGTAAGCTGTAGGCAAGTTGCAGTGCTATGAAAGGAACCAGCTCTTTCATGGAGTTCCATTCTCAAAACAAGCCACTTGTCTCCAGGGGCTCTCTTTCACTTGGAATGCAGACAACCTGCCAGATTCACCTTTAAAAAACAATAACAGTACCAAATGAGAACAGGGGAAGATCCTTATGCTGCTTTGAATACCACCGTGGGAATTCACATTGCACAAATGCTGGGATTGCTCTCCTTTCTTTCTTTACCCATATATTTAGTACAGCCCAAATATCTGTAACTTCAATAAACAGGATGATAGGTGCTTGGTTCTGTAAATTTTTTTTTACATACATATTTCAGAATCTTCACAAAAGGTTAAATTATAAAAACATTGTACTCCACGATAGTGAAATTCACTTCTCCCACCAGCGTAGATAATGCTCAATGTATTGCTAAATTACACTTAGAGCACCAAGAAAAATTTCATTCCACTCTCCTGTTTGAAATCTTTGCCTTGAAGACAAATTCCTCCTCTGATGACAACTCAGTCACCCCAGGTCCCTCAGTCTCTTACGTTTCACCTCCAGACATAAAAGACAATACTGAAATTCCTTAGAATATAAGATGCTGCAAAGGGGAAATCAGTCTGCAAGACATTGAAAAGATTAAAAATAATAAAAACAAGTAGCAACAATCACACTCAAGCTAAACAACTGAATATTAGAGCAGAGAAGAGGAATAACAATACAGCCCAGTGTTTGAGAAATCGATGTTTGAATGTATGACCTGAAGAAATTAAGAACTGAGGCGAGGAAAGTGATTCTGAGTAGCTTGTTTGGTATGCAGAAGTTAACCTCTTAAGTTAGCTCTACTTCACTTACTTTTCCATGATCTATTTTTTATACAATTGTTCTGAGCAGATGTCAATATAGCACTAGCACCATACTCCACTAACTTCAAGTAAGTCATGATAGATGGGAGCATGTTGTTATAGAATGTGTTACAGAACATTAAAAACCCGCCATGAGGATTCATTCACCCAGGACTACTTTTCGGAAGATAAAACCGATCTCACAGATAAACTTAGACTTCAAGATTCTCTCAGAACAGAGCTTAACACATGGACAATCTACCAGTTGCAGGATTCGATTCCCTGATGTTACGACCTGTATTTTGTGTGCAGCAGCCCTTAAAGCAGAATGTGCGGTTGTCCATTTTCATGAGTTATCAAAAACATTTAGGAGCACGTAACATTTTTATTCCGCTATCACAACTCACTCATGACCTAGCTATGTTGACTGGAACATAAACATTGCACAACTTTGACAGAAGATCATCTCTTGGTGGACTTCGATGTGGAGGATGAATACAGCCTGCACAGGCTCTCATCTCCCCAGTCAAGGCAGTGTGTTGTCCTGGGCCTCCACAGACACCTTATCAAGTTAACTACATACAAGGCAAGGAGTTCAATCTGTACAAAGCTACATCACCATGGATTATCTCCTTCCTTCCTGGATTTTAGTGGTGATAGACCTACACTGCACGGGGAGAAGCAAATATTTGTTCTTCACTATACAGGCTTCTCCTTAGCCAAACTACACACCATCAAGAATGAGAAGCAACTTTTCATCACGAATCTAATCAAAATAAGATATATTTTGAATGACAGCAATGTAGCTCTGAGTGAATAGAGTTCCAGATGACAGCAGTCACCCACCTCATACATCCAGGCTCAGTAACAAGGGACCCAGTGCAGAAGCACTCCCGCTACTGATTTACAGTTTTAAGTGCTGGTCAGCAAGTTGGCAATTCATTTCTGGAAACTTGTGTGTTTTAGTTGTTTTCTTTTTATTATCTATTATAAAATGTCAAGATTTGAAGCAAGGAGGTGTATTTGCTGCACCAACGTTAACGCTTGTTATGTCATATTTATATTTTGTTAGTGGGTATCTCAGATGCCTCAAATATGGCAACTTTCAGTTTGGCCAGACCAGCAATAAAAGGATACTGTAAGTGAAGAAAAATCATCTTCAATGGTAGATGTTTCCACTCTGACACATTTCACATTTTTTTTTTTTTTTTTTTTTTTTAAACACACTAACATCAGTCAGGCTGGAGTTCTGTGTGCTAGCATTTCCCATAGTATTTGTCACCCAAATCTTCTGCTACTCATGGAATATATTTCGCTATTTAAGTAAATTGATTAAGCTTTTTTCATCTTAACAGCAGTAGGATTTGAGGACTCGGGCTACCATTCTGTGCATGGTAAAAGGTGGGGGCTGGTGAGGGATTAATATTTTCTGTAGCGTTGACTAATTGGCAGGGTGTAGAGGGGTTAAGTGTAGTCAGTATTCATGGCTGGCTGAAAATGCATTAGTTCAGAAATACATGAAGAAATAAAACTTTACCATAGAACAGCACTGATATTTACCCAACAAAATTGCAATAGACTTCTCAAAGCTTTTAAGGCTACTAAGCTACTACCCTGTTTAATACTGATAGCAGTAGGTTAGACATCATAAACAGACAATCTGCTCCGGTACTTTCTGTAATAGGAAACAGGCAAATGTATAGGAGCCAGTTTTCAGATCAGACCTTAGCTCTTCTTGACATAGGATTCAGAGACCTCATTTCACATCTAGCTGCACTCCTCACAAATCTCAGAAGTGAGCGGCATCACTCCTCCATTTCCAGTCTGGGAACAGCCTCCGGCACGGAGCAGTAGAACAGGCAGAAGGACTGGTACAACCACAGTGCTCCAGACACAGGGTTTTTTCCACTATCCCTACTAAAACAAACCTGTTATGCCACTCAGGGGCTCAGATCCAGCAACCTTCTGATCCCTCTGTGCCAGGAGACACGGCATACTGCAGAACATGTTTTTTAATGACTACGCCAAAGCTGCTACAGACAGGACTTGTAAGCAATTGGTTCAAGGCATCTTAACACTAGGTGTCCTAAATGCAAAGAAATAGCAAGTGCTTATAATTAAAGGAATCCCAGATAAATACAGGAATACATTAAAGACCAAGAAAAGTCCAACATTACTATATGTGACTTAACACTTCACAACCACAGGCAGAACGAACGGCGTTTTGGAGAGCCCTCAACATAGACAACAGCTAAACACTCCCAAACAGTACTTCCCTGCTAGCAAGACAGGCACTGGCTAATGCTATATGACAACAGTATTTGCTGCTGTGGGAAGAAATACAATCCAAACACTACTGCATGCCAAAGAGGTCTGTATCATTTCCATCCATTCATTAGGGATCAGAGTGCCATTTCTCACTATTTTGACACAACAAAAGATATAAAAGAAATAGCTGATTACGTTTGTCATTTCTGCTGTCACAAATCAAACCTCAGTTTTTCCATGACTCCAGGTAGGATTTGTCTGCAACAGCAGATTTTTGGGCAAAGTTTCCTCTATGTTACAAAAGCACGTTAAGGATCAGTTTGATAAAACCCACCTATTGCAAGACAAGTAGGACTCTGAAAGCTCCTCTTCCCTCTCCCAGTTTACAGCTTGTGACCCAGATTCTTAAGTACATTAAAATCGTTTTGCACTGCACAAAGTCGCTCTGAAACCAGGATCACACTTGTAACCTTAAATATACATCACCCGGTTTTCAAAGTATAACAAGCTCACCTCTTCACCTACACTATTTTCCAAAATTTATAACTCTAAAATCAAGACAAATGAAAAGAAAGATATAAAACATGGCATAGTTTGTGTAACAGTCAGCATCACCTACTTCGTATCTACAAAGCTGACAAAGATATAAGGCGATGAGAAAGAACAGTGTTTTTCTGGTTCATTTATAATTCTCAACCAGTGAAAAATAAGCTGGGATTGCTATCTCCTGGAACATATTTATACTTTGCCTAAGATTGTAGAAGTGCAAATTGAAAAGTCTGCTAAGGAATTTCTAAATGCAGCCAAAACATAGGCCTGAGCTTGTTGCTCCTTTTTTTTTTTTGCTTACTTAGTAGTCAGCATGAGGACAAAAAAAACACCTGAGCAGGCCAAGCACATTCACTTTTTTTTTTTTTTAATTTTATTTAATAAACCCGGATGAGATAAGAACTTGGCTCATACTCTTATCACTTCTCAGGCAAACGTTACAGTATACAAGCTCACATTACTATTGTTTTGACAATTCTGGAAAATTTAGCCCAAGCAATATCCTCACTATAAAAGCAACACCAGAAACTAAAGGTAGATGATGCATCAAAACCAGGTAAATGGATGTAACTAATCGGACCAGAAGTGGGTTTGCCATTTTTTGCACACGTTCCATAGAGCATAAGGTAGAAAGAGCTCAGCTGAAAAATACAGCAACAGCTTCATTCTGCTTTGAAAAGCACAAATTATCAATTTTAAAGTTAAGCAAGTCAATCAGGGGATGTCATATTTGATGACAATAAAGGGAATGAACAAAAGGAAGCTGGTCTTTCTGTTGATAATAAAATTCACCCGCCTCCCTGCAAGACACAAAAAGAAAGAAAAACCCAGAAGAGTTCAGAGTGGGAATTACCGTTGAGAAACCAAAGAGGCGATAATATGAATTGCAAGAAAAGTGCAACAGGCCATCTATTTGAAATTTGTTTTTCACACAGTTAGTACAAAAACAACTGCTCCTGCAAGAGAGGTCAATCTGCCCACGCATTAATCCCCAATCAAGCAGCACTCTGAGAATCAAAATGTGATTGCAAATCTCTTGCATGCCAAGATGAAGGAGTTTTTCACTTCAGTCTATTACTATCAGCATTTTACATTCATTATGGTCAGGGGTGAAGTGACTACTAGGTACTTGCTGGTTCTGAATGCCAGCACTTTCTTGATTGCATTACTAGAGAATTAACATACAGAACCTGTATTAAAGCAGTACAAATGGGCTTACTTATGGCCACTTTCCTAGCTAAAGCTTTCATAGCAGTCTTACATTCCAACTCAGAAGGTTAAAAGGTTAAGAGGTTAAAAAATAGCTGTATAACCTATCCATTGCTACAAAGACAGGTCTAAAAGCCTCGAACATTAGAATGGCACGAAGGTTATCTTTGCGCTTGTAAGCATTTCTTTAAAACACACTGTTGGCTGGGAACCCTTGGCTTTGAGGGTGAGGTTTTTTGGTTTTATTTTTTTAAAGCTGTCATTAGGCAGATCAAAATAAAACTTACAAAATGTTTATACAACCTCCAGATCTACAACAGGCTAGCACATGTACTCACTCTTCACGGTAGAGATTGCCACAACGACAAGTTACATTGACTCCTATAGGGTCATTACGATCTGCAAACCTTGGAGAAGATCCAGGAGGGAAATACTGAACGCATTAAAAGGAAAGAGGATCTTACCTACAGCAACAAGTGGAATAAGCAGTCTTAAGAGAGTTTAAGAACTTATTACACTTCTTGTAGAACTTCTTTTGCCATTTACATCATAAATGTAAAGCACCCCAGTCAGGGACCAAAGTAGTGAGTATTTCCATAGTGGAGTTATACATTAATTCATCTGTATTAGGAGCTTAGATGCCCAATAAATGCATTAAGGGATGCAAAGCAAGGAAAGAGACAGTGACTCTTCTAAAAATGAGGCAGTGGAATGTATATTATTAGCTGTTGTTAGTTGCATGAGAGATTGTTTAATCTAATAATTCTCTGAGTTTGCAGTGTATTATACAATGATGATATAAAATAACTTCTTTGAGTTTCATAACATCATTAGGTTGCATATCTTTTTTTGTTTTAAAGAAAAAAAAACTTTTTTTCCCATTGGATTTAAATTACTTCCAAGAAAATAGTTTAAAAAAAAAGCTTCAGCATGGCATTGCATTAATGCAGATTTATTATTTCCAAATTCTAGTTCACTTGCACATGGCCAGCTCACACCGTGGGAAGACCTAACTCCAGGGGGTTCTAGGAGCAAGAAACAAGGAATGCCAGTCAGAGCCATCAGCTTCGGGGCCAGCAGCTGAACCGGCCCCATTGTTTGCTCTACAGAATCAACCCAAACAATTTATTAAAAAAGAAAACAGATCTAACAGTGTCATACCCAATGCTGCATCACACATGCCTTGCTGTGAACGATCAAATGCTAGATACTCTTAGATATTACGCACCAGTTCTGCTGCTAAAACCAGTAAAGAGAGAGAATGCTGGATTACAGTGCTCTACCTATAGAGCTAGAACTTTACCACTGTAGGGTCAAGGCATTCCTTGACACGTGCTGATGTGATCTTATGATAACAGGAATCAGAAGAGAAAGCAAGTCCTTTCACCCAGAAGTTCACCAACTCCAAAGGACGAACAACAGACACCATCAGTTACAGCTACCTGAGAAATAATACTAGGCAATTTTCTGGACAACAGCCTGGTGGTTACTAATCCAGTTACCGTTATTCTAATACCAAGTTCCAGCCATCACCAACACTAAAAATACATAATCACAGTTTTTTCAGTCAACCAATAAGTGGTCTTGGAAGCCAAATACACACTCCTCTGCTGGACAACATACCCGCCTAGTGAATCAACAGGTTCATTAGACTAAATACAATACAGTACTAAGCGTAGACTGAATCACACAGAAACGGCCTCATGAAAAACCAGGTTTCTCGCATCCTAGTACTAATTCCATACTTTGCAGGTTTTTCCTCAGTGGGAGGTTCCACTGAGGTTCACTCAAGCCTGTTCGCTGCTTTGCACTGGTTTCTTTCCCTTTGTTCCTACTGATCAGTCTTGCTGTGTTTGCCGCAGTTTCAATGTTTTTGAAGCATTTCATGAACTCAAATACAAGACACGTATGGTTGCATTAATCCCAGTTAACAGTCAAGGGAACCGCTTACTATATGTGGTCTGTTTCCATAGGAGCGGACAAGTCAGGTGATCATTTAGGAGCCAGAATCTACAGTTGTAAAATACTTTGTGGGTTCAGATGACAGGTTAGACAAGCATTTGTCAGGGAAGACATCATACAAGTGATCTTGCTGGAGGATAGGGAGACGGACTGGATAGCTTATTGAGGGCCCCTCCAGCTATGCTTTTGAGGATTCTCCATTTTCTATCATCTTGAAAGCTTAGGGAGAATAAACCAACGTGTCTCTGCTTCTCAATATATAGCTTATGGCACTAAGAACAGCACTGCAGGATTTCGTGATGTTTGTATAAAGTTTCTTGTGAGAGAAAGCAGCCATCTTGCGCAGTAAAAAAAAAAACCAACCCAAACCCAAAAACAACAACAACAAAAACATGCATTCTGAAAACCTTTTCTGTGGCTTTCTACAAAAGAAAACTTCCCCCAGAGTGAAGAGGCGAAAGTTCCCAAATACTGGGGACCAGCCGAAGCCTCTTCCCCATTCACATGAATGAGCCCAAGATAAAGTTCGCAGCAGGCAACGCACGTCAAAAAAATGAGGTCTTGTTTGATTTTAGCTGATGGCATTGCCTTGGCACCTAGGCAGGAATATACTTCTCCCTTACTATCACTGGCCAGAGTTACCCCTGATGCACATAATCTCAACTCAGACACGACTGCAGTCAGAAGCAACAGCATCATATTGCTGCTATACCAACCTTACAAAGAACAAATTCAGCAAAATGCCCGAGGGATTTACAGGTACTTGGATGCTACTGAAAGTCAATGTGAACAGTGACAAAAGAGGCTGTTTGGGAAGGTTCTAACCAACAAAAGAAATGGAAATATCTGGTTGTCAAGTATTATTATACAGCATTAATATTATTTCTGGATTGTGGCATACTGAAAGCATAGCAAGGGAGAAACATGAATCTGCTTCACAATCGAAGTGCCTTACAGCTTCCATGGAATGACTGTGTCCCAAGAGGTGTTGCTCCAGAGCATTTTACCAATGAAAAGTTCACTACAAAGAGTTTGCACTCAGCAAGCAACTAGGGAAGCAAGTTAAACCGAAACCAAGACAGGAAAATACATATTTGACAGGAGTTCTGCCCACCTGGAATTCACTCCTGAGCATCAGTAAATGTTTTTGGACAGCCACCCACCTGGGCATTTATGAAACTGATTCCCCAGATCCTGTGTGTCCCTTCTTCTGAGGGCACCGGGGAATGGTCATTAGCATCCAAGACATCTGGGGGCTCATTAAACAGCAAGATGCATCAGGGTTGGGGGAGGGGGAAAAAAAATCAGGAGTTTATTTCAGTAACAGTCACTTTAAAAAAAAAAAAAAAAAAAACAACAAAACCATCGTTTATAATGTAGAACTCCCTCCAAAATTAGCTTACACACTGATATAAATTGGTTTTCTTTGTGGTCTAAAATTGACTTGCAGTTCACTACTTAGTCAGAAAATAGCTACTGAAAAGCCCTGGCCTCAGAGCTTTTGGACTGTGGACTCCTTTCATCGTGTAAACAAATGCTTCAGATTTAAAGCTTTCCCATAATTGTTATGCTAACCTTGGAGTGAAACCTCTCCATTTGCATTTGAAGGAGCTAAATATTAGGCAGGAAAGAAAGTGGTCTTTTTAAAAGCATGAGAAAATGTTCCTTCTTTTTGGTCCTCAACCATCTGGGCAGGCCCTGCTCCTCTCTCTCTCTCCGTGGCAAAGGCAGAGAGAAGGAAAAGGGGCACGGATGGCGGTAATCTGGCTGAAAGAGAATTAAGAAATTCCTTCAAAACATGAATGAATGAGACTTCCTATAGGGGAGGGGAGTCTGTGTTCCAAAGAGATGTGAGAGGTTGTAGGCAGGGGAGGGAACTGGGGCACAAATACATCAGTGAGCGATGTAAGAAGCACCTACGTTTTATTATGTTTTTCTCTCAACATGTTCTGGAACCCAAAGCCAGATTTCTTTATAGACCCCGCGTGTGAACCCTGCCGCTAATGGGATGTTAATGTTTCCTCTTGCGCCCTTCTGAAGCCAGGAGGGGTATTTGGCTGCGTGTGCGTGCACACACATACTCATGTGAGCATATGTATACAGGTGAGCAAGCATAACCATGTCAAAAAAAAAAAAAAGAAAAAAAGGAAAGGAAAAGAAAAGAAAAAAAAAAAAGAAAGAAAAGAGAAGACCCATGGATTTCAGTCCCAGGTTTGTGATGAGGAAATTTCATCGAGTATTTCGGCGAGGGCGAAAAAGACAATACTTGCATGAAAACCCCACAGTGCTGAGATTTCTAGTACCAGGGTTTAAATAAAAATTTTCACAAGAGGAATCATCTCGTTTTCAAACAGGTCTGTGAGGGGGGCTGCCTATCATTGCACAGGTCAAGAGATTACTCCGCTGGGTCTGTTTAGAGTCAATGCTGTAATCAGTAGAATAAATATTTGATATTACCACAGTGAGCGTGTAATAGAGAAAAACAAGACTGACAACCTTCTTAAAAATAATCTAGGCCAAATTATCTGCTGGCACAACTCTTGCTCTTGAAGTCATGCCAGCAGGGAGTTTGGTGTTACATTTTGAGCTGCTAAAGGAAGTTATCACAACACACTTTCTCCTAACAAAAACAAACACAAATAATTGTACTGGAAGGAATCTGAGCAAGGATTACCAGATTACCACCAGCCAGAACAACCGAGTTTGTCAGCTGTGTTACTGGTTTCTGTTTTCCACCCATTCCCTTGCAGAGCAATGGGTCAACATTGTCACTGCATTTTCTGTTAGCATTATGAGAAAATTGATGGTTGAACGAGCAAGTGAGATTCACTGTATCTCGGTCATATAACATGAGAAATAGACTGAATTTCCTTGATATTTTCCATTTCATATTAACATTCAGGATTGTATTTGAGTGAAGATTCCCGTTTCTAGAGGGAGGACAATTATGAAATATTGTTTGCCCATTTTACTCTGAGAAAAAGTAATTGATGTGTTTCATTCCTGGGCTGCACGGTAGCAAGCAAGAGATCTGACTAGCAGGACGACTCCACAGAGATTTCCTGGAACTACCAGGTATCCTTGTAAGTGTAAATACAAGTTAAACCCAAGAGGAAATCAAAAGTCACCAAAACAGTAGCCCTGCATTCATAAGCATCATCTTTGTGCTTGACTACACAAAGTGAAATTCATCCCCTAAAGGCCGAGGTATATGGTGGGCTTTAAACTGACTTCCCTGCTAATTAGAGAGGTCAAACAGAATTCTAAATGCAGGTAAAACCAAACCTTGTCTTCGTCTGCACAAGTACAGGTCACATAAAGTCTCCCACAAAACTTTGCTCAGCAGGAGGGTGAACAGATGTGAAGAAAACTAAGAACTATATATCCTAAAAAAAAGGGCAGACACATTCACTAATGCGTCACTTGGGACAAGTTCTCCTCTTTCTTTACCAAAAAAGTAAACTATTTCCTTGCCTCCCTCCCAATAAACAGAACAACAAACTGGAAAAAGTGACATTGGAATAGATTTAATTGCCATGTACCTGTTCCCTACTGACACGTGGAAGAGGGAACATGACACACTCCAAACTCTTCTTCACGTGGGATAGAGTATAACACATTTAGCAATTTTTACCGCATACATTAGGCTAGCAGCAAATATTACAGTTTATAAGAAATTAAATTTAAACCCTGGTTTTCAGTATTTATTTTATTCTGAGAGTAATACCAGCATGTAGAAACATAGTTCGCGTTTATATAGATTGTGTTGCCTGTGCTAAGCGGTATAAACGCACTCAAGCAACTGTTTTATCAATTGTACTCCTGCCAGCTGCAGACCCTCCATTTTCTCGGATAGGGCAGAAATCTCAGGTCAGCGTCTCATCCACATTTCACCCACCCATTGCCAGGGGAAGCAAGGGAGGGGAGGCAGGTGATAAACGCATGTCCTAGCAGTTGGGATACACCATACAACAACACCTAATTCTGATACATCTGGGTTTTAGAGTTTATGGGGATGACACGAGCTTTTTCCATGCAAAAGGTCCCTTTCGACTGACACAAATCCTAGCAATGCCTCAAAAAAAGGTACGCATTCTGAAAAAGCTAAGAAGTATTATCCATTTTACAACAGCTCAGAAATCAGTTACAAACTGAATATTTATCAGTTGAATTATTGAGGTTATTGTTCCCAAGCTGTTAAACCATGACAAGCTCAAGAAGGAGAAAGCTAGTAACTCACTGTTTGCTCTCAATTTCCATTTCTTGCCAACTCTGTGACAGTTATTGTCAGTTCTGAATCAAGGTGCTGGCAGTTCACTGCCCACCTGGTCATTAATAAAACCTTTGTTCTATTTGTTGATGTCCAGTTCCAGGCAAAATGGAATTTCTTTATCACTCGCACCAAATACAGCAGAGTACTTTCCCACTGGATGTACTGTAATGAAGATGTGGCTACATATATACAGAAACTATGGTCACTAGCCAAAAAGCAAGGCCATTGACTCTAAAACCAGATGTTTCTGCAGTAGCAGAAGCTGGCAGCCAACATTATAGTCACTTCATAGTGTCCTCTCTGTGCCCACCAGGCTTCTTACCCGACCCACCTGGGTACAGCTTTGGACAGAGACCAGCCTCCCCAGCGGCGGTGAGCTGTTCCTTGGCCAGTTAACTATTCCATCCTCCACCTCTCCCCACATCCAGGGATAGCTTTTCCAGATGCATTAGCCAGCTGCTCACAAACATAACAGATGCTTAGTTTGACTGGGTTTAACCCAAAAGATACAATTAGTGGCAGTTTAACATAAACACCAAAGAATAAAATTTTTAACGAGATAGTAGAACACAATCACACTCAGCTAAACGCTGATGCTGAACACACGGGGGTATGTGTGGTTGGAACCTGAATCTGCAACACACAAGTTGTCTGAGTTTTAAACTGTCCCATCCTCTTTCTCCCAATAGCAAGAGAAGGATCATCTTCCTCAGGGGAAAAAAACCCACTTGCCCTCATCAGGAGATCGTTGATTTTTACTGCATGGCTATACCCTTGATACGATATTTACTTGCTAACAAAGAGCCAAAGAACCTTATTTCTGGGACTGAATTTTTTTCAGGGCATCAGTTACGCAGCCAACACATGCAGCTATTTGGGCAAATTCTGAAACCTGGCATCACGTTCTTTCCCACGTAGCTCTTTACATTCTTTCTCAATACATTGTACAGTCGCAACATGAAATCATACAGGACTTCATCAGTGTAGAGAGCTAGGCTAGTCTGTGGAACTTCTGATGAAATAAGGCAACTCCAGTCAAAGCTGTCAAATGTTCCTGCCTTAAGTCAGGCTCCAAGCTCTTTGCCTTGACACCTGAAACAGACATTCTGTTTCCAGAGAGGATGAGTGACCCTATCACACACTTCTTTTGCAGTTCCAATTTTAAGCAACCAGAGTGTGACAGACTTGCATAGATCCTAATTAAAAATGAAGTTAACAGACTTTGGAATGTATTTAGAGCTTTCAGATGAAGTTGTTAGACACGCTTGATGCCAGATGCTCAGCATGGCGTGACACACCCAATAGGACTTAATATAGGACTTAATATCTTTAAACTCACACATTCCTGAAAACAACGTGGATGCACTTCTGAATTTAAGCCTGACATCCATCATCTTTTACAGAGAAGGTTCCTACAAGGTTCTTACTATACAGAGCAAATGGCAGATAACAGACAAAAATCCCTGTTGCTGTTATAGGTAGTGGACTCTTGTTATCAAGCTCTTGGCAGCTATCGTAGAAGGAAGGGGACGTAATTACACACACTTGAGGCTTCATTTCCTTCACAAGCACACTTCATTAGTGCTCACTGGTAAATACACTTGCACATCTTCAGAAAAGCAAACACTGCTTTTGCAGGATGCCTCATCAATGCACTAATTTGTGGTGGCAAAACGCATAGCAAATCATTTATCAGCATTTCTGTGGTCTTTCCATACACTGGGGAAGTCACAAGCTAACCCCGCATCATCTGCTGATAACAAGGGCCAACACGTCTCATATAGCTTGGTCTGCTTTGTTTCCTGCACATCGCGATTAAAAACAGCCACGTATCCCCCTTGGAATAGAAAGGTAGGATATCGGCATAAGCGATACCACAACTACCTTGTAATACAGCGCTACCTGAGTGCCATTCAGAACTGTAAGGTGGCTGTGTCAAACTGGGAGATGCTGTTTGGAAATCAGTAGGCTGGAGTCCCACAGAGTGGTCCCACTGCTGTCACCCTGCAGCTCTGCGGTGACAGCAAGGTCAGTGCAGGAAGAGCTGAAGAAGCAGAAGGCAGTGGGATAACCTTCCCACCCTTCTGCTGCCCGATGACTATACTGCAATACCCCACGCTATGATGTTATTTACTACCAGAAGACCAAGTACTGATGTACATGCAAGTATCCTGTTTGCTTTTTTGTTTGGGTCTTTTGTTTGTTTCTTTAAGAAGTAAACCCCCAAACTCTGCTAGTGACTTTCCTTTTCCTTTGGGCAAGGCATTTCACCCCCTTCTCCTCACATCTAGCCTGTATGTTCTTTGGAGCAGGAACATTTCTACACGGCACTTCCCACTAGGGATTTTGTTGGAAGTGTCTCAGGGAGCCAGCTGGGAACTCCTGGCTTAATTTCCTTGTCTGCTGCAGACTTTCTATGTGACAATGGGCAAGTCAGTGAAGCCATCCATCCTCCTTTGAACACCTCTAAAATGGACAGAGAGTAACACCGTGTATATTGCCCCATTAGTAACAGAATTCACCAAGATGACTGGTTTGCTGAGGATTCTTGGGCACCGGTAAAACTCAGGTGATAAAATCCCATTCTAATCAACGTTCCTCCAAAGCCCTTTCTAAAGCTTCAGATCAGGTTTCTGCGATGCTACTAGCTACTAACTTACAGGTTTCTACTTTTTAGACTGTCTTGCCAAGCTGTAACAGAGTAATATTTCAGGGAGACATCCCATAATCCCATGCATTCTCTGATTTTTCCAAAGGGTAGATAGCTCTCCAAAATCCTGCTCACATGTAAAATGTAGGTACTGTCCCTCTCCCTCTCACACACAAACAGAAAGAGCATTGATATTCCAGGCAGCAATTTTATTTCCTCTTTTTACCCTTTCCTCTAATTTCCCTTCTAAAGCGTCTGTAAAGTTTGGGGACATCACCGGGCTTATAGAAGCAACAACCTTTCTTCTCTGTTCATGTTCTCTGTTCATTCATAAATTCTGAAGTACCCTGCACAAAGCAAAACCTCTTTGTGGGTAAGATGATGTACATATCATTGCATTAGCCATATTTATGAAGCTATAAGCAAATTATGTTTTGCATCACAGCCGTGAAGACAAATATAGTAATAGAATCAGGTACCTTTCCAACCAGATGGAAATTTGCTAATGTAATAGGAAGTTGCTTATTAAATACAATGAAGTTCTGGTGTCAGGAAATACAAACTGCAAGCACCACCAGGTGAAGGGAAAATGGCTACTGTAATGATCCTACACACAGATACGTACATTTTTCCTCATTAAAAAAACCCCACCTGTCAATACTTAGACTCCTCTAACCAAGGCTGTTAGTTTTCTGGTGTGTTTTTTGTATTGTTTTGGGGTTGGTTGTTTTTTTGTTTGGTTTTTGTTGGTTTTTTGTTTTTTTTTTTAATACACATCGCAATATACTGCTAAAGAAGAGGCTGTTTTCATCTTTTCACAAGTGGGGGAGGAAAAAAAAAAAGCTTTTAGCAAGTCCTGACTTCAGCCCAATACTGGAAGGCAAAACAAATCCTTTAAAGCACTCTTACAGTAGCCTTTCAGGCAGATGTTCTCAACCTTTCAAATAGCGATATGGTCTGAGACACGTTGTACCGGTACTTTTAACAAGCAACACCTAGAACAAGAGAATGGTGCTTGCACCTAATTTGTGAGAAACCACATGAAGAGCAACGTGTGAGCTGCAAACAAGAGGAGTGAGAGAATTAGCAACACATTTGCCGTTATCAGAAGATGCCTTTCCATAGGCATAAATCAACTCCAGGATGGGAATTAATGAACAGCTTATCTCTTGTTGATTACTTCTGTGCAAAGCACACTGGTCACTGAGCAGTAATTGAATGGTCCCAGTCTGCCATGCCTTGCAAGGACAGGTAGGCACACAGCCTCTGAGCACTATACACAGGTCAGGGAGTGGGCTCCGCAAGGGAGTCAGAAAACAGTTTCAGAAATAGTTTATAAACATAGAGACAGGGTGGTGAACATCCCAATCACATCTGAGATATTATGTCATGCTGTTTAATTAGAAGATGCGATTTTGATAAGGTTCTCAAAGGAATCCACTTTCTAGAAGACAGGTCAGTATTACTGGATTATTTTTTAAAATCACCCTCAGCTATCACCCATCCAGAAAAACTATTGATGCCAGCCTTCTCTTCTGCTCATATTAGGCCTACAGCCATCACAGCAAAGCTCACACCAAACCCACAAAAACTAAAATTTCACCTTCCCCTGTAAAGCACATCATCTGCAAACTGGACTCCACATAAGGAGGCTGCATGTAAAAGATCTATCCAAAACATACAACTACGACAAAGCTCCAGAGGAGCAAGTTACTTTTATTTAGATGCACAAAACTGATTCACTGGAAAACGGCTGGATGAGAGCATCTGGGCTTGAACTGCCTGATGAACTATTCTGCCACAGAGAGGCATGGAGACAGATAAGTAATTCCTGCTAGAACAGTCCTCCTAGGTGCCTGGATAAAGGGCACTGAAGTCCAAACCAGCACAGAGGTGACAATAGATGTTCCATAATTAAGGCTCTATCAGTATTTTCTTCTTAATGGGTACTTGGCAATTTTCTGTTTCTCTTCCACCTCAAATGTTTTGTTTTGGCAGTGCTCTCAACAGCAAATATTTGCCATGTGGATTTTCTAAGGGTACTTCTGGGTTTTAGAGGGCTAAACTAAGCAAGAGAATTTTTGTTCTGGGTTGCAAACAACAGCACACAGTCCATTCAGCATTTGTGCACAATTACCCACCTACTTTCTTCATAAAACAAATCCATATTGCAGGTCAGTGTTTAAAGGGGGGTTTGTTTTGTGCTAGTTTTAAGTGACAAAGCTGCTTGCTTTTCCTGTCAGAAGGCTTCTACCAGAAGCGTGCATTTTCAGTCCAAGAAGCTGTCACATCAGCATAGTTCAGGGAGACAATAGATGTTAGCTCGTCCGCCTTCTCATCCTTCTCTAAGAACTCAACAAAACGGCCTGCCACCCACCACAGTAACCCAAGAGACAAAATGCAGAGTCATACTTGCAGAATGAGAGGGGCTTGTAAGCAAAGCCAAATTAAAAAGACATACAGACTAAGGCTATAGCTGAGCATCAAAACCCAGCGTCATAGCAGGTACTAGCTCAGAAAGCATCCCACTAACACACTATCACCTCTTTTACATCCAGCTTCACCTAACCTACACAACACAGTACTACTCAGACCCGCTGTAGAATGCTCAGGCTCAAAGACCCATTTCCTTACATCAAAACTGTCATTTGTAAGCGTATAGTGTTTGCCAACTTAACTGCCCAGGAACCGTGGGCTAAGGAATGCGTCAACTTGAGGCTGCAAAAACGCCACAAGCAGTACTCTCATGGGAGATAAGTGGCGTCTGTTGCATTTGCTCATGTTATCATCGGGGTGAACTAAATGGGATCCACTGAGGATTAAAGGGATCACATAGAAATGAAACTTAATAGTATGAAATGCAAGGTCATACATTTAAGGGCTAATCCCATGCTTGAGACTGTGGGTTTAACACTAGAAAAGGACAAGGAAAAGAACCTAAGAAAAGCAGGTGATCACTGGGTGAAATGAGCAGTGTCACAGGGCAGCAAGAAGGAAAAGAAACCCTAGGGTGTATTAATGCAGGGGGGTGGGAGAGCTGGGGAAAATCAGTGAGACCTCATCTCAAATGCCAATGTCAAGCTCCAGCTTCCAATCTCCAATTTTACCTGCTCAAGAAAGGAGAGTTAAAACAAAACAACTGTTCTAATGGGTTGTAAAAATTTCACTGCAGAAATGGATCACTACAAGGCAAGAATACTTTGGGAAAGCAGCCAGAATGCATTGGTAACCACTGCAACAACCTCGAAGAGACGCATCTGGATGAAGTTAAGCTACGAGACCACCAGTGAACTGTCCTGCACTGCATGTATAAGTCTCGCCTTTTAAAAGGCTTAACTTCCAAGGAATACCAAGATAGACACATATCCACTAAAACAAGTATTATTCACATACCCATTAGTACCAGAATAACTGACATTCCTGGCTTGGTGTACAAGACATACAGTTTCCTTCTGGGCACAAGATGCAGGCACTGCAAACATCTATATATCACAGAGGCTTCAAACCTTCTACAAAACTCTGCACCATGCCTCTATTCCCTCTTGGCAAATCTTTTCCTAAAGCAAGCATAACACATTTTGTCATGTTGGCTTATGCCCACCTTTACCTGCGGAGGTACATTTGTGCAGGAAGAGAAAAGACTTCATGGCACCTTGCGTGGAAAAACACATTTAGTTTTTCCTAATTGACCAAGTCCATTAAAATTATTCAAAAGGTGAACATTTTGCTCTACTACTGAAAGATTGTTGCATCAAGGGTTTCAAATCCAGCATTATGTCAAGAAATTCCAGCCAGCTAGCAAGCATATAGTGTCGCCAAGCCAGGTTTCTTTTCCTTGTCACTGCAAAAGCAGTAATGGAGAAGAGGAAAATAACCCCAAAGTCAGTCCTCTGTATGTCCTGCTGTTCTTTTTTCTTTAAGCTAGCAAAAGATGCCATACAAAAAAAAGTTGCTTTTAATTACTAGAGCATTAAAGAAATATATTTCATTTTGTAGGGCTTGAAAATTTGACATCATTCTTGGCTTCAATATCATCCCCAATTAGAAACCCCTAGACGAGTGAGAACGACAAGAGCCATTAAATGTGTCACAACACGGGGTGAAGGGAAGAAGTGCTGGAAGACGCTTTTCTAGGAAAGCATAGGAAATCGTACTGCACAATGAGTGCAGAATATGGTGTTTTTTTTTCCCCTTGTCCCCCGTCCCCCCCATGACACACACACATTTTATGGCCTAAAAGCCAATGCAAAAGGGTGTGTTCTTTCAGGTTTATAGCCTTGACTAATGGAATTGCTCTAAATAACATTTTGATCTTGTAAGGTCACACAGAGTGCTATACCTTTCCTTTAATGATTCAGGTCTGGACGAAGCATTTCCCAGAATTGAGATGGTAATGAAGTCATTAGTTTCTTCCTACTTGAAGCTGTGGCTAGGAAAGGGAATTCTATGGGTAAAGTCTGAGAGGGTCTTTTTCATAAAGCTCATACCCAGCTGAGCTGTAACACCTGTTACATTTTCCCAGGAGCCTGAGCTGCCGAGCATTTCCAATCTATTTGCTCTTCTTCTCCTACAGCACATTGACAAAAGCTGGGAGAATGGGTTTTCTAAGGGAGTGCTAATTGAAAAAAATCTATGGCTGGTGCAAATGTTAACTCACATCCCAGCTAAGACATTGATGATTATTTCCTTGTCTTCTTGGACAATACAAGCAATTCCAGATTGCATTTAAATTAAAATGCATGTTTGAACCAGGTTCCTTAATAATTCCTCACCTTCTATATATGATATAAAGGAGGAACGATGATTCCAAAGAAACCTATCGAAAACAAACCTTTATGCTAAAAGTTTTGATACTAAAATACACTGCTCAGTGGAGAAACACAACACCAAGTAAACAGAGAACTAACAATTACATAGAAATTCTTATAAAGCCAAATAATGTTTCTTGCAGAAACATTTTTAAAATATGGTTTGTTGAGCAAAGAGAACAATAAGCCTGGAAGATCAAGTTCTACCCCTGAGTATCTATGGGGAGGGATGTGTTTGTTCATTTGAAGCAGCAATACGTATGATCTAAGGAAATTCCAAGTCACTAAAGGACAACATATCCACAAGTTAGACTCAAAACTGAAATACTTCTAGCAACCAGAGCTATTTCAGTTGATACCTCTATTAATATAATAATTAATAATTTATATTAATTCCATTAATATAAAACCATCTTGTTTTGCCACTAGTACCTTCTCAGATCTCCCTCCAAAGTGAACCCATTTATAAAGTATGTTTTACAGAGCAGACTCAGGTATTCCAATGCATTTTAGCCTCACCAGCTAATTAGCGCACATGGACACACACACAGAGTAATAGAGCTCATTAGACAGGGAGGTAGTAAGACGACATTCCTTGACTTAGGGTTTTTTTTTTCCCTCCTACCAGATCAAAGTAACACAGACTTAGTAAAAATCAGCTCTTCTCTCTGGTGAGTCTAAAAGGGAGGACGCTGCTTTACTCTTTTTGCCACAGACCTACCTGGCTGTTGTGAACATCGAGGCTTTATAGTTAGAGACAGAATGAGATTCTGGAGAAATGTCTGACTAGACAGAATCCTCAGTGTCTTAAACCTAATGTTGAAGCTTCAATATACCTATTATGGGAGTCAAAGTACCAATTTGACGCATTGCACTTCGGTTCCTCACTTACCTCTGAAAAGCAGTTCTGAAAAACCTCCAAAAATGACTGGGGTTTTTCAGTTGTTGTTGGGGGCGGGGGGGGGGGGGGGGGGGTTGGTGGTTTTTGGTTTTTAAAATTTTTATTTTATTTATAAACCATATTGCACAAA
>JAVJGI010000040.1:98386883-98443331 GCA_035590275.1 Ibycter americanus
TTTTTGTTGGTTTTTCTTTTTTAAAATTTTTATTTTATTTCTACACCATATTGCACAAACTTGTAGTATAAACAAGTGAAATATGGTGTGGAAATTTTTGAGCATCTTTGTAACACTTAGGAAGTTCATATGCAAGAAAGAAGGGGCATACCACAAAAATATAAAATTAATCTTGAATTTAAGAAAACAGAGTGTGCATTCAAGAAAAATTGCAGTCCTCATTTTGTGATTGTTATGTTAAAATATCACACTAGAAATAAGCATTCATTATGACAGGCTACAGTAGGGGCTTTCTCTCTTATACCTTTCCCCCAGCAGCATCAAACCAAGTTATTATTGTTTTTCTTTTAGTATTACAAATCTTAATGAAAGATCTTGCTTGTTTGGAAAGTAGGAAATTATTACAGACTAATTTCTGATCATTTTGCTCACAGACCACAGCATACTTACCTCCTTGATTTGCCAAGTCTATTCTACACAGCTGAGGGAAGCAACCTTGCTGCCAGGCTTTACTAAAGGTTTTGTTGGTTTCCCAATAAAATGAAGCGGAACAGCTTTCTGTCAAGTGTTTATATCCCCAAAATCACTGGGTACTATCACACATCAGAAAATGGCCTACACAAGGAAACATATCTGAGAGTTTATAGTGTAAGCATACTTCTACTTTCCTTTGCCTTTACTTTTGGTCAACCCCAGCTAGGCAGTGAATCATCCTGTATCACCCCAACGAAGGAAGAACCTGCAATCAGGAGACAGCACCTCCCAAGCCTTTAAGCCCCATTCTGATGAGCTCAAAATAGCTTAAGATTTTCCCTCGTGTAGCTCAGCATTAATTCTTCACTGTAATGCATAAATTTGGTATTTAATGCACCTGAAACATACCTACTCCCACGTTTTAACCGTGTCCCACCAGCTACATCCTCGTCCAGTGCTTTACAGAATCACAGACTGGTCGGGATGGGAAGGGACCTCTGGAGATCACCTAGTCCAACCCCCAGCTAAAGCAAGTCCACCTAGAGCAGACTGCAGATCCATAATTATTTTCCCATTTCCTTCCAAACTGCCCCTTCACTAAGCATGCTGTGTCTTCCCTTCCACTTACTTAACTTACTCAGCCAAGTAAGCTGCATAAAGTTCAGTTCATCCATTTCTAAGCACTTCACAAGCATCTTTATCTATTCCTGCTTTACCCTGGTTACCCCTTCATATCAGTACCCACTTCTGAAAGCAGCTATGAGGATCTACTGGTACTCTGTGCAGTACCAAGTGCCCCAAGGTGGCCAGCCATATTGTCCATTCCATACTAAGCCTTCCCAGACAGCAGCGGTTCCTGCACCACCTGCAAGCAAAACCTGCTGATGGAAAGGTAATGGGAGCTCTGTAAACTCGCCTTTTGGAGAACACAGGCAGACCCTGGCAAATAACTGTTTGGAAGTGTCTGTGCCCTAAAGACTCCAGAACCTTTGCACTTCTAGTTGCAATTTTCTCCCTATTTATGTATGAGTTGGCCACGGCCTGAAAAAATGGCCAGACTGGAAACCTGGGATTTAAATACTTTAGTTGTAGTCTGGAATTTGAAGAGACATAGGAAACTGATTCATTTCACCTCCACACTTGGCACGAATTGTTTTCAGCAGTTTGATGTAGTGCAATGTAAAGCAACAGTGAATTGTCGAAAGCAAAGAACAGCCTTCAGCATGTCTCCCCTGCCCACAGAAGGTGACCAGCAACGGTCCAGCAAAAGTTGCTGTCCCACGTGCTCTGCTACCCAGACAGGAGCACAAACTGAAAGGTATGACTCAGTGGGACTGGGGCCTCCTGTGGCATAAACAGGCCATAAATCTGACTGTGTATGGACAACATCAAGAACTATCACAATACAAACTGCATATTAACATGGACATGAAAGAAAAATTAAATAACTTGACTTATAATCAACCACAACTAGCTCACCAATAAACTTCACACACAAATACGTATTGATGCCTACTAAATTTCCATATTTTTGCCATATGGAATGACTCACTTCATTGTGCTTTTCCCAAAAATAAGGCAATCAACAGCAGTGCACGACTCCAGCTTGCCTGTAGAAGAAAACTTCATCAAGGTTATCAAACAGAAAGATGTCACCTGTAGCTCAGAGCAATCCAAGAGCACCACTGGAGGCTAAAGGAGTATTCTGGGCAAGTGCCACTGCATGCCTGCCCTGCTCCCACACCGCTCCTGGACACCCACAGCTGGTCACTGCTGGAGACCAAGCAATGAGCAAGATGGACCTTCAGGTACTCTGCTGTCAGAACTCTACAACAGAGACACCACCACTCTCAAGCACTTATGGAGCTCACGGCATGACAACATTCAAACTTGCCATACTCATGTAAGTTGAAGAAATGCAATTAACTTGGTTTTACAAATGGGGAACTGAGGCACAGTGCAATTAAGCAAATTTTCCAAAATACCAAGAGAATTCAAGGGCACCATTTGAGCCACAGTTCTGAAGTTAGATCATGATTCTTCTAAGGCATGAATACAGTCAACACCTTCATTTCCAGTAGAGGTCATGAGGGACATGATCTTTTAATCTTGTTCTCATTTGTAAAAATATAAATTAAATAAATAAATAAAACCTTACTAACACTTTGACCCCTCAAACTGAATTTAGGTGGTCTCAATACAGAGAAAAAGTTTCCGCTCAACTGCGAGCAAACCCAGGCGAGCTGTTTTTGAATGTGAAGAAAACAGATTAAAAACAATTTATTTCCTTAAGAACATCCTTGAAATAAGTATACTTATATAAAATAGATCCAAAAGTACACATTTTATTTATATAAGTATACATTTTATATTTCACTTTCACAACAATATCATACACAAATTTCTAAAGTCAATCCTTGCCACAGATTCGGTTCAAGCAAAAATATCCTAAATGTTTTACAACCTTGTTTAATTACTGTAAGAATTCACTTGTAGAAGAATTTAGCCTACAGCCCCTCTTTCCCAAAATAGTAATTCTGACTTTGAACTAGCCTAACAAGCTGTTATGGTCATCAAGTCATCATAAACACTTCAGTCCTTTCACAAAGTTACTGACACCTGCCAATGAAGTGCAGTATTTCAGATTAAGGCAGTACTGGTCACTGGCTGTATACATCCAGAACGAAGAACACCGGCAAAACCCACCCTCAGACATCAAAATCCATGGAAATTAATTGAAAGAATTCTAATATTTAAAAATTAATAATACATTTTTATTACTACAAGTTTTCCCCCATTCAAAAAAAATTTTAACATTAATATTTTAAATTTCCCTTTTTATTTTAAAGCAAAAATCTTGGGCTCTGTCACCTGAGTGCTGACACTTAAGAGCAGGGGAAAGAGGAGAGGTACCAGTTGCTCTCAGATACATCACAAAACCCAAAATAAAATCAGAACCAGCAACACAGAACATGGCAGAGATTTAAAGCTGAAACGGATTAGCCTTTGTATGCTCCAAAAGGAATTTGTGTTGAGGAAGTTAATAGCCTTTGAAATATCAAATACTGAGCAGCACATTTTCATCATTTTACCCCCGCTCTGCTATTCCAAGTGCATAGCTTTGGAAGAAGAGAAGAATGGAAAGGAACTCAAGCCTGACTGCTATTCACACTTTCAGTTGTATGTTATGTACACTGAGTTTTACTGTGAACTGACTTGGAACAGAGCTTGCTTAAAATTTTCTTATTGAACTCACATTTTTCATTCAACAAAATGTAGAGTCATTTGGAAGTTATCGCATGTCCAGGTGCCATCCCTGCTCAGTGATCTTCCCTCCCGCCCCCATCTCATGAGAGCCCAGTAACTGGGAAGCTCACCTGGGGTAGACATCCCAGTTCAAGTCCCCAGCCTGGCTGTTTCACAGCAACGAGAAGACCTGGCCACCAAGCATCTTCCCTTTCAAGAGCTCTTGTTGGAGCTGTTGTATCTTGTATCAGTAACAGGCAGGGTACCACAAAAAGGCGGGGGTGGGGGGGGGGAAGTGGTAGGCTTGGTCACTTCCCTGGGATTACAGAAGGCACCAAACATGACAAGTCACCTGTTTTTCAGCCAGTGCCCTGACCATGGACTCTCCTACAGTCCTGTGCGCCCTCCATCCTACCCAGCCGAAAGATTGCATACAAAAGGTCAGCACGCTCAGAGCAGCGAGGCGGAGACCTGAAGTTGCAGGTAGCAGGCTTGCTGGCTTTACAAGCTAGAGTCCGAAGTCAAAGGGAATTCAACAACACTTAAACCACTTCAGTGTCCTTGAAAAATCCCCATAAGTGCTTATCCTTATGTGTCTTTCTGCACTTGAGAGCTGTGCCTGAGTGCCTTGGATAGGTTCTATAAACGAGGCAGAATCACCTCGCCGGCGCTGTAGAGGACAGCAAGCAAATTCTCCAAGGCAACCAGCACGGTGTTTACTGACAGTAAAGCTTCACCACATGGCATTTTCTCAAAGTGGTAGGTGTCTCAGATTCTGGGAATGACATTCCCAGGAATTCGTTCCATGTCTGCCCCTTTAAAGGGTACAACAAAACTCCATACGTAAGATTTTATGTGGAGATACTGGTACGACACATTCACTTCTCAAACTCCGTGTCATGATCACAGGATTATTCTGCCTCTCAAATCAAGTATCTGCTATGCAAAGAGTAGTTAGTGGCAGGATGAGATAGCATGCCCCAAAGAAAATCAACTTCAGTGAAAAGCCTCCTCAAATTTATTGCTGATGCACTGGCTAAAGAAAAAAAAAAAATTGAACAAGCATTTAGCTGAAACTCACACCACCAGAACCAACAGCATCTGTCCCTACCTTCCTTAACGGATGCATGATCTTTAGCTGTGACTATACATTATTATTCCACCAATGACTGATCTCGTTCAAGTTTGTGTCTCCTTTACTTGTACTCCTCTTGAGGGCTACTATCCTTCAATTGTGCTGACTCATGTGTTCTCCTGGCTGTATCCTTGGTAGGATTCTGTTAATACTATTATTTTTTAAAAAAATAAACCAAATAAAAAAACCCAACGCCAAACAACTTCTCAAAATATTTCAAAACAAAACAAAAAACCTAACCCACAAACAGATTATCTTAACAGATCTTCCTTAAAGTATCACAGTGCAAACACTTGAATTGTGCAACAGGGAGAAAGCAACTTCTGGAAGAGAATAAAGCTGAGCAGTAGTAGGTTGTGTAATATCTACACTGTATCTGCTCTTGAAAAAACATTAGCATAGAACCATAGCCTTGATATTATAAGCTCCTTGCTTTCTCCTCTCCATCTGTGATCATCGTGCACTCTTCCTGCCAAACTCTTCCTGCAGGAACTGTGCTCCCCACTCCCAGCTTTAAAACTGGTGTTTGAACATGCTGCTGCTCATGTAGCTCTTTACCACTTTTCAAACATGAGTTCACATGCAGCTTCATACTAAGTCAATTGGTCTACTCAACACCAGAGAACTGAAGTAGTAAATAACTTTTTTTTTTTTCTTTTATTTTGTTTGTGGATTGGGCATATGTTGCCCGAGATCAGTTTGAACACTCTGCCTAAGTGCCATCACACCGTTTCCAAGTGCTGATCTTCTGCCCTGT
Source organism: Ibycter americanus (assembly GCA_035590275.1). Lineage (NCBI taxonomy): Eukaryota > Metazoa > Chordata > Aves > Falconiformes > Falconidae > Ibycter > Ibycter americanus. The sequence goes on from JAVJGI010000040.1 coordinate 98,392,496, forward strand.
TGATTTGGACTATAAACTCAGTTGGGCAGGCACCATTTACACACAGTGTTCGTACACACTGTAAAGCACCAGAAGCTCCCACTTTTCCTGAGTCTTGAAGGTAAAGAAATAATAAGAATCAACAGCATGCTCAATTTTACAACATTTCCAGTTATTCCCAATGAAAATCTTCTGGTTTATTTAGATCACTGAGGCTTTCTGCTCAGTTAGCTCCAATACTAACTACTCCGCTCATGAATTTCTGGGAAGAGACACTAATTGGAAAAAAAAAAAAAAGTTACGTGCAGACAAAACAGACCCAAAAAAGACATATCGGAAAAAAAGATATGGTTATCATTTGGATAGCTATATTCATTATCACATATTGCAGTACAAACTACAAAAGACTTTTTTAAAAAATAGAATTAAATACTACAAGATATTAAACAAATATATCTAAAGTTTCTAGAAAGCAGACAGCCATTCCAGAAGAGAAAGTGGTCACAAAATTAAAGACTGTAGTACCAGTTGTAAAAGGGCAGGCACAATCCCGGCTGATGATGCCAACTTAATAAGCAAAGCCTGAATGTCTGTGTTGGCATTTTTTATGTGTGGGGGTTTAGGGTTTTTTTTGTTTGTTTCTGGGGTTTGGAGGGTTTTTTTGGTTGGGTTTGGTGGTTGGGGGTTTTGGGTTTTTTTTGGTGTATGTTTTTTTTTGTTTGTTTTTTGTGTGGACTGTTAAGTATGAATTGCAACTTAACCTCCCAACACCACAAGGTAAACCAGTCAGGTGCTGCTTAGTTGTTTCCAGAAATTACTATGCAAATGCTGACTCTGGTTGTGGTGAGAAGAGCGCTTCACCTGCTGAATACACACGCAGTGACACTGAAGAGTTAGAGCGAAGAGACGTAAACAATATCATTGAAACTAATGATGACACTAAGGAAAAGCTGGTGCAGAGATTAAAAGTAGAGAAAGGAGATGCAGCGTGTTATTACGAGTTTACAAGACAAATGTTCTTGTCTCTTGGGACATCGCTCCTCAGCTGTTTGGTGATGGCTGCCTATCTCCTCAGCAGTTTCTGGGTAAGAAGAGAGCCTGAACAATGCTTACCAACCCTCCCACGCTGTTGAATAAACAAAAAAGAAATAGCGATCAGAGGCAGCTGGCTCCATCTCAAAGATATCTCAAAGGCAAGTTGGGGTGGACAGAACACCATCCCGGTGGGAAGGCTCATGACCACTTTGAATCAAAACAAACAAAAGGTGTTGTACATCACTACTACTCTTGCAAAATGATGTGAGAGGGGAAAATGAAGGAGACCAGCGCATCATAAGGTAAAAGACTCCTGGTACAGGGGAGGCAGGTCAGTGCCGTGTCATAAACTACACAAATGCTTTGGGGGGGAGATGACTGTGCCCTGACAGGTGATGCACATGGATTGGAGACACTACGCCGCTTGCTTCATGCTATCAGGTGCCAGATATGCCTAACCCCAGCAACCACAAGGGTGGGATAAGACTTGAAATGGGTACCTGAGACTGGAAACCCGCCCTGGGTCAGTACCTACGCAGTTTACCAATGGATGAATTCCAGGGAAATCATTGCACTGAAACTGGATGTTTCTGAAGCATTCTCAGGGGTTAGCCTACAGTTACAGGCTCCGAACTGCAATTACCAGGAGCAATTCAACAGCCTTTGCTGCAGAAATAGTTGGGCAAAGAGTGGTCAAATAGTCCATTCTTGCCTTCAAATCTACTGCATGGTACCTGTGGTCCTCCTCACCTCTGGCTACATAAACAGCGTCAGAGGGAAAATATATTTCACGTTGTAGGAACAAGCACAAATCCACTCAGGATATCGTGAGGCCCCGTGAAAAGCACAAGATTGGGAAGCACATGTAACGCGCTTGAGGAATGAGGAGGGATTCTTCGCTACCTCACACTCAGAGGAGGTAAGAGATGGAGAAAGCAGGGGAGGGGAAAAAAGCCCAAATCCCTCCTGTGATACGGCAAATCCTCAGCTTACTGGACATGGGGGCAGGGAAGAGTTTCAGCAGCAAGCTGACAGAACAACCCTTCCACCCCCTTGAAAGTCTAATTCTCCATGAGGATGCTCGGCTTCGGTTTACATTTGTTATCAGGTCAGCTTTATATGCAGCCTAAACAATAAAATACATGCAGGAGAAGGGCAGGGGGGCAGACTGACTGCATTCTAATTTATCACATAAAGCAGGGACAGCCTAATTCATGTACTAGTCCCTCATTCACACAGGTAAGAAAGAGGAAAAGGGAGGAAAAACTCCTGATGGGGTGGGTGGGGTGGGGGGTGGGGGTAGGAGAAAAAAAAAAAAAAAAAAAAGAAGGCCTTTTTATTTTGCTAAAGGACCCCAGGGAAGGGCCCCTGATGCAGAGGCCCTGCTTTTACAAATGCTTCCCTTTCCTTACACGGTTCCTTTAATACGAGTAAAAATTCCAAATTCCTCATTTGTTTAGCCTGAAATCCCTTGCACATTTCCCACAAACTACTTCCTTTTCTCTCTTTTTAGCCGGACTCCCTCTCTTTTTAATGAAGAGAAGTTCAGAGAGTTTTTCCCATGAATAGATGGCGGGCACCTGGGAGTTATGAATTTTAAAGTGATCATTTTCTTTCAGCCCCGCCGGACAATGGGGATCTCCTTTTGACTCACTTTCACAGCTTTGAGAGGCTCTCAGATCAGCCACATTCCAATCGGACTGGAGTCAGATCAGAGCCAGGCTGGACTGCATCAAGGTCTCTCGCACAGAAAGACAAGGAGCAGATGGCCAACACTGAGCTCTCCTCCCCTTTTCAGAGCGCAATGGAAGGCAATGTGGGAAAGCGTTCCCCCAGCATTGCCTATTGATTCCTGAATAGGACCACCACATGCCACCAGCCTGTAGGTATGAACCTCTGTTAACAGATGGTGAGATCATTATGAGCAATTAATTCCTTTAATGTATCAGTGGGAACATGTTGGAAAGGGTGATGCAAGCACGGGGTGAATAGTGAACTTCTCATTCCTCGGGGAGAGCTGCAGCTACATCACTGAAGGATGGGAACAGTCTTTCAAGAGACTCTGTACGTACCGAGAGCCAGAGTTAGCCATTTGGTCCACAGAAACAAGGCATGGTTTTTATTAACTAATCATCCCTCCCTCGTTGATATGTGATTAACAACAGATTTCTTTCTAGGTCATTTTTGGAGAGACAAACAATTCAAAACAATGGGAAGGAAAAAAAAAAAATCCTGTTAACACGATAGGAACCCAGGCAATTCGGTCCTAAAGATGATGAGGGAATACTGCTACCAAACTTTGTTACATAAAATTTAATTTAGACTGACTATAAATTAATAAGGAAACAGACTATTTTGAACACGACTGTGTGAATATAAATAAATGAGAAGAATTCATAAGAGCTCTCAGCACTGAAAATAGAAGCATACAAAATAACCCCTTAGCAGACTTGTCAGAAAGTTACTACCAAAGGGTCTCGCCCCGAAGTTATAGATGGTACAATTTCAATGTAGACATCATGCTGAAATGCAGAGAAAGCCACAGAAAAATACTGCATGTTTACTGTTATTCATTGTGATCTGGGTAAATTAAAATTCACTGTGCTAATAACAACCGCAAGAGCAGGACATTCCCGCATCATCTACTTTATATGCATTTATATGACAGGCTTTGTTTTGTTTGTTCGATTGGTTTTGGTTGGTTGTTGGTTTTTTTTCTCCTTTTAGAGACAGAAGGAAAAACTGAAAGCGCAATATAGATGGCTAGTTAGCTCTTGGTCTTAAAGATGACAGCAGAATGTGAACAGGAAATACAGGCAACTATTCACTTATTCATATTTAAATGACACTTTTTGCTTGTAATTAAGACACTCAAGTCGTGTCTCTGTTCATGAAATTTACATAACTGTACAATAGCTTGCCTAAGTGAACAGCAAATGGTAGTTAACCTTGAAGTGTATTATCTTAATTGAATAAATCTGGCTATAGTTCAATAAATTTAAACAGAAAGATATCTTTAAAGTGCTGAAATAATTTTTAAAAACACATTTGCTTTTACGTGTTAAGATGGCTTACTGTTTTTCTTCTAAATTTTGATTTCTGTTGTAACATTGGTCCTTTAAAAAAAAAAAAAAAAAGAAATCCTTGCAGAACACTGAAGACATTGATACATGTTTGCTGTTTTCTCCTTATTGTTTGCAGTTTGAGTCAGTGTCACATTCTGGAAAGCCTTGATAAGAATATCAGAATATTGAATCAAAATGTATAACTTGCCTGTTTGAGATAGTCCCTTACCTACTTTCTCTGTCCTTATTGAACTTGCCTTCTTCCCCTCCCCCACCACGTACCAGCTGAGCATCCCATCACACAGTGAGAAACCTAGGTGGGAGAATATAGATTTTTGCATAGGTTAAATAGGAAAGCCACATTCCACCACTCTCCCATTTAAATCAGATTTACATGGGGTGTAAATCCCCTCAGAATAGAGCCATTCACAAAGGGCTCAGAATGTTCCCCTCACAACACTGATTACATTAAATCGGTAGCAATCATGTTTCTTGGATTATATAGTTACAGCAAGAGAAACGGTGCAGCGGATTTATATTTGTGTGAAATAAGTTAATGAGAAGCCCCCTGTGCCTTATATCAGTTTACAAGGAAAAACAGGGGAACACAGGTGTTTCAGCAATATAGCTGTGTGTTTTTATATGAAATTTGCAAACACTAAAAATGAACATATTGTTACTAAATTTAGCCACATACACACTTTGAAGGACAATATTTTGGTTTTTGTTTGGGCTGTCTTAGTCTTAAAAAAAAAATAATACAAAAGGCTAGTTTCTTGGCCATCAGCAAGAGCTGTAATTTGGGCTTTTCTCCCTCTCACAATGTTCACCATTGTACCTTATGCAACATAGATTGTACATGCTCAGTTCTAACCCACACTGCTGGCAAGAAGCATTCACACTGTGAATTACCATTTCTCCCAGCATCTAGCGCTACTCAAAAGACAGCACAATAATACACTAGAAGTGCCTTTGTCTGTTAAAAAACATTGTTCTTCATTACTACATGAAAAGCAAATTGTCTTTGTATAAAGGAAAAGTGCCACACAGTAGCTCTGGGAGTAGGGAGAAGGAATTTGTATCACTAGCTGACCACCTCATAGATACACATGCCAGTTTCTTCCTCAGCAGCAGAGACATTGACGTTTTGGATAAGATTTTGGTGGTACCTTTGTGAATTATTAATTGTATTAGAATGACCCCAAGGGGATCATTTGCTTTTGCCCTTAAGGAGAACATCCAAGCTTTTCCATAAATGGGTTTTGGTTTTTTGCTTGGTGTTTGGAGGGGAAGGGAGCACATTTATAAAATGTGCTTAATCTCTCGACTTGATGCACCCCATCTAAAATGACAGCAAATCAGAAAACCTCATCCTTTCATTGGGATCAATTCAGAAAACACATCAATGGATGAGTTATGCAAATTCAAGAACAATGCTTCTTTTTGCAATACAGTTGAACAACTGTACTCTAAACTGATGTGTTCTAATGAGGATTTTGCAAAATGTATTACTATGGTCTTGAAATCAGGCAATTTAAAGGACAAGTATCCTTCAAAGACTATTCTCAATGCCCCTATGTTTTCTTTTTCCTTTAAAAAAACCCAGTATGTACAAAAAAAAAGATTCTGGTCAAAGAGTCTAAAAACAAATACTTACTTAAGGACTTGAGAGGGATGCAACCTAATGCAACAGTTCCAGATGTGGATGGGTTGCAAGAGGAACGGGCATCAGAAAGTAGCCAGGTTCACATGTTCTCCCTAAACAGCATTGTTCCTGCTGCTCTCCGACAGACCGCTGGATTCAACAGACTGTTGATACAACCTATGGACATTTCCTACGTTCTTATGTTCTCCAGGCAAAGAAGTTTCTTCCTTCTGGGAACAATCTACAAACCGTGTATGGGGACCGGGACTGACCTAGGACCTGTGAGATCTCATGTCACCTACTACCTGGGAACTTAAAGCGCACGATTGACTCTACTCTGGCCTTCTGGTCACAGCACTCCAGTGCTTCCACCCACACCTGCTCTGCAGAGCATCCTTCCACGGTTCAGAGACAGCGATTAAAAGAAGGGGCTGAAACCCAGGCCACCTTGGCTCATCTCCTCTCCACCAAGGGACCTCAGTTTCCACAATTTTTGTATAGGATAAAGAAACCTGACCAGCAATTCAACAACTACTCATTCTAGGATGAGAACCTACTGACTTTTTTTCTCTCTCTCTCCCCCCAAAAATGCAGGTAATAAAATCTTCTCATTTTGCTCCTGACAAAGATTATAATTGTAATTTGCAACCAAGACAGCTGAAATCATTAGTCCTCCCCTAGCGAACTGAAGTGGCTCTGCCTGTCTTGGCACAGCCAACTGTATTTAGCCTAAATAAATCATGTTTTAGAGCCTTATGAATTCTAGTTAATGGAGAACACCCCCAGCAATTCTACACACTCATTGGGCTGGTTTGCCCGCACAAGCAACTTCATGACACTTGAGCAGAGACCAGGTAGGAGAATCCCACTGGGCAAGTACCCACAGAACCTGCATCCCTCTACCTTCGAGGATGGATTTGGATCTGATTTTTAGGGTTTGAGATTTTTTTCCAGCTGTTGGTGGCTTACAGTTCAGTACTTACTTACAGGGACAGTTTTCCAAAATCAGCATGTATGTAGGAGCTCCCCATAAAGTCACAACAACACGTGCTGAACTTCAGGTTGCTCTTAAGGTAGGGAGCTCTTGCCCATACATTTCTCATGCTAAAAGTAGTTTGACCATTTACAAGTCTTTTATTAATTTTTAGAGGAACAAAGGAGTATACTTCTGATCACTTAAAAATAAATGTTTAATATATATTAATAATTTTCAAAGAGTTTTAATTACCTTCCTCAACTGACAGTTTCTGTTCACTGTTAATATGTAGGCTCTTTTTAATTACTGTGTCTGTAATAGCACTTTTCCATTACACGGGCACAGACATGACATAAAATTAGAAATATGAATTACTTTCAATTAAGCGAATCAGTTTGAATCTGAAAGCAGAGAACATTCTGGCGGTGGCAGTTGTGCAGATGGGGACACACTTTAGGAAGCTCCAGGATGTCAGAGCACTTGATTCTGGAGACAAACCACCCCCATTGCCAAGAGCTAAGCTCTGGTCAGGGCACAGTGCTATGCCACAGCACCAAAACCAGACACAGAACCACTGGCCAATATGCCTGCTTACAACTGAACTGCCTTGCGAAGTGCTGGATGCTATCTGGCACTGAGAAAAGGCAAACTGAGTTTTTCTGCAAGCACACCAGTCCCAATCTGCTGTTCGATTAGAGTAACTGACTTCAGATTACACACAGCTCCTTCCAGGAGAATACTGCGTTACCACTTCCACCAATAATTGCAAATGGGAAATGAATAGAAGAGGGAAATCATGCTTTAAGTTCACATTACTCGCCTTTAGGGAAGAAAAAAAGAAAAAAAAAGAAAAAAGATTGCAAGATTGGATAGCTAATCTTACCAGAACATACCAAACTATACTGTTCAACTTGAACATATAAATCAAGTCATAACAGCATTTGGCACCAAAATCTTTGGCAACAGAATGTGTTGCTTGCATACCACACACGTTAAATACTTGCAAGCGCTCTAAGTTTTGTTCATTTTTAACAGCATGTAAATATCTTGTCTAGAGACACTAGCAACGACCAGTTCTCAGCAGGTCCATTTGATTGGAACCAGTCTGCAGAAGATGAGGAGGCAAAGAAATACTAGGTATGAGCACAAATCCAATCCTCAGGCTCTGAACTCAGTGTAGGTGTTTGCAGCTTAATCTCTTCTCCAGAATCAGTTGAAACACGCTGATCATAAACTATAGGAAAAAAAATCTGGGACATCCAGTGTTCAGGAATATTTGCACAGGTACTGTCAGGGTGACTGTTTCAGAGTTGGACTGTTGACGTAGAATTTTTATTTAACCTTATATGTTATAAATGCAGAGGTGAACGTAGAGGAGCAGCCCTTCATATCAGGGCTACACAGCTAAGATTCACTTAGGAAAACCTTAGTAAACTCTTTCCGCTTACATATTGCCTAAAAAGCACTACCAATGCTCAAAGGCTTACGAGCAAGCTCTGAAAACTTAAGCATTGAATTACTGTTGGAGAGACACAGAGTATAGAATAGGCATAAGTGCAAGAGCAAAAACATTCAAATAATGAAGTTCTCCAGAAAACAGAAGCAAAAGCCAAACCATGCATATCTAAGTGAGATGAAGAGTTGTGGCTTTTGGGGAGAAAGGAAGGTTTACTTGTTTTTTTAATTCTGAAAGTTTGTTTGGTCAGGACACTGACGAACCTGACCCCTTAAGGTTGGCTTCCATTGCCAGCCTGAGTATCCATGAACACACAGCTGGGTGAGTTCCCTACTCAAAAATGCAAAATGCTTCCACATAAGAATGCAGGTAATTTGTAAGCTTCCCTGTGGTTTACTATGTTCCAGTCTCCAGACAGGGATGTTTTCTGGATTCAGATTCTCTTTGTCCCATAACAGTTCCAAGGAAAGAGGGCTTCAGGACTCCATCACTGGACCCATTCTACCCAAGTGACAAGCTTCCAGCCCTTCTATCAGTAAGGTGGATTCACAGCCTGGTTAGCAGCCCACTTTGCAAAACCACTTCAGTCACTTCCTTCAGCGTATGCATTGACCTGCAAGCACATTTTTAGGTCAGGGTCTTGATTAGCCATCCACTTAATCCAAGCAATTATTACTATTTTTTTTTAATGACACACTAGTCATTTAACTGGCTACTTCCAGCTTGCAGAAAGCATCCCTGCAAAGCAGCTGGGGTTCTCATGCTACTGGAATAGGTCCTTCAACACAGAAGTAACAACTCCCAGGTAGGCAGGGAGAAGAGGAAACCAAAAGTCAGATCACAGCATGCTGCAGCCTGCCACCACAGCCACAAACAGAGTAGCAGTAACAGTTCCAAAATAATTTTTTCTCTCCAAGTCTGTCCCGCCTGAATGGCAAACAGCATGCAAGATTTCCTTACAGAAGCAGCACCCTGCAAGCAGCTCACCTGAATGTGCTTTCTTCACAACTTGCTTTCAGGGCACTTAGATATTAATTTCATTTTTATCATACGTCACTATGCATATATATATCGGGGCTCCTACTCTCCAGTCTCTTTGATGCTGCCTCTCTGTGAATTTGTGTTTGAAGGTACCAATTCTTTAAATACATAAATTGGAAAGCTACCCTGTTTACTAAAATTCAAAAATATACAAGCACGTTTCTCAAAGAGACACATTAAGGTTCCTGTTAGACCCAACGAGAGAGCACTAGTGATGAAAACGTATTTGAAGTTTAAGCTGACTTCAGGGACCTCAAAAACAACCAAAAAAAAAGCCAACACCAAGCATGCATCTGCATGTCTTTCTAGTCTACAGTTGCCATCGCTGATACTGAGTCATGCTAGAAACACACAGTGCCACAAAAAAAGCTATGCTATGCTGGCAAAATGCCCCGTGAGCTCAGTGCCCAGGCTTCATCAGGGCATTATCTGTCATCCGCTGACAGACAATAACAGTTTAAAATTGCTTAGTAGCATCTCCCCTGACTTGCAAGAAAAGATGTCAAGCAACTACTGATGATAAAAGCTATACTCTTACAGAAGTTAAATCACAGCAAAAGTTTAAAACAAGGCTCTAATTACCTGAGCCTGTCGCAACTTTTGTTGCTTGATAAAGTCTTGGAGAAATCACAGCCTCACTTAAACCAACCAGGTGTTTCAATAGCAACTTCAGAGTCCAAAATTTCAACCTTAAGATATGGCTAGATTTTTAATGAAAGCTACAGAATATGGTTCCCAAAAGACGGCAGGGTATTTAAAGTCACGGATTTATAACCAGCAAGTCCTTGGAACAAAGTTTGCCCATTGTCACGCTACTTTTAAGCCTCGAGCTCAATACAGGTGGAGTACAAAAGGTATAAACCATATTATTATGTAAGGATTAACCTAACAACTTTGATAGTAATAGGAGTTTGACCCTGCTGGAAAACAACAGGTTTGATGAAAGTAGTCTTCATCAGAGTTTTTCAATAACGTGTTGGTCATCTGCCAACTGTTCTTCAGAAGGAAGTCAGTCTCATCCGATTTACTTCAGCAAAGGTATGGATGGTTAAAATAAAGAAGAGAGATTTTGTCCTACCTCTTCCACTTGTCAGCACTCACGCACTTTGTTTCTTATTACAGCAAAAGAAAACATTGCAGAGAAACATCTCTCTGCAAATGCCTATTACAGACTCCCATAGTTTCAGCCCAGCCTGCATTGAACCAGCCAGCCAAGAACCCCACAAAACAGTCTTGCTTTGTCACATAAATAAGATTCAAAGCAAGAAAATTAAGTGCAACCCTGGAAAAATGCTTCTTGACTGAGTTTGGAGGCACATGAACCTGAACTGCTGACGCAACAGCCTGGTGGTCCTCGGTAGAGTAAGATTTTTCACAGCATGGATGAGGATTCAAGACTCTGCTGTCTTTTTTTCTCCTCCCCTGTATGGTATCCTTAAATTTCTAAGTACCCACCCTCTCCGTAGGAAAACTGGTAGTCCTTCCGATTCCTAAATTCAGTCCAAACTGTAAAAAAAAAAACAAAAACCCAACTAAAAAAAAACCCCAAACCAACATGCCATATGCTCTGTAAGGGTCACAAAATTCTCTACCTCTGAAATAAAATTTTCCAACTGAAAGTGTCAGATAGCAAAGGATTCTTTATCTTCATTGGCCACACGAGTACCTTTTGCACATCTGAATTTGTCTAGTGTCAGCTGTTGGCTACTTGCTTGCTATGTTTCACACTGTAATTCCATAATCCATTTAATCTGTCACCACTCAGTGCTGCTGATTAAAGGGGCCAGTCCCATCTTCCTCCTCCATAATACAGCCATTCATTCCCACTATCTCCATTTGCATCGGTACTACCATTGGTGTGAGGAACCAAACCAAAGAACTGAGCAAACTGAGAAACAAGTAATTTTTCTGTTTGTTTGTTTCTGCCGGTTAGGAAATTCATCTGGCAAATCACCTCGGTTTCACCCAGGAAGCACAAAACCCAGAGCTAGCACAAGGGAGACGCAGAAATAAGCAAACAGATGACAGTGGGAATGCCCTTTTCAGCAGTCACATTGAATTATGCCCGATTAAACAGATCAAGGAACTACAGTACTAATCTGTCAAATTAATCAGTGTAACACCTCGCTTAGGGAAGGATGTAGAGGATTCTTTGTTACTAGAAGACTAAATCAAGACTAGGTCTCTAAAACCATATGCTTAGCTTCTTCCAAAGATACGGGCTAAGTGAAGAAACACCTGGGTAAAACACTACATTTTCTGTTCTACTGCAGCTACAGGATTCTAATGATCTCTTCTGGCTTTAAAATCTACGCAATTCATGTGAGAACAACCTTACCCTTCTTCAAATACACCAGCTTATTAGAAATTTATCAAAACCCTGTAACAAACGATTTACATTTCTTAAGAAAGAATTTGCGACTTTTATCCATTGGTTCCACCCCTGCCATTAATACCTTGAGGACAACAGTCAGCCCTTTGCATTTACTGGCAGCCAACCCTCTTCCCTCCACAGTGGGGGGAAAAAGGAAAAAAAAAACCCAAACAACCAAAAGTATCTACAATTACAGCATTGTTCTTACTGTTCTGAGTGCATACAATATCCTAACTGAAGCCATAAGTCCGTTTTTTCCCCACTTTAGAACATGATGAACTTTTCCTTAAACCAAAAGACTCCTTCAGTACATGATGTATGGGGTCTGCATAAACACTGACAAGACTGCCATGGTTGTGCACCCAGTCTCATGGTGAAAGCAGGCGTGTGGGCTGCTGTATTGCAAAACCACAAATCCTCAGTCAAAAAAAGATGCTTAAATATCTTTGGAATCTAAGGGGGTTTTATACTGAACTTCACACTTCTTCCTGTACTGGGTTTTCCGAGGATTCTGAAATATACTCTTATGAAAAACTGATTAAAAGGACAAGATTTAAAGACATCTTGCCACTGAGGAGGAAAGAAAAATTTTGGGGGTGGAAAAAATTTAAAAAAAACTAAGAATGAAGAGATGTTCTACAGGTTTTCACTGCCTCCTGCTGGCCTTGAAGCCAATGTTTTTGCAGGTATATGGTGCCCGGGTATCTGCCATTATTTTGCTCACTTTGCCACCAAGCCAGATTCTCACAGAGGAGCCCACAGAGAGAGTCATGCAGTGGGCTTCCAGCTCACGGACTCAGCACTGAGAAATACTCAGCAAGGTGCTGTGCTGTTGATCTCATCTCCCAAGAGCATGGCCAGATGATCAAATGGACCTTCGATCCAGCTGCTTTTGGCACGTCAAGTTTGAGAGCAGGATAAAGGCTGCAGGGCTGCTCCCACAGCTCAAGACCCAATATCTAGCAGGGTTTCCAAACTCCTGCGACTTCTGCTCTAGTGCAGCCTCTCAGTTTGACACCCCTTGGCAGCCCTGGTCCCCCTCTCAACAGGTGGCTTGAAGTGTCACTGAGGCACTGGCACAACGGTGACATTATGAGTGGCCTGTTCTTAGCTGGGCTAATTAGCCTGAGCATACACTCAGTATTGACGCAACTCTATGGCTTGCAACACACAAGCTCTCTTTTCTGAAGTTAGTTCAGACCTTTGCACAACACTGCATTATCCTGCGGTGACATACAACAAAAATCCAGGAAAAGCAAGTTTCTAGCACTCTCTCTCATACCTTGCACCCCTCCCTGCAGGCAGCCCACAGACAGTGTCGCTACAGAAGAAAATTCAGGTTCCTAAATTCCAAAGAATTCACAGTCAATGTTCAGCACACATTATCACAAGCATTGGTTCTTAATGTCTCATTTCAAAGATCTTAAATGTTAAATTTGGCTATTAATCATCCCCTCTGGCAAACTTCAAACATTAGTAGACTCCTCAAAAGCATCTAGTTAGGTTGTGGGCTGAGCAGAAAATGTTATTCAAATCACAGAAGCCTAATTGATCGGCTTTGTCACCTGCCATAAACCTACAGGGTTCAGCAAGAATACCCAGTAGCTCTTCACAAAACATATTCAGGATTGTAGTTCCAATTTGAAAGTTCATGATGCCAATGCCATTTGGAGGCTGTGTTTCAGTTATTCAGCTCATTCATTTTTAGAGCCTGCAACCATCAGTTTAACGCTCCAGACACCTCTAAAAACCCCTAAAGAATCTGAGCAGGAGAATATATCTGCTGTTGTATTACACATCCTAAGAAATGTGTGGGGTGGTCCCATGAGGCATGAGGAAATCTGCGAAAGCAATATGAAGTTTCTTTCCTATTGTGCAACCTCCCACTAGAACCGAGCCCTCCAGCCAACTGTTTTCTCTTTCACGCTTACAAACACCTTCCAGGCTCTCCAAGAAATACAAGCCCAAACTTTGAGTTGGAGAAGTCAGTAAGAGCAGAGCAGACCTGGTATTTCCCTTCTTGGCTTCATGGCAAAATACCCAGCCCTGAGGATTTCAGTAGGACTCCCACCTTCCACAGCCAGAGTTCTTACACCCTTCCCCCCATGATGGCAAACCAGGACTTCAGTGAACAGCATCACCGCCAGAAGACCATTGGGTCATTTCTCTTGTCTTGGACACCCTCTTCCAGATCCTGCTTTCTCAAGTTGTAATACCATCAAGTACTTTTTTTGGTTTGAGTGTTTTGGTGTTTGCTTGTGGGTTTTTTGTTTTCTTTTAACTGGAGAAACAAGCCCTAGAAAAATTCCAACAGTTTTGCTAAGGCAGTTGTTGCTGTAAGCACATTTTGGAGTACATAGACTTCATTCTATGACCACTCATGAATTAGAGCCCTATGAAAAAAAAATGCTACATTCTCATTTCTCAAACTACCTCATCTGAGGCTGGTGGGACAAAACAGTATGGTATGCAAATATTTCACATAGAAGCATATATATATATATATACACACACATGCATTTTAATATGTAAGTCTGTGCCTTACATGATTAGTTGTAGGGATCTAAGCCTTCCCTGGTTATGAAAGTGTGAAGACACAGTTTAGCAGGTCTCCCTGACATCACAGTCACGTATTACTCTTCAAAACATTTAATATAACACATTGCTTTCAATCAGCACAGCTGACTGAAGATACACAAATAGCAAACACAACAAAACATACTCAAGCCTTGCAGTGCTCACACACTACTACATATAAAAAGGGAAGATTGTAAACTGGCATTTCTGAAGCTCCTTTTTCTCTACAAAAGCTGCACTTGGCAAAAGCAGCCTTGTGGACTGCATTTGCAGGGCTTCCCGTATTTGTTGATGTCTGATCAGCGTGGACATTGTTTTTAAGCTCTGATATTCTGGATGGATAATTTGTTTTCAAACCACTGAGCTGAGTTACATTCAGCTCTAATTATGCTCCTCCCCCAAGGAATCAATGCAGTTCTTAAATTTAAATCTTTTATGATGTCTGATTAATGATAAGGCAAATCCTACCATTTACAAAAGATCAAACAGAACCCGAAGTTATGTTTGAGACCGTAGCAAGTGCTTGTTCTTTCCAAGAGCATCCCAGCAAGCAGGGCAGATGGAGAGCACAAGAGCTCTTGCACATCAGCCAGGACATACACCCTTCTGATGCCAGTTACTTAGTAAACTTAATTTTAGGATCTGAGTTTACATACATCGTGCCTATTTGTAGATTACCAAGTTGCTCTGCTCATACAAGGCAGTTGCCTTTGAGGTATATCCCTGCCAGTTCTAAGTGTACAGGGGTTTCTACTAAATCTTAATACGTCATGTAATTTTTTTTAAAATATTTAGGAAAAAACCTCTAAGTGCCCCTGCAAGTGTATGATCCCCACCCAACACAAAGGGAAAAGTTTGGAAACTAAGAATGGAAGCCTGCTCTAGAACAAAGGGTTATATATACAGGATTTTTTTTTCCCTAACTTGATTCTGGGTTTTATCCAGAAGAGAAACATCAGTCCCTCATTTCTTATTATCAGAATCCTGCAGGAACAAGATCCCCTGTGGCATGCGGGTATACTCTCCAAGCACAAAGAGGAAATAGTCTAGAGAATTTCATTCATCTCGGTATCTTTAGCTGTCTAAAAGTCAGGCATCTAATCTAAACTAGACATCTAGGCTGCCTGAACAGAGAGAGAAGCATCTCCAGACAGTGATTCATCTCATCCTAAAAATAATATTTCAGTTAGGGGGAGGGGGACTTGCACAGGTACCTGGAGAGTACGATCACTCTCCCCAACCAGAAAACGAGCCTTCCTGAGGGACATCCACAATCTTCTAAACAGCTGAGGTCACAGATTTGCCACATCTGCAGGTGGCTCTACATCACAGCACAAGATGTTTACATCCAAGCAAGCTTAAAACTAGCTAGCTGAGGGACTGATAACAGCAGCCCTATTGCAAGGGAACACCATGCACAGGTGCTGCAAAACCGCCCCAAGAGCTCACACTGTCAGCTCACGTGGTGCCCTACCAACAGCTGCATTGCTGCTGCTCTTGTAAGAGAGCTTAGGACTGCTGCCTTGGCCACCATCATCACCGCCACGTCTAACTCAGAGGTTACAAAGCCTTGTTCACAGAGCTTTGTAGAACAGCAGAATTCCGTGGGCATTCTGTTGTTTGGCTTTCCCTCTGCAGAAGAACACAAACGAGCCGCTAACCTGCCATTTGTGGGCTGGTCTTCGGAGGTGTTGAGAACCTGCAGCTGCCAAAGCAGCACTCGCAGGCATCCTCTGACCATCCAGTTGCAAAAACCTTCTGTTTAAAGACGTGCTCTTTGGTAGGTTCCTTTCCACACCTCATTCAGTAACCTGTAGCCTGAACCGAGCGTTTTTCCTCCAATTAAAACTCATTTCATATAAAGAACAGGAATTTTATTTCCTATCACAGAAAGCAACTATAGGAACATTTTTGTCTCCTACAAAGAAGTATTTGACATGCTTACCCATTTCACAAAAGAGAGATTATCTCCAAATATCACCTTCCCATCCTGAAACGCTATTACTAAAACTGCTGCTAAGATCTGCAATTAGCAAATGCCTGTATGTGCTGAGGGACTGGTCACACCAACTGTCACCAATACAGACAGCAAAGAGGAGGAGCATTCTTAAGGAAGTTCAAATAAATCCATGAGCATTGTGTAAACTTAGCCTCTCAGAAGGAAAGCAATGGAATACAAAGCTTTACACCACAGGTCACAGTTCAAAATTGGTTCAGCTCAACAGCAACTGGAAGGCATTGCCAACTGAAGCTTTCACCTACAGAAGCGTGCTGATTCCACAGTGTAGAATTCGTCTTTTACAATAAAATCTGACAGCTGCTTGATAGTTCAGCCTCTTAAAAAGAATCTAAACGACAAGAATCTCTATCATCTAAGAGGACTTGATGCAACAGACTGACATCCCCCAAGGAGGAGGACATTGGGTGTGAGACACATCAGTAGTGAAAAATGGAACTCTCAGCAGCTTGTGCTGCTGTTATTGCTGAAATCTTTGTCTTTCAGCTCTATGTAGAGGGCATGTTTCAGAAGCACAGGGTTCAGATTTAACGAAATATAGAAAAAGAAACAAAGGGGGGGAAAAAAGAACTTTTTAAAATGTAGATAATGTTTCCAAGGGATCCTTGAAAATGAAAGGCAGAAGTCAGCTGGACCAGTTGTGCATCACACTTGGTACAGGCTTCAAAGCTCAGAAAGCCAGAAGTTGCACAACTGGAAGTTAAATTGGATTTATTCAGCAGTATTGGGCTGGGAGGGGCACAGCAGCTTCTCAGTATTTCACAATGGGAACTCTTCTTTATTCATCCTGCCTAATTATATACTGACACTGGAAAATTACATTACGAGGGCAGTAACTTCTCTGAATAACTGTCACTCAAAGCCATTCCACAATGCTTTGTGATGCCTTCCGAAGCAGGCTGTTTGAAGACTGGAAACACTTTCATATCAGAACAATTGGTTCATATATGATTGTCTGAGGCATTTTGTTTTCTTCAGCTTCACATTATAAAAGCAGCTGCAACACCTGTTGGCTTAAGACATCTCATGTGTGTTTCATTTATCTTTTTGGATCAGCCACTGGAAACCTGGCCCTGACACTGAGATTAAGAAAACTGGCCAGAGTTAAGAGCGTTTGCGTTTGGCTTGGTTGGAGTTAACAGAATGTTTTCTTTGTGTAAGAAACGAGATGAAAAATGCATTTTAGGTCTCAGACGCTTGGGTCTTATCTTACAGTTTAACCCTTGAACAGAATTAATGCAGACCCAGTACACTGCTGGGAACATTGGGGACCGGGCTTCAAGAGCTGGCCACATGATGCTCATGATTCACTGGTCAGATAGGAGAAGAGCAGCTGGGTGGGTGGGTTCAAGCATGTGAGAAAAGATGGGATTGAGGAAAGGACACAGGTAGCCACTGAGGTCCTAAAGTCTATTAGGAACACAGCAATTAAATGAACTAACTAAGAAGTTTCAAGCTTTACATGTTAAAGACTCTGACCTAACCAAATTGTCAAGATTATCCATTATTAGATACTCTGATCTTCAGTGTGGGTGGAGGAATGAACACAGAGCGGGGACCCTGAAGTCTCACCTGTATGTCTGAGTAGTCTGATTTTTCAGAATCAGCCCTTAATATTGGAAAGCATGAAGAAAAAAATTAAAGAATAGAAGTGTCAACCACCCTCGATCTACTAAATCAATAGAACTTCCACAGAATTAGATCTAATAGGCCTTGCCAGGCGTGGTTCTAGTTACACAGTCACTCACTAACATTTCTGTGGTAGCAAACCGCAGATTATCTAGACATGCACTAGTATATATATAGCAACCACTCTGTCAAAAACCGCTTTGAAACGTGCTTTTGAATGAAAGAAGTAAAAATCCAGCACTTACTCTTGCTTGAAATATTCTCTTCCAAGATGCTTTTCCAGATTTGAAGGTGAAAGAAAGAGTGTACTTGAAAACTTTTGTGGGCAAAACATGAGCATGGCCATTTAAAAGCAAACAAGGAGTTGCCTTTTTTTTCTAGTGCTCATTAGCTATTCAGTTATAGACTCTTCAAGCAATACTGCACAGTGAACACCGTTAACCTTGCTGACAGAGACAGCAGGTACGTTTGTGTCTATAAATATAAATAAAATTTGTGTATAGGTCTGCACACACACACACTCTTTCCACAAGCCTCGACTTCTTTTAGAGCAAGATTTCCAGGTTCTAATTATTAAATCAAAGTATTAAAATAAGCAAGCATATAATGTTCGTACCAAGTTGATATTCTCGTTTTCCCCTCCTGAAATCATCCTTCTAATATAACCTTTTTATCACATTCTCCACAGCACACCTGTTCAAGTCTCCTTGGTCCCCATGACACACAACGATGCTCCAGCAATACTCTGGGGATGATGTGAATATATATTGGCGTAAGTCCTTGAAAGAAAAAACAAAGTGGGGTAAGTCTACTTTCTGTTTGCTTAAATGGGAAGATTAGCTCAGCACTAGATCTGGCTGTGCTGACTAATTGTGGTTTGCTCATCTGTGCAGATTTGCTAAGAAAGTTCCTAGTATGTACTATATATTGGAACAGCTTAACACCAAACATCAACCAAGATTATTCCAATATGTTTCTTGAGCCCATATGATCCCACACAGACTAAATTCCTGGTGACTTCAAAAGGATGTTTACCTCAGTCGCACATTTCTGGCCCACACCTGTGCTCAAGCACAATTGTAAAACATGGTAAAAATGAAGTTGCAAAGGGTGTAGGCTAAAGAGGAAGCCAATTCTATCAACGTTTATTTGGTAACTTTTTTGTTTGCGAAACATGAAAACGGTTCCACAGATAAGGGAGAGCGAATAATCGGACTTGCAAACCAAAATATTTTACATACCCACACCTTTTTGAAGGTAACTTACTGACAGCCATTTCAGTCATTCCCTTCTCCTTGTAATATTCTCTGGTTTAATTACTGAGAATAGAAAATTTCCAAGTACCCTGAATTAGGGGAATCACACCAAAATGCAGCTGCTTTATGGTCAGTTTTCCATTTTATCATCTCTCTGAGCATCTGTGCCCAATGTTAGCGATTACGAGTTGTACCATTCATTCCCCAGCAGGGGAAACTGTGCCAGAAATTCTGCTGTTTTGCTTGGCAAAAATATCGAAGTCCCTCTGGAAAAAGAAAAGGGAAGGAAAGTGGAAAGAAAAGAAGGTACCCAAGTCTGTTCCATGGGGGTTTTTGTGCTTGTTCAGAGCAAGTTTCCAAGTACAAGCAGGTGAGAACAAGCCCTATATGGTCCTAACTTTAAGACAGAACAATAGGAGGATTTAACTGTGGCTATACACTGAGTTATGGCATAAAAAGCTGACAGATGCTGTTTCTGATTAATTTTTTTTCCCCCCCAATCTTCAAAATACTTGGCCATAGGAGCAGAAATCAAAGGACATACATTTTTCTATCAGACTTACAGTTTTGGAAAGATCTGAGGATTCATTTTAAATTTTTGTCAGAGAATTTCAAACAAAGAAAACGTTTTTGGATCACAGTGTCTAGCAATGCAACTACCTAGCTACAGATTACAGAAAAAAATACTTCTTTTTAAAATTGTAGTAAGGCAGTGACCATGTAACAGTTACTTATGCTACTTTTCATATTAATTGTAAAGAATTAATTGTGAAAACAGTCTGTGATTTCTTCTATTTTGTTAGAATCCTAGCTTTCGGAAAATTTTGTGGCAAGAGAATTTTCAGAGATGCTATATGTCATTTGTGAGTTTACAAGTACCCTCAACTGCCTTCCTAAAGCCAATCACATTCCTTCAACTTAAAAATGCAGTAAGATCCCCGTGGTGACAGGTGTAGCATACAGCAATCAAGCCAATTCTTCCTTTATTTCATATGAATTTCCAATAGAAATTAAAGCCCCCTGTGTACAGTGCTCTGATGAAACGAGCCCACCAACATGCATACTTCTTCCAGCCAGCAACAATTTTAGATTACCTTATAGTGTATTATTTTTCTTCAAGTTTTTGTTTGTTTGTACGCTTCCATTCAAACACATGACAGCAACGGGACAACACCTTTCAAACCTGCACATCTTGTGTAACCTACTCTGCCCTCATAGGATTTTTGTGGTTAAAAAAAAAAAAAAGGCAATCTGTTAAAAACTCTGTTCAATGGAATCCACCTCTGCTACTGTAGGAGGAGAGAAAAGCCACTGGGGACTGCCAGATTCCACGGGTGCGAGTGTGCTTGGGGAACCGCGGCTGCCCCGACTTGCACGTGGATTCAGCGGAGCATTGCACACAGGTTCAAAACAGGGCAACTGAAATGACAGCACAAAGACACAACTGACTTCTGCCCTCCCCGCAGGAAAAGCCTGGCCAGCCTAAAGAATCAGAGGGCTCTGTGCTTAATCTTTTTAATTAGCTGTTTTTTCTCCGTACCCTTTTAATTATTTTTACCTGGCACGTGCTAGGGAGGCTGCATAGAATTCATTTTTCTTTAGGGAAGAGAGATCTTGGGGCCCCCGGCAGCATCCCTCTGGTTTGCTTTCTCCACGACTGGTCCCTTTACTGGTAGAATCAGGCAGGACCATGGGAGTTAATAAGCAGTTGGCCAGATGGTGCCTGTCCAAAGGTGTTGGCTTTGTAGGCAACTGGAACTTCTCTTTGGGAATAAGTCAGTGATACAGGAGAGCCAGGCTGCATTTCAATCAAGCACAAGCAGACAGACTATTAGTGGAGATAATTACCTTTGGTTGGGTTTGTGGTTTTTTTTTTTTGTTGCCTCCCCCTGCTTCCCCAAAACCAGTAGATACAGACCCGGGGAGTAAGAAACAAAGGATCCCCAAGGCTAAAAAGAACATTCTTCCAAACACTACAGGCAGAAAGCTAAGCGTTATTTATTCAGATGCTATCAGCACTTACACCCCCACTGCTGTGTTAATACCCATGTACTGATGAAATGGCATGCAACAATAAAAGCCTTTGATATCGCAACTTAAAGGCATAGACTATTGGTCTTGTGTTAATGAGGCCACTCCTGTGCCCTTTTGACCATTATCATAAGACACTTCTAGTACCAGTGATGCAGCCTTGGGCCCTAGCAGCAGCTATGTCGCTAGTGCCTCAACTAACTTCGTGTTTCAATATGGAAAACATCTCAGTGCAGCTCAGGCCTGATGGAGGGATCTACTGACACATCCAAAACACAGTGTCACCAAGCCCAATTTAACATCAGAAAAACATCTACATGGCTACAAAAGAACGTTTCTGCCAACAGAGTACTAAGTAAATCGGATAAGGCTGAAGATTTTTTCCTCAAGGAAAAATGACAGTTAAGATAGTAACTAGGAATCTGAGTTTGTTTTCCTTTTTGACCACAGACTTCACATTACTACAAACTAGTCACTTCTTCTATAGCCCTTGCTCCACCTCTCCAACAGGCATAACCCAGGTTGTCTTAGCGTGGTGTCTTTGGTCTACAGACCTTAAGGACCCTCAGGAGCAACAACACTTGGAGCTACCAAGAAACTCAACACTAGTGTGTTGATACGGAATCAAAATAAGGACTTGCATGAACTTTCGTTACCCATTCCTTGAAACAATCTGGAACCGATTTGTTATTCCAGAAAGTTCCCTCTGCCCATAAACACATGCCTTCTTTCAGAAAGGTCCCTTTTTAGGCAACACTAGGATCTTTTCCAGCTATTCCACTGACTCCACTCCACAAAAGGTGTTTGCACTTGGAGAGATGATGGGTGAGTTCCCTGAGAGCCGCAGCCATCAAATCCCACAGTACATAAGCCCCTTCCCTCCATCCCATAGCACAGCCACATAAGCCTGCCATACTTTTATTGTCATTAAGAAAACAGACCAGTTAGATAGTCTAAGGGTAGCATATTTGTTCCTCTCAAGTAGTGGGAAGTGATTAACTGCTCTTTAATGAAGAAAGGATTTCTGGAGCCGCAGGCTTCTGGGTGAGAGCAGGTTCTTTGAAAACAGACTGCTCTGACAGTGCCGAGACTGACAGGGGAATGCAACGGCTCCAATGCATTCCAGATTCACATTGTTTCCTGCCGCATCATGTATTTAGGTTCCCACACGCAGAGCCTAACTGCAGCGCACACATCTTTTCAGGAGAAGCAAAGGAGGAAGAAAAAAAAAAAAAGAAAAGACGCTCTCCTCAAGTAACTTGGCAAATCGCTTCATTCCACAGAGTCAGTGCAAGGACTGAACTCCAGATTATTTTCAAACCCTAGTTTAAACGGAATCCTTTTTTGCACAGTACGAGGCTAATGTGAATAGCCTTTTCAGAGTCTTCACTGAGGAGTGCAAACTGTTTTGCAGTCCCCACATTTACACTTCTTAAAAAGCATCTCTCTCATCTAAGAAACCAGAGCGATGCTATTTTCAGTTCAAGCTGTCTTCACTTGAGTTTCTCATGCAAGACTCATACTAGGTAAACAATTAAATTATCAACATTGTGTTATGTCCAAAACTGCTATCAGCTAGAACAGAGTTACAGAGAATGCTCCTACACTGAGCGCAGAAAACATTTTCTGCAATGTCAAGTAAGTCCTCCATGCAGATGACCCACGAATAGCACCATTTGGGAAGAGCACAAAACCAGAAATCCCACTAGCACACTTTTCTGTGCTTTTGTGCCCTGACACTTCTCTCATCATATTATCCCCTTTTCCCATCTGTGTAATGCCAATCACAGTATAAAAATTCAACTGTAGATAGATCCTTGGAGTCCACATAACAGAAGTTTTGCATGACTGCATTAATTTCTAAGTTACAAATCTGTGATTTGTCTTCCTCCTTTCCAACTCTGACAAATGGACATGTCATATGTTCATTAATGCCATTCACTCCATTTAAAGATCCCACATAGATGTATCTGCTGCCATTCTGTTTGCAGTTGTATCCCTAACACAACGGGCCACGGCCGCTAAATAACAAAATTCAAGCACTAGGGGGAAAAAAAAATCATCATGCAGAGAAAAGCATTAGATAAAAGACCCTGCAGCAAGGTTTGTGTTCCTCAGCTTCTCATCACCTGCAGTTTTCTTTTCCTAACAGACTCGTGTAATTCCCCAACTTAAACTGCAGTATGGATGCAAACTGTCAGGCTTGCGTCTTCATGTAATCAAGGTAATGCCTCTGCTTTGTTTATTCACTCTGCCATGACATACATACAAACAGCACAACAACAGGATTAATCTGCCCATCTTTGACATCTTGTGCATTATAAAAATCATTGAATCACAGACTCATTCAAGTTGGAAGGGACCTCAAGAAACCTCTAGTCCAACCACCTGCTCAAAAGGTCAGCTAGAATCAGACCAGCTTACTCAGGGCTTTATCCAGTTGAGTCTTGAAAACCTCCTGGGATGGAGGCTCCACATCCTTTCCAAGCAACCTATTCCACTTCCTGACTGTTCTCAAAGGGAAAAGATTTTCCTCAGAGCCAGTCCATGCTGATGGTTCCCAAACACCTCCTCCCACATCTGTGCAGACGTGCTCCAAGAGGACTCCCTCCATGCTTTTCCCATCAAGCAAAAAGAGGCTGCAGAGCCTGCAGTTGCCTGCATTGCACTTTTAACCTTTCCTGAAGGTCGGTACCTTTGCTTTTCTCCAGCCATTGGGGCTCTTCACCAGTCTCCATGACCATTCAAAGCTGATGGAAAGGAACCCTGTACAGATACAAACCAGCTTTCTCAGGAGCCTTGGATGCACCCAGTTTTGTCCCATTGACTTGCATGGGTCAAGTTCTCTCAAGCCCTGACCATGTCCCTGTCCCCCAATGGGACTCCTTTCCCCTCTTGAACCTTTTCATTAAGCACAGAGGCCCATGAGGCCTCATTAGTGAAGACTGAGGCACAATCACCTCAGGCTTACCTGTGCCCCTTGCCACTAATTTGCCCCCCCCACCCCCAGCAAAGCCCACAGTTTCCATGTTCAGCCTGTTCCTGCAGGGTGAGCAGCCGCGTGGTGCTCAGCTGCCAGCCTGTGAGCCAGAGACTTCCTCAAGCTGTCCAAAGACTTTGTATGCCTCGTTATCATCAGATGAGGATCTGTAACAAACTCCCATCATGATGCACCCCTTAATGGCCTATCCATTTATCATGACCGACACGCTCTCACATCTGCCTGTCCTCTGCCCCACAGAGAGCCTCACATATTCAAACCGCTTCTTCACTGTGAGGGAAACTCCCTCAATCCCTGTCTTCCCATCTTTTGTGAAGAACCTGTTCATTGCAGCACTCGTCATGCAAGTTGTCCCACCATTTTGAAGTTATTCAAAGAGTGTTGTAGCTGCGTGACCACACGCAGAGTTCTAGCTCCTCTGCTCACCCTGCGCCATTCCTAAGGTCGCTCTTGTAACTGTCACCCTGCATCATTTGCTTCTCCGCCCTGTCTACCACTCCTCACTGTTCACAGCTCTGTCTCCACCACACTTTCCAGCCCGTTGGCAGAGATGCTCTTGCCCCACCTGGGTGGATCTCATCCTTTTCCAGCAGTCTTCAACCCTCAGAAGCTTCCATGACTGCAAAAGCCAAATCCCCCTCAAAGATTGCAGCTGCACAGCCAGATGTTGACTCACACGATCCATCAACTCCTCCCAAGCCTTTCACCTTCACCATGGAGCCCCAGAGCCTTGCAGCCGTTCTCGGTACGCTCAGTGTCCCCCTGCCAGTATTGTTGGTGCTCAGGTGAGCAGCAGGAGGTGACGTTCAAAAGACAAGCTTCAGCAGAGTCTCCACAACATCCTGGCTCTAAGCACCTGGTAAGCAGCAAACCCCCTAAAACTTCAGGTCAGTATGACAGTTGGGTCCCTCCATCCTACACATGAGAGATCCTCCAGTAGCTATCACCCTCCTCTTTCCCTTTGTGCAGAAACCTATTTGAAGCTCAGCTATCTCTGATACCTGCCCTGAAGGGAGGTCACCTTCCTCCTCCAATGCCAGGGCACTGCACCCACTCTAACCGCAGCATAAGCCTGCAGCGAGTGCAGAATTTCAGAACAGTGCAGAAGATAAGCAACCAATTAAATGAAAGAACTGTTTCCCTTCATACAGGTTTTACTTAAAAAAAACAACACACAACAACTTGATACAGGTGCATAAGGAGCTCAAAGGATAAAACTATTTACTCAATTAGAAGACAAAACATTTGCAGCTTCGAAGAGCGCGCACAGATCTCACCCAGTGAGCGACTCTGCAAGAACAGCAATATAAGATTCCCCCATGTGAACAAGTTTTAACAATCGCTGAGTCCCAAGTTTTGTACACCCGCTTAGGAAAAGCATTCTCCCCACCTTGCAACAAGTCACGAACAATTGGTCTGTTCCACCTCAACGGCCCCATTATCTTCAAAATATGTGCTGGGTAACACCAGTGTAATCATTTTGTCTGTAATGAAATTCCATGGGTAAAACAGACTGGAACAGAGCAAACACTCTGCTGATGGAAACAAGGAATGAGCTCCACAGCTCGCACCGCCGCGGTCACGTTTAGTACTGATGCTGCAGCCAGGACCGCAGCAGATACCCCACATTGCCACCACCACCACGAACCATGACCAAAACTACACAGAAGCAAATGATTAAAAGATGTGATTTTTATACCAGACCACAGATGTTGGAATTTTATAGTCATGTTATAGACCAAAACTAATTTCCAAAAGTTCAGGAATTAGATTTTTAGCATAATTACACTTTTATAGCCTTTACCTCAGACAGTAACTACTACAATATTACCTCCCAATGATTCCGAAGCATTCCTTACGCTTTCTGACTAGCCGTAGTGACCTGTGAAGACCAGATTTCCCTACAAATTCCTCTACCAGACTGTGCAACTGTTACAAGCTCAGCTACACAAGCAGTGCAATGCAATTTTGGTGCGCTTCTTGGCTGCATGTTATCCAAGGTGTAGATGACATTTTTAGTGCAAAGTAATTACATGCAACTGAGCCCTTATTCATACACCTATTCTTACGATCATTTAGAAGACAATGTTAACTTAGATAGCATCACTCTAATAGCTTTATATTGTACTTATGTGGCTAAAAATTACATAAGTCAAAGGCATCTGAAGTGGTCAGAATAAACCAGCAGAATGGTCCAAAAGGTCAAAGACCTGGTCTGAAACCGAAGGCCATATAAGACAATCCTTGGCATGGCTTTTTGCCGCTACAGCACAGACTGGAAGCATTCTGTTTATCTCTTTGTATATCAGTTTCAACCTGTACAGGAATATCAATTACTTTCCAAGGATAGCCTTCACCTTGTTGTTTCAAAAGTGAGGAGTGATAACAGTATATGTTGATTTCTTATCTTTCTCACAAAACCAGTCACAATTTAAAATAAATACTAACCTTGCATTTCACAGAGAAAAGGGCATTTATTTACCAGAATATTTTGAAGGTGTGAAATTTAAATTTAATAACAGGTATATTAAATAACAATGCTTTAGAAAATACATGTAATTAGATGCCAACATAGTCATTTAAGCAGATATTTCTATTGAATCTTTGCTAGACTCCATGCTTGTCACCAAATTAGATGTTGTCCCATGGTATGCATTATAAATGAGGTGATTCATTTCATGAGGTTTATAACCAGTGACTGGAATTATAATCAACAATATACATCAGTGTCTTCTAATATTTACAATATTTTGGAGCCTATTTTGATCTCGTGCTAGTTTCGTATGACAGTAACTCCCCTGTCTGTGTACAGATTCCCGATTTACGCTGGGGCAGGTTAGAATAAAGCCTCTAATTTTATATGAAGCATTATGGGGCTCAAGTGTGTTTAAGGTACACAGTAATGTCAGATTATTTGCATTCTCTGAAACAGAAAAGTGGTTGTTGGGTTCGTTTTCGGGTGGGTTTTTTTTCTTCTTCTTTTTTTATTGGCTACCATCATTAATAAATTGCAATCCTTCCACTTAGCTAAAGCTGCAAGTCATCTCCTCCCTTAGCCCTCCAGAAACAAAGGAATGAGACAATTTCTTTTCCTTCTTGAAGCTACATGCTGCAATACATACAGCAATCCTGGCTGTCTTCTGTAAGTTTGATTAAAAAATTAGAAAAAAAGATGCATTTTCTTACATCTGCCATTGAATCCTACCAAGAAGTTTCTCCATTGCTCTCAGCAGCAGATGTCTCCACCTCCAACAGCTGTAACTATTTAAAATGCATCTCAGCAACCTTATCCCATAGGTACCTACAGAAGTTTTCTACTATACGCATCAGGTGCATTCTCTGTTTACATGTCAAAGACACAATAAAATCACATCTGAAGTTCCACAAAAGCAACGAGAAAGAATTGCTGCAGTGTCTGCATCCCTACGGAAACTTGGAGAAAAAAATTGTCTCACATGAAACATTCGGACATTGGGTTGCATCTGGAGTAACTGAAAAGCGGGGTTCCTCGTTCACAGAAAATGCCAGACTTCAGCATGAGCAAGGTTAAAGTCTGGAAGTATTAACCTATCTACAAATCAGACACAAAGAAAAATTCAGTCATACTGCCCAGTGAAGACTGCCTGCAGGGTCTCAGCAAAATTAAGCCTTGTTAATTTTCTGTCTCCTCCTTAAATATCTGTTATTGTATTAAATATTATTCTCAATTTTCATCATCAGCTACATAGGGTGCCAGTATCTACAGCTTTCAATCAGCCCCATTAGGCATATTGTCCCAGAATCACTGACCTTGGGAACACTTCCCAGGTTTGCCATTCCTCAAATCCTGCCTCCAAGACCTCCAAGTTCCTTTCTACAGGGACAAGGCCAAGCCTACATGAGAACCAGTCTCATATGGTGCCTGGCATGGGAGCAGAAAGAGTGGAAATTCCAGCTGAGTTATCCAATCCCATAGTTCTGCAAAGGTTTGCCATCCCTAAGGAAGTCTGCTTAGCAGGTTTGCTGCACAGCAACAAAATCAGGAATCCCAACAAGCCAAGTGCCACAGGACTGATGATGCAGGGCTTTCAAGACCCCTGGCTCAAAAGCAGAACAAAGAGGTGGACAACGCTGACCTTAACACCACAAGGGTTCATGCAACCCTATCTCAGATCCTGCTGAACTGAAATTCCACTGAGGTAAAAATGGTGAAGAGAAAACATTCCAGGCTTAAGGAGGTGACATTCTTCTGACCACAACCAGTTTCCTCTGTTTATCTCTAAATATTCATCCACGTTTAGCAGCATCTTGTCTCAGCATCTCATTTTCTGCACATTGATCCTCCGTGCTGAACAGAAGGGAGAAGGAAATAAATCTTTGCCATCAGGAAAAAGTTTCCTAACAAATAACCACAAATTGAGCTATACACACTCTGTTCAACTCAGTTCCAGTCAAAGCTATCAGGTATAGGACTGAATATTACACACAGCTGGGAGACACGGAACAACAAGAAAAACATTTAAATGTTATTTGGGGATTATAATAAATCCACTGTATAGCACTCATTAAACTAATTGATAGCGAATCATATTCTTGCGAAGATTGCCAGTGCAACACGTTCTTGTAGAAGCTGGAAGTGGAGGGAAGGATTCTAACCTCTGAGGAGTCCTTTGACTTGATGGGATAAAAAACCAGCTTCATGAGTACGAAAAGGAAGTGTAGTAGAACCGTATGTACCCCAAGAAAGCTGTCTATACTATTACAAGTAATGATATTGTCTAGGCCAACGAACTATCATGTTGAAACATTTAGCTAGAGAAAGGCATTGGTTGTGTTTCTCTTCTTGTTACTATAAGCATAAATCTAGGTTGTGTTTCTCTTTACTATAAGCATAAATCTAGAGTATTTCCACTGAAGTCATTCTGCATAGCAGTGCCAAGAGACCACAAGCATAACACTATCAAACCAAAATTATGTAACTTTTCCTGAGCTGAAAGCTATAGTTGAGAAATAAAAATTAAAAAAAAAAAAAAGTAGAAATCCATAATGATGCCAACATTTTGTAATCAGAATATAAAGGGCAAAAATGACTCAGCATCAAGGCACAAAGGTAGAAAAAAAGAAATACTTAAAATTACTTTAAAGGAAGGGATGAACAAGACAGAAGAAACCATAAGCTTCTGATAAGGTGTAAGCCAACTCAAAACATTCATTTCATACTCAGGGGCCAAGGTGAAGAAAGAACAAATATTTCTGCTTTTAAAGAAGGCTTTGCAGCAAACCCATAACCAGTTTGAAACAGGATGAATAAAAAAAGCCACTGAAACTTCATACTTAAAAGACATAGTAGGTCAGTTGATCAGAAAAGCACAGAAGCTGTTAAGCCATAAGTCACACTCTCTCCTTCAAGCCAGACATTTAGGGGGAAGGTGGAAAAAAAAAACAAACACCAAAACGACTTGGTGGCCAGCCATTGCAAAAAGTGAACAGCAACACAAAACATTAAGATGTCTTGGCCTTAAAAAGAAGGCTTTGCAGCACAGTCACTGGAATTCAGCAAAAGGAAAAAAACCTACATTTGACACTGTAGGGTTGTAAATGAATTGCTGAGATATCAACTAAGGTGAAGGCCTTTTTGAAGGATGTGAAAAAGGCTGAAGGTTCTCGCCTAGTCATATCAAAACAAGGAAAATGAGTTTCCTAGAATATGGATCAGTAAGTGAAGCAAAGGCTATGGGGGTATGGGCTGGAATCTTTCACCTCACGTGCAGACTTGGACAGGGATGCCAAAGGACTTAAAATGAAAAGGATTTGATTCTTTGCTGACCAGTACGACTGCACAACTCTGACGCCTCCGTGAAACCCCCCATCTCCAATTTGTATTATGTACCTTAACCCACACTGACGCCAGTCGGCTGGGTTCTCAGAGCAATCTAACTGACACATCCTCACTCAGTAGTCGTGCTCAAAAGGAAACTACTTTTCCCTGTTCCTCAGCTATTCCCTACGCACAAACACAGCTCTTCATTTACCACATTCACATGCAACTCCTGCTGCACTATGCTTGATTCTCCACTACAGATTTCCAGGAAGCAAAGCCACGATTGCGCAGTCCAGGCTCCCTGTGCAATAAGGTGCCAGCTTTGCTCCCTTCAACAGGTAGGGTCTTCTCTGTAGCACCTAGCGAACAAGTAAAGGTGCCTTTTATATAAAATACGCATAGAGGGCTGGACCCTCAATGCATGCCCTAGTACCCGTATTTTTGAAGCACTGTTAATCATCCCTTAAAACAGAAACAAACAGAAGAATAACAGCCTCTGAAACAGAGTAGCAGATTTTAAGATATGCAGAAGTACAGAAATGCAGATATTTTGCCTTACAGAGAACATCGGTTTGCACAAAAAAATGTTACAGCACACATTGGTCTTAAAATGTATGTCTGAAGCAAGTTTGCTGGTTTCAGTAGCAGGCAGAGCCAGTACATGGGATTCTACTGTTGATACCTGAAACTGAAAATACATGCCACGATAAGACTTACAGCCATACGAACAGAGTATAGGAGAGAGGACTGGTGTTCCAGCAAAGATATCTAATATGCAACCTCAAAGGTTAGTAAGGGAGTCCAAGTCACGCCATATAGTAAAATAGCATTCAGAAGCCTGATATATATCCATATCTGTATATTGGGGGCATTGTTATTTATGACTTTTGTCTTCCAGAGCAACTGCTACACATATTGAATATATATAAGTAGAACTGTAGACAGTGAACTACTTTAGACTGCAAGAAGAGATCTTCTCTTACAACTTCTTTTACAAAGCATCTTTTTCTTCTGAAATTCCTTTCAAAATACTCTTGGGCTGGTTAAGAATCCTCTTCAAGTCCCACATGCAGATAGTTAATACAGGAGACTTTCTCTTCAGCTGTTACAATACAGCGTACAAGGGGCCAGGTAACATTTTCAACCTTTCCACAGAACACAAGTCTCTATGGGTCTCTATTTAGTGGGATGGTTCTGCAAATAAGCCTGTGAACGCGTGCCTTCACTCACAGGAACAGTTACAATGAAGTCCTGCAACACATGAAGGTATGTTTTCAAATCATGCAGGGGAAATAGACTTACTACAGTCACCGTGTTTACTTGCCTTGAGTCTTCTGAATAAAAAACATACTGAGACAAATCTTTCATAACTACATTCAAAGAGCTGCTGCTTTGATCCAAGTCTCTCCCGAACGGTTCCCACCAGCTGCACATCCAATGCCCCTGTGATGCAGGAAACAGCACTGTCCCCTGCCCACCTGGCAGACTCACGTGAGCTTTTCAAGGTGGTGGATCACAGCAGCGTTCTTCACCAGATACTTACTCTCCTCTGCAAAGGAGGCTCTTTTCAACAGCATCAGGAAAGGGTTTAACACAAAGAGCATTTCTCAACCTGGAGTGTCCTGTGCTCTCCCTCTTTCAAACGTGCAGGTATTTGTGTATGCCCAGAAGAGGAGGGTTTCTGATTTTACCAGCCCATGCACAGGGTCGAGAGTTCATCAGTTCTTCTGCTCTCACTAGAATCAAAGAAAAAAAAAAAAATCTTCATTGATTTCACTGTGTTGCTGCCAGATTACACCCTTTCATTCTATTCTCTGCCTCCTGTACCCAGAACCCTGCCAATCACATTTGATAGCATCTCTGCAAAGTTGTAAGGGCTGCAGAGACTTTTCTGCTGATTTTCAGATGAACAGAAGCAGCTATCCTCAAGTTCAGCCAACAGAGCTCTCGGATATTAATGATGTATTATATTGGTACCAGCAGAAGCATGGCTAGGGCCTGGAAAAGGGGCTTCAGGATTTTATCAGTTTCCAAAAATACTTTCAAAAATGTTGACATGCTTCATATTTTACTACCATAGTCTGACTTTGGAATAACCAAGAGTAATGGAATATCTACAAAATTACTATATACTAAACACCATGCTGACAATTATAGTGTCGCCCTTACAAGATTAACTTTCTAGAGATATCTAGCACAAGACAAAGTTATATACATTTCAAACCCAAAGTAAACCCCAAATCAGTTATAAAAGACACATGTTCCAATGCTTATCAGCTAGTATGAAACATACTTGCAATACTTGGCTTTTTAAGTCTATCAATATGGATTACAGAATTAGGAGGTGTTTTATGTATCAAATACTGCCAAACACAGGAAAACAATTTTTAGAAACACAGTAAAAGCAAGCTTAAACAGCTTCAAAACTGGAAGAAGCAGGGCCCTTCCATCAAAAATTTTCTTTGTTGTAACAGAAAGCATCGTGTTTCTATGGGCTCTGGCGGAGCCCCCAGCAGCCCGGGCAGCGCTGTGCTGGTACCAGTTGCTGGAGAGGCGGTGGCAGCACAGCAGCGCTTTGGCTCCTGCTGGGCAGCGCTGGCACAGCCTCAGGGCTGGCTCCAGCCCCCCCGCACCGGGGGGCGGCGGGGGGGGACACAGCCAGGACAGCTGGCCCAGGGTGGCCAAAGGGACATTCCATCCCTGCTCGGGTATAAAAGCTCAGAGCACGGAGGAGGAAGGGGGGGTGTTTGTCATTTACCGTGTCTGTGTTCGGAGCATCCACTGCACACACCGAAGCCCTGCTTCCCGGGAAGCGGCCGGACATCACCTCTGATGAGAAAGAGAGATTAACATCTTACGTTTTCCTTCACATCCACACACACAACTTTTGCTATTGCTTCATTAAACTTCCTTTACCTTGACCCACAAGTAGTTTTTTTTCATCTTATTTTCTCCCCCCACCCCATTCTGCTGAGGAAGGCGAGTGATAGAGCATCTTGGTGGGCACCTGGTGCCCAGCCAAGGTCAACCCACCACAGTACTATGTTATTAAAAAAACAAAATCACGTTTTGCAAACCAGAATTTTATGAAATCTATTACTTTGTTGTTCATGCTGAAGTATCTAAAAATGCCTGTTATTCTGCTGCTGTAGTGCTGAGGGCTCCCATTTGTGCATAAAGGTCTGAACTCCATGGTGGTTGTGCAGCTACTGATCAGGTAAACCCTTGACCGAATGCAACTTCTGCTGCAGTAAGAAAGGCAAAGTCTACCCCAGGAAATAACAGACATTAAAATGGGACTAATCTAAGGAGACAACAGAGAGGGGAATCACAAAGGTGCTTAAAACATTGGTTTGCCCTTCACTGTGTTTGGTGAACTGAGTTGCAGAGGTTTTTAATGAGGATTGATGACCAGCTGAGGTTAATGGCCCTCAGCTGCACCTCAGGCCATTAACTCCTCCCTATCAGTTATTAATCCCCAGGAAATACCTTGTACCTCTCACTTTATTGCTTAATCATAAGTAGCAAGAGATGATCAACCAGTCAAGATCCTCACACGGTGTGAGTACTCCTGTTCCTGCCTCTTACCACAGCATGTCTGGTGCTGTAGAACAAACTATTTAGATATTACTACACTGAGGTCACAAAAGGAAGAAGAAACACATGTGAACACAGAGAAAATAAATATTTTGCCTGATGACTTCTATAGAATAAACATAATATTTGTAGCTTGTATACTTTGTGGAATTATACAAATCTGTTTGCAATCCCACTGCTATTAGACTACTGGGGGCTCTTTTCTCTGCAATTCTACGGCATGTAATGGGGCTAGTGTTCTTATTACTGCTGGTTTTAAAGCAAGAAGGTACCGAGTAGATGCTATAACATATAGCCTGAGAAGTACTTAAAGGGGGCCTACAGAAAGCTGGAGAGGGACTTTTTACAAGGGCATGTAGTGATAGGACAAGGGGGGATGGCTTTAAGCTGAAAGAGGATAGATTCAGATTAGATATTAGGAAGAAATGATTTGTTGTGGGGGTGGTGAGGCGCTGGCACAGGCTGCCCAGAGCAGCTGCGGGTGCCCCATCCCTGGCAGTGCTCAAGGCCAGGTTGGATGGGGCTTGGAGCAACCTGGTCTAGTGGAAGGTGTCCGTGCCCATGGCAGGGGGTTGGGATTAGATGATCTTGAAGGTCCCTTCCAACCCAAACCATTCTGTGACTATGAACTAAAAGCACCATGGTCAACCTAAGACACTGCAACCAAGAGGTGCACAGAAGCGTAGAATCACAGGGCTGGAACCCTGTGCTTTCCCTTGGAAAGAGCAGAGCTCGAAGGAGAGTCAGACCACCCCTGCCCCTGGTTTTCCCCACCCAGTGAAACAGCTCGTCTGGCCCAGTCTCAAGCCCATATGTTAGTAGAGGACTATAAGAGAGTTTGTGCACAGAGTTAATGTAAGTATAAGAACACAAACTTTATGTTTTAATTTTGTTACAGAGAAAGACTGTACTGGAAGTTGTTGTGGCTGAGGGAGGGAAGTGGCATTTGTATGACGCAGCATCCTATGGACAAAAATTATTCCATCTTTCTTGAGTATCTCCACTCTGGAATCAAAATTTCTGAGAACTTGACTATTGGTCAGGACATACATAAGTAACAGACTTTAATTCATACCTACTGAGTTCAACCACTCCAAAAGATGACATACAAATACACTAATAAGTGATCTGAAGATCATCTATCTCGACTGCATCTTCACTGAGTAACCCTACATCCTCTTGCAGTGTCCTTTTATATCATTCTCACATCAATGGCAAAAAAGGAATTACTTTTCCATTTCATTGTTTTCCTTTCTATTATATTTGGACTGCCCGTGTCGTGAGGCTTGTGGGGCACTGACATTTTTAAAATTGATCAATAGATTATGTCCTCATGTCTTTGTGAAAACACTTACACGTAAGAGAAATAGTAACTTCCATCCCATGAACAATCCCAATCATGTCAATGGGAACATCAATGTCAATAAATGCTTGAAAAATTCCAGTCTTTAGGGGACAGACGGTACCTCCGTCCCCAAAGGCTACAAGACGTTGATTACTATTATTCTCTTTAAAGGGAATAAGATCACATTGAGCTTCAGACCAAAATATAGATCCTTTCAGGTCACATTTACCAATGATCCATGATGATATAAATTAAATCAATTACATCTTTTATTTGTATACAAATCATAAGTTAAATGAATGTTCTGCTGCCCTACTTAAATTTTATTATCTGTAAACACACCTAACACTTTTTGTGCTCCTTCTTCTGAAAATCTCGTATTTTTCTAACTTACAGGCAGGACACATTTTCACCATTCAGTAGAATAACCCACACTTAGAAACAACATTTGCTCAATGAAAGTTCTCTTGAGCTGGGTGCTGTCAAAATCAGCAGAAGAATTGAGAAAAAGGTTGGGAAAGAGGTAGTATATTTAATTTCAGAACACCTTGCTTAGGTCCTTACACCACCTCAGCTGTAACAACATTTTCATCAACTTCAGTAGGCTCTGGATCAGGCTCTGAGTTGGAATGGAAGTTGATCATAATAGCAGGACTGCACTGACTGATGCCAACGGGCTTTGAATTGGTCCATTATTATGAAAGCCATTTATAAAGAATGAATAAGTAATCCACTCTGTGCTATATACATTACCCCTCTACTCAGAATAATTAGGCTACTGTGGCTTACTGACTCACTGTTTTTACCATTTGCACAGCCCCTTGATGTCTTGATGAACATTTCCTAGACCAAATTTTTAAATCTTTCAAGATTTGAAAATCCAAAGTTTTCCCTGGGGTTTATTAAAAAAAAAAAAAAATATGGTGGGGCCTCTCTTCCTCCTACGTTAGTTTCTTTTAACCTAACAGCCAAGCTAATCCTGATGAAACCTCTTTACATCAACTACTTATGTTTTAAAGAATGCTTTTTCCCTAATTAATTGAATCATATACATCACAGTCACATTTATTAAATTTTGTTAATTATTAGGCACATTCTCACACATAAAATTTTAAAGATTTGTTTAATGTCATATCTATATATGGTAGACAATTAAATCACTATATTAATTATAAGTTATTAATTCCTTTGCTTGGCAGTAGGAGATAGAACCATGAATACATGTTTCAGTTCAATTTAATACTAAAAGCACACATTGCAAGCAGCAACAAGTGTACTTTTTTAAGGATCACTTGTGAAATGTGCTGGACTTACAATGTCAGATTCTGAACCCTTCTGTTCCTATAAAAGATTTACAGAATACAAGAGACTTCTACCCAGCTATTGTGCTTGCCTCTTAGAATGGGGATTAAATAAGCAGTTACATCCACTTTAGCTTTTGTACTACGTTTTTTGTAAAATACATACTTCAACTCAACTGATCATCAGAATGGGCTTCTGCAGAGGCTGACGACTAAAATTTCTTGGTTTATGTTATTTAACAGTGGTTCACAATGGTCTCGCCTGTCCTTAAATAATATAAATATATTATGAAAACAGTGCTACTGAATAACAACTATAATAGAAACACGTTTGTTTTCATGTCATTGTAGTGATCATACACGCTCATGAGCGAATTGTACATGCAGGCATCTATCGAACGTATAATAGATGGTGATCACAAACCACTGCGTATGGTCTTTCAGAAATGTCTGTTGAGGGGGGTTTGGTCACCAGCATTCATAACTCACAAACCAGCCAACCCAGGAATTCAAGTTAGCAGCTGCGAGAGAGTGAGTTCTAGAAGACGAGTCTGCTTGTAGTTCATGGGAAAAGATGGACATAGGGGCAGTTCATCCCGCTGATGATCTTTGGACAACAGTATGTATACGTGGGGCTTGGGCTCCCAGTTTCAGATGCTGTCTTATCTCATGTTCCAACTCTGGATGGGGTCGAAATCAGGCACACATGACCTCTTCTCCCACTCTGCCCTGATTACTACAAGGAGGAAATCTGACCACCTTGGGCAGAGAGGCACCACCATAGGCGCCAGCTAGATCCCTCATTTGGATGAATCAATCTCATGGCTTGGCCACGTGTCGCACCATACACACAGAGGCTGGTTTACGTTCAGCCTTTCTCCTTACAAGTACAGCCTGTAGATAACACACTTCTAAATTAGATCCCTTAAGGTAAATGCTTGCAACTGGTGGGGATGAATCCAGTCTTAATAGCTACTTTGTTAATATAGTTGCTTATTAATAGCAAAGATTAAGACATATTAATCACTAATTGTTAGAAACACAAACCTTAACGTTAGTGTAGTCTGACGCTTTTCAATCATTCTACAGACGGTAGTGACAAAACAGAACAAAACACAACAGCAGTATAAAGCAGCACTATAAACAAGATGTATTTTCCACCACAAAACTCGCATGCATTTTTAACACTACAAATATGGATCTATATTCAATTCTTTAGAACCCAGCTTGCATTTTGAACATAAATTTGCTTCGCCTTACTCATGGGGAGAAGGAAGAAATCTAATCAAATTCTACTGAGTGTTTTCTCTGCTATAATTTAGTGGTAAAACTGGCAGGCTGCCTAACCACGTCAAAAAGGGATACATTTGAAATGCTGTAACTATAAAATAACAAGGAAGCTTTTAGCCACATTCATGTAGTGGAGACTATGAAAATGTTTACTTGTAATGTGGTTAGCATATGAAAAGATTAATCTAACAGGAAAATCCATTTTAAAGTTGTGAAATTGTCTTGCCTGATGTATAAATATTTTATGTAAATAAAAGTGGATTTGAGATTCATATAACATTTATATATTTCTAAAACTAAAGGCATAGCAACTGACTCTGCAAAACATTTTGCAGCAATACTCTCACTCCGCTATCGACAGTAATGCCTTTGTTTATATTACCTCTTACCCTAATGAAGATGGTGCCGGTGGTTGTGTCTGGCTAAGCTGCTGACAGGACACCATCAGCTCCGATGGAAGCGTCACGGAGAGAGAGCAGGTGGGTTTGCAGCTCAGTGACTCTGCAGGCTACGGTGAAAGCAAATTGATGCCAATGGCAGGAATAAGGAAAGGTGACTTTTCCCCAAGACTGTGGCTGGAGGGGTTTGAGAAAATTAGGGTGACATCTAGGGATGCTGTTCTAAGTACTTGGAACGTCTGAGCTCATTTCCTTGAGTTGTTTTCTTTTTGCCACTTTCTTCATTCAGTGTGTCACTAAAACATAAAAGTCATTTTAAATTCTTGAAGATTTGGAGACGGCTTCTCAATTACATGCCAGAGCGGGGTAAAGGGGTCTAAATATAAATGAAAAGCTGGACGTTCTTTTTCAGTTCTGACCCAACTTAATTGGAGCTTATTTTTATTATTTTTGCTATCTGGGACAATTAACAAATTGTCCCGCATTCAAGAAACAAAACACAAGGGCCTGGCAGACTAACGGCCAACTGACAATACCAAGTAATTTTCAGGGGATGCAGACAGCTTTTTGATGAGTTTTGATGAGTTTTTGATGAGATTACCACAGCTTCACTTCTGCAAGATGAGGGTGGGATTACTTCGCGGAAGAACCAACACTTTCCCCCTAATTTCAAAGCATTTTCAAAAGTTGTGGCAGACAATGAATGTCTGAGTCAAGACCCAAAGCAAAGACCGACAATTTTACTGCTTTGGTGGCTAAAATTCACGAGTTTGTAGAGAACAGAAATGTGTTCATTAAAGAATATCAAAAATTACACTTATTTTCTTTGGAAGCCAGATAGCATTAAAACCCAGTTGAAGAACAAAATATACCTGTGACTGGGTATTGGGAAATCTAATGAGTTACTGCTTCTCATGTCATAATTACGGCATCAGAAAATTTTAATTATCTATTCTATATATATATAAAATGATATAACTGTTCTTGAAAAAGGAAAACTTCTGTGATCCATATAACTTTGATATACTTGTGGATTAAAAAAAAGACTCATTCTAACATATCATAGTATAAATTATTTCTCTCTTGTTAAATCTAAACAAAACTGAAAGACATAAATACAATGAAGTTTATACAGTGACAAATACAGTGAAGTCTATGGATTTGTGTCACCAAATTAACCAAATCGAAGGTGTTACATTCAAATTGAAATATATATATTTCCTGGACAGCCACATAGCCAAGTTTACAGGGTACAACTTTGTAGATCACTCTGCCATGGTAAATGCTTGTGAATTTGGGGGGCAGGGGAGGGGGCTGGTGGGCTGATGCTAATACACACAAAGAACTGGATGATTCAAGCACTTCTACAAACCTGACCTTGAACCATTGGCTTGACCCCTCTCCTAATGCACAATCTGAAGCATTTTGTACCAGGTTCCCAAATTTTTTTAAAGGCATGTATATGAGCCGGTACTGAACTCCAGCGGGATGTCTCTGAAAATCAGGTAATGACCTGCCACATATGGCTCCGAAAATCTCTTCAGTGGTAAGAACAGCATGGGTTCAGCTGGGATACAGAAAGTGTGTACCCTGAGAAAGCTCCAGCAAATTGAATCAAAGAGAAAACTTCAAAATCTCTCGGAGATTCCTACAATAATTTTACCAAAAGGCATACTGCACACAGAATAGATGCTCATGGGGCGGAGCTTAACGCTTGAAGCAGCAAGAGGTTAACACCAACACTCTTACCTGTTATACACAACCTGAAAGCGGGGCAGGGAGGGGTAACTACCACCTAAACAAATAACCCAATTCCCCAGTATAGATCTGTATCATTCAAACCAAAGATTGTTTTGCTATTAATCAGAATAAGAGAATTTAAAATGAAGTAATTTCTTTTTTTTTTCAATATCAAATGCATCGAAGCAGCAGTAATTTATTTTATGTCATTATTTCTTTTGATACTATGCAAAATGCCATTTCTAAATGCTGCTTTTCTAAAAAAATAACCATTAGGACAGTTGTTACATATTTAATTTCATGCTCCACTCAGCATAAAGCAGTTGAGAGACTGCCAGCCAGAGCAAATTAAGTAACCGGTTAGATAATTTCCTGCTTAATTGAAAGCAGGTAGTTTTTAAAAGTAATAATTGATTTTGTTTCTAATGAGTGTGTAGCTATTTCTTCCTTTTTCTATTCCTGTTATTAAACAAGATTGCACTGAACCTTTGTACACCGTTAATGACAGGCACAGGAGGAAAAGAACGGGAAAATACGGTTTATTTAATATTTTTGCTTCCAACTGCAGTAAAAAAATCAGCGGAATGGCATCTCAATATTGGTCCTCCACTTCAAGATGTAATCCAGGTCAAAAGTTCTTACCGTCATGCTCTTCAAGGACAAGAAGTGAGCCAGCAATCTCAGCTTAGTTCAAAGTGAAGAAGCATCAATCATCCTAGCAGACAATAACTGGCCTCAGGAAAAAAAAAATAAAGGGTTCTGGAGTTACTACTTTCCTGTTACTTTTAGGAATGGTCATTCCAAAAGAAAGCCATGATGCCTAAAGACAACAGATAAAGAAATCTCTGACTGACACTGTTAGATCATTTGGTAAAGAACAGACTTAATTCTCCACAACTGCTGAAAAAGCGCCTGTCACAAGCAGTTAGTTCACTTGAAAATTATATTTAAAAACAAAAGAATAATTGTTCTATTAAAATGTTTGAACAAAATATTACATTTTCTAATCTAAATTAAAAATTGAGATGACTGTGTCCATCTTATTTTCTTCCACTACTTTGAAAATTAACAAAAGGGAAAGCACATTCTACATGTGTAGAAAGAGTTCCTGCAAGCTTTCCATTACAATCCAATGTTTTGACAAGTTAATATAAGAAACAGTCAAATTCCAGTGTGACTCATTTTAGACTCTATTCTCATAACTGAGCACCTGACTGCTTCCCTTCCACAGGTGCATATATATAAGCAATAATTCCCTGAAGTGAGTGATACAAAACAACCTTGAGTCTACAATCCATAATACATCTGTATAAAAATCAGAAGCTACAGCGTCATATATACATATACCCGAAGTACACTTAATAACCACCACAAAATGCTGAGATGAGGCTCCCAATGAAAAATCGCTGCTGATTTCAGGCCGTTAGCTACTTCCCATATTGCTATTACTGATTAGTGCGCTGAGACAATTAAGACCTGCACCGGGCAGAGCAAGCAAGAGTTCTGCAGCCTGTCAGTGGTTTGATCCATGCATTACTGAAAGCATCAGGTGCAGTTCTAAGTATTTCAATCTGGTATTTAGTATACAAATCCTTATTCTGAATTTACAGTCTTACATGCAAAGATTGAAAGAAAACCGCTGTATCCTCACAGAACATAACAGAGAGGGATGCAAGGGTGTCATGAGATTTGGCGTTATCTTCTTTAGTTTGTGCAAAGAAAGTACAGTCACCAGCATTTGCTAGTATGCCAAATGACAAGAGGGTTTTTTTGGTTTATCCACACTGGTAAATCTCTAAAGCAGCTAATAACCTTAACAGCAACACTAGGATTTTTTTCTGAAAATCGTGGCTGCTAACCATAACGAATTCTCCTTTTCTTTAAAGGTCATCAGCACAGTACTTAGAGTTTGCCTATTCATACATGACGACACTAAATCATGTCTATATTTGTGATAACACACACACACACCATTTTTCACATGTGAGTACCTACGTACGAACAGAGCTGCAACTTATTTACATGTAGATGTGTGTGTGCACCTCTGTAATAGTGTGGTATAGAACAGGGGCAGGTCAATGAGTTCAAAACAGGTATTTTATTCAAAGAAGAAAAAATATGAATAAGCCATGCAGTTTGTGCTGAACAAGCACCTGAAGAACACCGTGTCACCTCCTACTGCTTTTGTAACACAGCCGTCACCGGGGCAAAACAGCTCTACATCTTGCAGAGTTTCTCCACTTTGGGTTAGGAGTGCTTCTCCTGTCTCACCACTTCTGAAGCTAAATGCTGATGCTCCTATCAGTTCAAGTTTTCAGTTCTCAGAGTAAAAGAAATTAAACCCAACACACACACAAATACTGCAAATCCTGACATTAAGTAATATGTTTCATGCAATGAAGTCACACATTTCACGTTTACTGTTATAGTCATTTTGAGTTCAGCAATGGGGTTAGGGCTGATTTACAATCTCCCCTTCCAATACTTGTAGCTTTCCTAGTCCACCTTTTGTCTCCTTAGAGATTGAAGGAAATGACCATTAAAACTGCAAATTGTTAGGCTGTCCATCCCAGACCTAAGGCCTGGGTCACTTACAGATCAAACCTGTGCCAGCAGAAGTTGTGGGAAAGGAAGACAGAAAAAGAGGAAGAAGTAGAAATACGATGTGGACATGTGAAAACTGGAGGTAGGAGAGGGGGAAATGCTTTACTTCATGGTATCCAAACAAACACTTTATGAATGGTCACCCTAATAAAAAGCTGTGATGCCTAAGGTCAGTGGAAAAACTTCTGGCAGATATTCTCCCCACTCCCCTCAAAAAAGGACTTAATTCTTTACACTTATCTAAATATTACTTAGCAGACATCCAAATTCTGCTTTAAGTTCTTAATAATTTATATCAAGTGACTTGGTCTTGTTGGCACGGTGGACAAAAGCCAGCCAACACTAAAAAGGATCAAAGATACATGGTAAATACTTTCAGTCTGTGACCGCGCTGTTACTATACTATATCTACACCTGCACAGTGCGAGTACACATATGTGCAACTCATGCAAATATACTCCACTTGTTTAGATTCTGCAGTTTGAAAGAATGTGAATGAAGTCCTAAATGCATGCTTCACTTCTGATACCTTCACTAGTCCTTCCACTGTTGAAGAAAATGGATGTTTTGCTATCAGGATGGACTTCAGAGCACTACATTGAATAATGACCACAGGTCACAACTACATGAGCTGTAGTTGAGACCACAACTGCATGAGCTATTTGTAAAATCACCCCAAACTGACCCCACCTTACAGGTTCTCAGTTTTCCACCAAACATGTGCCAAGAGCTCATGGACAATTAATTTGTAAATATCATCTTATGAGTAAATCTAATTTCTGAATGACTTTCTGTAAGTACTTAAGTGCAGCTATTTTCCCCCATAAGCTTTAGAAAGGAAAGGAATCATTAAAGATTACAAATTTGTAACAATAGGTTAGGGTCTAATAAATCATAATGATACTGAGTAGGAACTCATATTCAAAACGTAATTATAAGAAAAGGTTAACCAATGTGAAGTATGTGGATGAGCACTGCGAAATCTGTTCTGTGGAACAGAGGCAATACTGCAAAATCAAACAGGTAAAAAGTTTGGGGGGAAATTAGCGACAAATACTATAAACTTGTGTTGTTCAGAAGTATATGTATGTGCGCAGACACACACTAATTACAAGTTCTATCTTTGCAGTTTCAAACTGAATTAATTGGCTCTCAAGAAGGTTGGGCTATAAGAGCAAGAATTTCTGGACAAAAGTATGGTCTCTAAGCTTGTCTTATCCAAATGACCTCAACCAGAATTCTACCATCAACTGAAGTAAGATTTCTGACAAGTTCTTAGGAAATTCAAAGCCATAGCAGCAAAGAACGATCTCTCCTTTATCAAATAACGTATTTGAAGAGGGCAGCTGGGCCAACGGAAAGTCTTTAACAGATCAAGATTAATTACAACTCCTAGGAAAGAGAATAATCCTCTGTTCTCGCTCCAGTCTTAAGAACACACTAGCTTGGAGAAGTCTGCACAAAAGCTAGGATAAAGCTTGAGACGCCTCTTGGAACACACCGTGCTTAATGTTATCTTTTTCTGAGAGTTTATAGATCTTATCAGGTGGCCCTCTGTATCATCGAGACTTATCTGTCAGTCAGCCTGGAATCACAGCTGCCACATCTGAAAGGAAGAGAGGGAAGGATAATACTGATGATTTTCTATAGAAACTGAGGCCAAATCAAACAAACTTCTTTCAAATGTTAAATACATTTTTTTAGTCTAATAGCTAGAAAAACAAAACTTAACTTTGGACCGTTAAAAACTTCATGAAAATCCAGAGCAAGTTCCACAGGAGGGCTCTGATCTTACAAGCTGACTGGTGTGCAAGGTCATACTTAAGGATAAATCAATTTAAAATTAAGCACTATGGGT
Organism: Ibycter americanus; assembly: GCA_035590275.1. Taxonomy (NCBI): domain Eukaryota; kingdom Metazoa; phylum Chordata; class Aves; order Falconiformes; family Falconidae; genus Ibycter; species Ibycter americanus. Next base: position 98,436,511 of record JAVJGI010000040.1, read on the forward strand.
AGACTAGCTTCCTTAATGGTTATTAATCTCAAACCATCTGCCCTAACCACCCTTATCAATGTGTTACCCACAGGAAAAGAAAAATTGCGGGGGGAAGGGGTGGGGGAAGAAGCGTACATTGGAGAAGACATGAACTCCAGCACAGCATTTATCATGCAGTAAGGTAATCAGCCACATAGCTTCTTTCACTTCAGTATTTTAAATCTGCTTTGGAAAAATGGTAGTTCCTAGGAAAAAATAGCGCAACATGGGTTGGCCAAGCAACAACAACAAAGCCTGTATATATGCTATTAGGTCCCTGAGGGCTTAAAGAAAAGTATCTTTTATCCCCTGAAGGGAGAAAAAAAATGTTTATAAAAATCCAAACAAACTAACAAACAAAACCCTACTCAATGAAATACAGCTGTACTGTGAAAAATTCATCTGCTCTCCCTCCGCTCTCAAATAGCAACACTGCTAATGGGCTCAGCGTTTAAGGGCCCCATTGGCAGGAGTAGCTATGACAGTCTTAAGACAGGACCACAGTTACTAGCTGGGCTCTTCTGCAGAGGCTACAGCTCCTCCTGGTCCCGCAGGATGCTCCTCAGGGTAAACAAGTTAGCCTCCATCTCAGTGTTATACAGAATTCCTCCCTGTCAGCTGGCTTTGCCAACCATTCCATAGTTTTCTTTTAGTCGAAATGAAATTTTGGCAATCTATCCTATGGATCAGAGCCCAGAATCTGTGCCCACGGGTACTGTTGGGCAGGTGTCCGGGGGCCTTTTGATGTGTTTTGTCTGGGATACTGATGGGGTTTACTGACTTGTGCTGCAACACAGCATTTAAGGGCACCACATGTGCCAGGACAGACCAGAGGAAGAGGGAATGGATCTTGCAGGACTGAGGTTCTAATTCAAAATGCATTGAACTGAATGGTGTCATCTTTTCTCCAGGACTGCCTCTTTGGCCAGGTTACAGGGAGCAATCTCCTCTCTCCTCCACCTTGACCAGTATTTTCATATTGTCATTGACCCCTATCTTGGCCACCAAGGTGGGAACTTCCAGACAATAGTGCTCCAGTTATTGACGGTCCTGGACAGGAATCCATCACCAGAGGGAACCTCCAGCTGGTAGTGCTCTGATTGTGAACGTCCTGGGGGGGATTCTGTTGCTGGGACCTCCAGCTGGTTGCACTCCAGAGGTGAAGGTCCCCGACAGATATCCAATGCGTCCATGGTGGGCTAACTGGATAGGAAAAAAGTAGGGACTGGTGGAACATACAAAGACCCAGCAGAAGAAAGTGGCTTGGTTCTTTTTCTAAAGAGCCCTATTAAACATCAGTAGCCATTTTCCATAATCTGTGAGCCACGTGGACTAGCTTTGACTATATATAAACTGTATCTGCAGGGTTGTTCATGACATGGGGAAAAGGAGGCCGATGTGAACTCTGTATGAAGGAAAGTAGGTAGGATGTGAAAAGGGAACTCTATAGCCATGACATGTCATCTCAACCTGCTGACATTAACGTACCAGCTTTAGTTAGGTGGACAGGCCGCCTTACCTAAAAGGAATATTAAAATTATGTATGCTCAAGAAATAGACTGGAATTTCAATGTCAGAATGCTTAGTTTCCTGTTGCTGTTCATTCCAGGAAGATGTACATTATTTAGTAATGGTATTTTTCCACAAATTAATTCATTTTAATGACATTATTAGTAATCAGATTGGGGTGGGTGGATATTTCATGTATCCACGCACACGCACATCACACAAGAACATTTTTCACACAGTTAATACAGTTCATAAAGTTGGTATGAACTCGCTCATGCCCAAGCCCACTGACTGGGCAACTCTAGGGATGCAATGACATGTAATAACAATGTACTATTTTTCATCTCTTATCCCAGTTCAAAGCCTGGACTATAACTGTCAGCCCTGGGCCTCCTTTCATCTCCTCACTCTCAATCAAAACTAGAGATCTAAAATCCTGCCCATTTCATAGATCCTCTCCCGCACTCCTTTTTCTCTAAGACCACCTCCCAAAACAGTGTTCACGTAGCCTATGTGGAGCCACACATGAGAGCTCTGTGCTTGTTGCCCTGCGCACAACTGTCCCAGTTTACTAACGGCACATCTGACGAGCAAACTTTTTTCGCATCCTGAAAAATCTGAAGCAAATACCTTTTGAGTAAACCATGGTAAGAGACTCTGAACTGACACTACCATGTCTTCCATGAAAAAGGCGGATCCCACGCTACCCTATAGGTGACACGGGCCTCAGACAGAGCCTGAAACAGTTGCCGAGGCACAGGAGGAAAGAGGCTTGTACAGGTTACTTGGTTTGTCAGTAGGGCCACCACTGGGAAGCACGGCCAAGTCCTCAGCTCCTGCACCTTGCAGAGGGAGTTGTGTTTTCTCTGTGACGCTCCATTGGAGCTTCTTCCTCCATACTATAGCTCGTAGCAGAGGCTGCCTGAAAATACACCCTTTAGCCCTCTACCTTCTTGAATGGGCATAGAGGGCTCATGATAACCTAACCCAAAAAACCCCAGTAATAACTTCTGACTTGCTGGCACCCAGCATTCCTTGGCCTCTAAGCAAAAATGAAGAGAAAAAACTGGTTCAGAATAAGACAGCATGTTTGAATATATTCCAGTTATCAGAAGCAAGAGCCGTGAAGCCCCAATAATGCAAATAAACTCCAAAGATGAAAAGAAATTTCTGAGTCTAACTGAGACAGCTGTCACTGATACACCCAGGTAAGCGTTCTGCAGTACTGACAAAGAAAGTGTATCAAAGGCTGCTTACAAATCAATAAACAGTTTCTAGCACATGAAAAGCTTTCAATATAATGATTTTATTTTTACACTAAGGGATTCTTCCTTTCTTGGATAAAGCACTTTCTATACAGGCAACTGAAGACTAGGCTTCCCATATTTCTTTATCAAGTTGCTGTCACCATCACAACATACAGCCAGTCCTCTCTCAGAAAATGGGAATTGTTTGTTTGTATTTCAAATGGATGAGAAAAGCATAAAAAGCTTTGAACATGTCTCATAGGCATGTTGGCCCACACTACGTCACCAAAAGAAGTCCTCCAAGTTCAATTCTGACTGCCAAGGCTGCATACATGACATTTGCTATTTGAGTTCCTACGGGAGGGTCCAGATAAGATCCTTATGGGTAAGGAATAATGCTAGGCAATCTCTAGCCAAAGATTTCAGAGAATGTTTTAGGCTTTAGTTTTTGGAAGTACTAACTATGGCCCTGATCCAGTAAAGCTCTAAAGAACATAACTGAAACGCTTTGCTAGACCAGAACTGTAGCATGCAATGGAAGAGAACACAAATATCTGACTATTACAAACACTGAAAGAGGGAACACACAAGCACAGTTAAAATTTAGTACTACGGTCATATTTTCCTGTAGTAAATCCCATGTTCCCATGGATCTGCTCCCTTGCCCATAAGAAAAATTAACAGCCAAGTGTCAGGGTACGGACCTAGTCTTAAACACAATCCCCTTGTGCTACAGAGAGTCCCTCTCTATAAACTTGCCTCTTCATGCTTTTGGTGGTGTTTTCTGCCCAATAACATTTTAGCTTATGCACCTACACATACACCACCTGGTAAAGTCAACCTGCAGCTATACTGCAGGTGCTACGTTGTAGATCAAGAATGCTGAAGCGACAGAGAGCACCAGACTGAGCTCCACGCAGAGCCAGTTCAGGTCTGGTTGAGTTCATCAGCTCGGGCTGCATCCCAGACCTCTGCAGATTTACAGCCATACAAGTACTTTCATGCAGCGTGAATGCATCTTGTAGAGCTTGCCCAGTTATCCCTATGCTGTGCTCCCAGGAGAGCTAGACAGTGAAGTCCTGATGGATTTGAGAGGCTCTGGGATGGAGCTGGTGCTGTTAACCCCAGCCTGAACTCAATCTGAGCCCCTGGCTGGGCACGGCACAGACCCAGCCTGGATGCAGGACTAGAGGAGCACTGTGGAGCCCAGGCAGGCAGGCTCCCTGTGGTGCTGCAGTACTCGGGCTGAATCGGTACCCCCAGAGCAGCACCAACCGTGCTGATGGCAGGGTCAGGGCTCTGAGCAGACACCGGCTGTGCCGGGTTCCTCAGCACTCCTCGTAACTAGAACACAGCGTAGACACACCCAAACAGGCACAGATCTGGTTCAGCAAGCCTTAACGCTTCAGTTCTATAGGGTAAGAAAGCAGCTGGACCGCATCCAGGCTCCTACTCAGTGGTAGATGTTCCAGGCTCACACCAGCTCCTGGTGAACTAATCAGACACCATTGCAACATACCCCTGAGCTCACATCAGAGTTTCCACAGGGCTCCCCAGCATCACTTATACTGGTTTGCTGTGCCTCCTTTGTACAAGATCCAGCTCTCCTGGCTGCCCCGAGTCTAGGTGCAGCTCCCTAAGAAAACACTCTATGGAAAGGTATGGTGTGAAGATGTAAAAGACTGAGCCTGAGATATCAAAGCATCACAATACCGATGCAAAAGAAACTCCCACATTAGCATGAGTTACCCCATGTAAATCACAATGGATACAGTATGAGTGCATTACACAGAGATGATCTTTTATATCAGGATGCCAGCATAGCAGCCTGGTTCTTTCACATCTAAAGCATTTGGTTAGAATGAGTTATAATTTGTTATAACAATGTTAATAAATTAAAAGCACAAAGGGGCAATTACAATCACATTAAAACATTCCGTAATTTTGGAAAATTAATGTTTCACTAAGTCTTCATTTTTACAGATAAATTGAGTCAGAACTGTGCTGTTCCTACACTGCGCTAACTAGTATCAGTGTTAAGCTTTTTGGAACCATATGGAAAGCTATCAATTTTTTTTCTTAAGTAGGATTCTCATCACTTTGTTTAATATCACTACAAATTACACAGGCTAATATTTACAGATGGTTTCCTGTAGGAACTGTGAATCAACAAACTGAAAGGCAATAGGTAGTAACTATTGGAACTGGGGTTGCTCAGCCTGGAGAGGAGGGGGCTCGGGGGGGACCTTACTGCTCCCTACAGCTGCCTGACAGGGGGGCTGTGGGCAGGGGGGGTTCGTCTCTGCTCCCAGGTAACAAGTGACAGGACAAGAGGAAACGGCCTTGAGTTTCTCCAGGGGAGGTTTAGATTGGATATTAGGAAATATTTTTCCCTGGAAGGGTGGTCAAGCATCGGCACAGGATGATCGGGCAGGAGGGGGGGTCACCATCCCTGGGGGTGTTTAAAAAACGCATAGATGTGGCGCTCAGGGGTATGGTTTAGTGGTGGCCTTGGCAGTGCTGGGTTAACGGTAGGACCTGATGATCTCAATGGTCTTTTCCAACCTGAATGATTCTATGATCCTATTCATTCTCAAAGGAAGTGTTGGGAGCTACCTGCCAGCAGGCTGTACAGAAAACCAAGAAGCTCTCTCACTTCTAATCCCTCATTTGACTCAGTGCCCCTTTGGGACTTTGGGAAGTCACACGGGACCAAACTGCAGTAATATCAAACTGAAGCATAAGAAGTTTCTAAACCATTAAAAAAAAAAAAAAATAATCACAGGACTGGCTTAAAAAGTCACAAGACTTTTTAATGTTATACTGTAGGTTCCTTTTCTTTGTCTCCTGGTGCTTTTACTTCAAGTTTCAGTCAACTGAGACTTCAAAAGTTTTCATTATGGACATTAAATATATAAACATATCTTTTTGATCAATAAAAAGGGATATTCACAGTCTGACATGAGCCCTAGGTCTCTCAGAGACATCGAGCATTTTAAGTTTCTCGGATGAGTTTAGAAAGCCTACAGCTTTTAAGCTTTCAAAACATTCAGGATCAGATTTTTGTGTACTTGACCACAATGCTGGGGTAAGAAAGGTTCATGCTTGGGCAGCTAAAGAGAAAGCAGTTTTCAAAAGTACTCAGCACACAGCAGTCTCATATGCTGTTTCCATGCAATCCTTCTCCCACCATCTCAAAAAGGGTATCACACAACTACAGAGGTGCAGAGACAAGCAGGATGATCAGTCAGAATGGAGTCCATATGGGAGAGATTAAAGGAACACATTTTCTCCAGCACAAAAATGAAAAAAGAAAAAAAAAAAAAAAAAGGCAAGCAGCTAGGGAGAATATGGCAGAGATCAGCAAAATTAGTAATTGTGTCAAAAAGGTGAATATGGAAGTTACTCACTCTCTCCTAGCACAAGAATTAGGAGGTGCCACTTCTAATTATCAGCTGATGGATTTCTCGAACAATTAAAGTAAATTTTTGGTTCATATAACACCCAGTGAAACAGTGGAACTCATGGCCAAGAGGTGCCACAGACGTAAGAGCACGGAAGTATTTGCACCGAAAAATGGCTATTTATTAATGGATATCCATGGATATTTATTAAATATCCACCTGCGAGCCAGAAAGTCCTTTAACCCCCCAGTCCCACAGGTGCTGGTGAGCCCCGCTGAGCCCCTCGGCACCCCCTGCTGTGCCCAGGGGCTCGGAGCCCGGCTGTTCACCGTCCCCCCCCAGCACCCAGCGATTTAATACCGTATCTCCAGCTATCAGCTGCGGGGCTGCCTCACAGCAGAGCACTCCCAGCCAAACCCAGCCCCTTTCCCTAGCCCACCAGCTGGAAGCCCACCCGGGGCTTCCCCCCGCCCGGGGCGGGACGGCCCCCCACCGTCCCGGTGAATCTCATTTCGCCCATGTTCGCTTCCCGGGACATCCCCTCACGGCAGCCAAGGCGGGTTTACCCCCACCGCCCTGAGTTCGGGGCTTTAGCCGGGGCAAAAGAGCGGGGGGATGGATGGGGGGTGGGATGCGGGGC
>JAVJGI010000040.1:98443623-98454317 GCA_035590275.1 Ibycter americanus
GGCATTTCCGCGGGGGTTGTCGCCACGGCTCGTTGCCGCTTGGCCCCCGCTCGCCCTGGGGGCCGGCTGCCCGGCCCGGGCCTCGCCAGCTCTGCATTGTCCGCCTGGCCACGGCTCTGTTTCCATCCTCAATTCATTTGCGGGCACTTCACAAAAGCTCTTTCCTGCGGGAACGAGGGGCTTTTCACTGCGCTCCAGCGCGGTCTGCAATCCCTGCCAACGCTCCCAAACTTCCCGCATTCAGCCTCCCAAGTTTCCCACTGCTTTCAGCGAGGAGATTCCCACACTGCGGAGTACCTGACTATGTTGGTAATTTAGCCGGTTGCAGTACAACCTCCTTGCAGTGAACAGTTCACCTATGGAATTCTTCACCACGTTCCCGCTGCAATTCTTCGTGAGGGGATACATCCCTCATGGAGCGGCGTGGGCTCAGAATGGGAAAAGCAGATTGTTCCTGCACGTAGGCTGTTATTTACATAGATCCACTCTTTACATTCGTTTCAGTGGGCTCAGGACAAAGACCGCTCGGCAAAAGCCAGCGTAGCTGCTTTGTGACCCAGCAGGAGAGGCAGGTTAGCTTTTAATATAAATTTCACTCAGTAAAGACATTAAACCACTGCAGAGCGCAGGTTTTTTGCAGTGAATGAAATGCCCCTCGGCCGCCAGAAACTACAGCTCCTCTGTATTTTATCTCATCTTCATCGCACAGCACCTCTAGCTGTGGACCTCAGAGCCTGCATGCATGGGAGCTCTTCCAGGCTGAGGAGGAGATGTGACATGAGGTTCCTCTACCAGTAAAATCTTAGAGTAACTTCAATTAATTGCACAGGTTTGTGTTTTATTTCACTTGGCATTTGCTGAGTAGCTGTTTGCGGCCAGGCGGGTGGGACACCTGCAATGGTTTTCTTTGTAATTCCGCTTATTTTAATTCTCCTGTTAATAAATTGCTTTGGTGCATAAGTTCTCAGGGAAGAAAAGGAGGTGGAGACCAAACCTTTAGGAATAACTACAATGGCTTGCAGTCATACAGAAGCCTTGAAGGCAGCAGAAACTGTTGCTGAAATGTCACCCGTCAGCTTGCAGACCCTCTTTCCAAACCTTATCACAGCAAAGGCGCAGCCACCGCAAGGAGCACGAGCAGCAGCGTGAGAGGAGGCACGTGGGGAGCAGCAGCATCTCGACACAGGGCTGGGGTGGGCAAAGCACCCTGGGAGGACGGGATGCAGGGTCCCCCCAGGGCTGGCCACGGACCAGGGGGCTGGGGAGGAGGGATGATGGCGAGGGGACCCGTGCATCCCACCGGCAGCTCAGCCCTAACCCTGAGGATGGACTTTTAAATCAGTTCAAGTGGTGCATATTTGGTCTGTGGGCAAGGCGATAGCTAACCCCCTGCAAAAGTAGGCAGGTGAAGGGCCCCTGCTGTCAGCGTAACACACGAGGACCGATGGCACCGTTCACGGTGTACAGCTGGGCATGAGGACAGGCATGTGTGAAGGGCTCACCCTGCAAATGCTGATTGAACGGAGGTCGGCCAGTCTACACGCATGTGGCAGGATCAAACACTCCCCTTTCTCTAGTTTGCTGGACACTTTGGAAATGGGAGGGTGGCAAATAAGCTGAGTTTATGTACGTATGGTTTTAGCGTCAGTTAAGTCTTTCTGATTGTAATTACTCAATATGATGCTTAAATCTAAGTGACCTGTAACCTTTAAAATCTTACCGGGATTTTAACACCGTGTGCTTTTGGTAACTGCTTAAGGGAAATTAATCAGAACAATCATTGACAGTCAGCCATCTCCATCAGGTAACTTTGCAGTAGACAAAATAAATTCCAGCTGGTGGGGGAAGGGAGAGAGCGTCCTGAGAAACTGGCTCCTCCGCTCCCATTGATCATCACCTGCGCTGGACCTCATACAGCAGTTTAATCCTATTCTTTCCCTCAAAGGTTTCAAGCCTCTGCAAGATCCTGACTGCTAGGGAACAAAGACTGGTATGTGGTTCCCTCAAAGGTCAGTCATTAACCTGCCCCAACAACAGTTTTAGGAAGATCAAGGCAATGAAGAAAAACTAAGAAAAAGCACTTTCCCTTTGGAATGAATTGTTCAAAATGCCCTTATACATTCAGTTTTATTCCCTTTCAGCTCCGCAGTTTTTAGTTCCTGCACGTATTTATTTCTCATCAGGAATAATGGCAAGATTTGCTCTCCCAGAGATTTGACCTTAAGTTTATTCTAGCCACAACACTATAGACCATTTCATCAATTATGAATGTACTCATGTGTATAGAGGAACTGGTAAGCCAGCTCAGTAATGCTACCTTGTTCTGGAGACTTACCCTTATAAATAAATTAGGGGCCTATCTTTATGAAATATCAGAAAGGAACAGAAGATGAAAGAAAGAGGGAAAAAAAGAAAGAGAGAAAGCAAAACAGAGAAAAACAGAGAAAGAAAGAGAAAGAAAAGTAAGAAAGGAAAGGGAAAGAAAAGGAAGAAAGAAGGAAACAGAAGGAAGATGGAAAGGAAACAAAATCTAGGAAGCCACATTTTTCTAAAGATAAAAGGACAGAGGCTAAAATCAAAAGTGGTTTCTCTGTGATTTGTATTTTCTGTGCCTGTGTGTGTCTATGTGAGAGACAATATAGTGGACTTGCAGTAGCCAGACTATCAATAAGACATTTATTTCCATAAGTTATTGATGACCCTTTAGCTCACAAGTGACAGGCCAAAGTAGAGCCACGAGCAACTTCTGAAAGGTCATCAATAACAACTGAAAATAAATGTTTTATCCAGTGCCTGCCCATTGTGTGTCCTGTTTATGCAATGCCAATTTAAGTTTCATCTGGCATAGTTTTTAATGGGCTGTAACTACCTTCGTTCCTGGCTACAGCAGCCAGGTCTTCCAGCAAGGGAGGAAGGAGGACACACACACAGACACACACACACATCCCCGCTTGCTTGCTCACACGCTTCATGGAGTACCTTTTGTCAGACGCAGAGGTAAAAGCCTGCATCTCTCAGCACATCAGGATGAAACAGTACCCTAAAGAGTGAAAGGAGAGAACTGCCACCTTACTGAAACATTAAAGACCATGGAGAACCCTGATGCTGTAAGACCGTTCGGAAGAAAGGAGATACAGGGGGGTACAGGGAGAAAAAACAAAAAGGAGAAGCTGAGATGCAAGGCTGTAAATAAATTATACCTCATGCTAAGATTAAAAATACATAATATTCTATTAATGTATTTCTAATAATAATTCATACCATACTGCAAGGAAGATTGACGCGCTGTGTGTGTTAAGGAGTTCCTGGAGGCAAAAGAAAGCTCTTTATGTCTATAAGGAGTCTCTTACTCCCAGTGGAAAAAGTCTGCAACAGACACTGAATACAACCCAGTGGGAACCAAAAACTTACTTTGGATAGCCATCACCACTAACCACAATGTCTTTTAATCAAACTTTTCTATATACAATTTCAATTTTTCTTACTCATTTGCATTTTGACATTTTAAAAAACAAGTTTTTTGAGAATCAGTTCTCAGGCGCTGGATGTAGAGTAACTGTTTCAAGAGGCTGCTCTGAAATAAGCTGATGACTTTGTATCCAGTGGTGAAACTTCTGCTCACTTGGGCAGCCCTTATACCCACATCCTTACTCAGGCAAATAAGCTCATTAACTTCAAGACAAACTTTCTATATAAGCAAGGATTTGTGCTGCTTTTCAAGTCGATTTCTCCATTGAGGTAAATTAAGAGATTTGCTTGAGTAAAATGTATCGGTGCTCTAAAGTGTTGAAAGAGCATGTTAGTGGAGTAAAAATTACCCAAATAAATGTCATTAACACTTCAAGGTAAGTATGTGGAAACATACTGGTATGGAAGGCAACTTGAAATAGTTACTTTGCATAAGCTGTGTGATTACCCAAAATATTCTTATATATGCACATCATTTAGCTTTAGGAAAACGAAGTCAAAATTGTAAGAAAATTTGCATGTTGAAGCATTTTTAACAGCAATGTTGAATATGTCTTTAAAATACTTTTGCATGGCTTGCCCCCTGCACAAGAAGCAAAAACATGAAGAATTGCTATGCAATTACTCTAAAATGGAAAGTATCATTCATTTCCACTTCTTATAAGGGAAAATTAGTAAGTCACAGAATATATTTAACTGTGAAGAATTGCAGTTCATGGATCATTGTCCTATATTCTCCTTACATCCATCTTCCTTTTTTCTGCATCTCCAGCCATTTGCACTCTGCAATGTATATCTTGATTTAAATGCACGGTGCTACGCAGTGGTTTTCATTAGGTGTTGTCCTAATAAGCATATAAGGTCATTTTAGTATATACTGTTGCTGGAATTAAAAGCCACGAGTGTGACCCTGTCTGCCTAAAGGAGACATTACCTGTCATCGCTTTTTTTTCTTGCTCTCTAAACATGAAATCCTGCAAACGCGGTTTTCTGTCAATGAAACCTGAGGGCTCTTGTTTTCTTAAGTGACAACTTTCTCAGAAGCCATGCAGGCTATAAAGAACGACCACAGAAAGCATCCTACAACCAATTAATACAAAACTCATCTTTTTAGCGGACTGCTTTTTCAAACACACAGGAGTACAGAAGCAAATTAATATGGTGATATAATCGTATAAATAATCCTCTGCTGTTCTCCTATTTCTTCTGCAGGATGGAAGAGCAGAATGAGGAAGAGCCTTTTGCTTCTGTCAATAAGCCCTTGGTAGAGCCTCACATGTTATGGCAACAGGAACTCTATGGCAGGTAAATAAATAGATAATAAGGTTACAGAGAATGCGGCATGCATTGGAAGTGCGTGGCGTGGCCCATAAACAACCGTGGTCAGGGGATTTGGAGATATATTGAGCAGCTTCCCCTCCACACACACAACCACCAGACTTGAATTTCTAGTTCTGACTTCTGTTCCCAGCAATGACGCCAATGTGACTTGAACCAAATCAACAAACAGCATTTTCTATAATGCTTTAAATACCGGTCAGGCTGTCACTAGCGTGAAGCAAAATGCAGAATCGTAAATTAGTATTTGGCAAGGAGGTGGTAGCTGAAAGTGATGCTGACCCATAAAAGTACTTTGGGAACCGACTGCAGTTACAGAAAACATCGATGCATTTCCATCAGCGCAGAGGAAGCAAAGGTCTTCCCTTCTACCTTGGATGTCCCTGTGCTGTGGGAAGGGCTGTCTTCACAGTCAGGGAGAGAGAGGTGATGTCTTCTCTTAATTTACAATGAATAAATAAACAAATAAATAGATAAAAATGATTAAAAAAGATAACCCCCAAAGGTTTGAAGAGTTCCTTAAAACACTCATTATATACAAATGTGTTAAATTAGCTTTCAAACTGTAAAATAAATAACAAATGTGTTAATATTAGCTTGCTAACTGTAAAATGTCGTATCAGTGCAAAGTATTTCTATTGTTTCTGCAGGGTTTTTTTGTGGCATGAACTTAAGACTGCTTTTGCTGATGAAGCTCTTCAGGTCCCCTGAAAATAAATACCAGTATCATCGGTGTAATGATAACATATGCAGATGAGCATGTACACATCCAGATACTTATTTAATTTAGGTCGATTTGCTCATTGCCCCTGTAGGCTGCATTATTTGTGTGATTATAGAGCTCTTAATGCCAAGTTGTAACAAACATGAAAATAATATGAGGCGGTATCATACCATCAGTTTTCAGGCAGATTGACTGAGCATTTCTGTCTAGAAACAAAGGGCATGACATTGCACATAAATCTGATCTAAATCTACACAAAATGAAATTAAAGAAGTTGAGAGTCCAAATTCAATCTGTTACTATGTAACTCGGTTTAATGGAGTGTTCCTCAGGAAGCTGCTCCCAATACTCCTAGATTATTTTCCCCTTCCCCAGAATAAGCATCTTGATTGCTTATATTTGGACCACACTGCAGAGGGCTGTCAACATGAGTTATCTTTCTTGCCACAAGCTTGCTTTAGTCAACACAGAAATCTGACATTACCCAACAAACCCAGTGTTTCTGGTCACCTGAACAAAGCAACCTTCTTAAATGACATTAGCCTTCAGCCGACATACAACCACCAGCAAAATGCCAGGGCGTCTGTCAGTGACATACCAATGTTGTCTGCTGCCGCAGCCTCTGGGAGGGAGAAGGTGGGGTTGCACAAATTTCTACGATGTAGCCATGCTGGAGGCAGCACAGCGAGAAAAGCTCTTGCAGATACTAACCCTGTTACAGCCCTTTTTGGTTCTCTCCCCTAATTGAGGTGAAATATTTCTTTCTGCATTCATTTGCATGTTTGTGTGAAAAAGAGCTTACATAAGCATCAAGCCATGGAGAAGGTTTGGTTTTTTTTAATCTGTTCCTCATCTCTCCAAAATGTTTGTTGGCACGTGATTTTTTGTAGCATATGAAGCTGAAGGAGAGCATAAAGAGGTGGGTAGGAGTACACTCCTGTCATTAGAAGGATGCTCTAAACTGGACAACTGTGTAAACATGCAAAACAATATTTAAAACTCTCTTTTGCCTGTGAAGAGCTGTTGTGAGCAATCAACATATGCTTTTCTTTTTATTTTATATTGAACTTCATGCGCAGGGGCCAATGGGGAGGTGAAGGTCTTGAGAATCTCTTAGGTTTTTGTCATTACACAGAAAATCCTATCATGACCTCAACCAGAGAATGAGAAAAACCCCCATCACGTTAAGTGCAGTGTGTGAGTTGTATTTAGGTTTTGGATTTGCAGAAGATAGGGACAACAGTACGGAAGAGGGCTCACGCTATTCGGGGAAAAGGTTTGCATGAAGAAGAGTTTGGAAGAGCTCTGGTGATGAATCATCCCTGGTGAGGAGTGGTACCAGAAGACCGGTGGATGTCGGTCTGTTGGTGGTCTGCAGACTGAGGTGACTTCTCTGTGCTCCCCCAGTGCCTGATGGACCTTCCCTGACCCATTTGGAGGACCCATGGGTGTCGCTGCAAAGGAGCCCGCAGCCTCACCTCCAGCCCGGTGTCCAAGGGTACAGAGGCATGTAGGAATAATAATCCAGTAAAAGATTTACATGTTCTTTCCTTCATCTCACTCCCCCACCCAATTTTTCATTTCATATCACTATCCCCTGTTGCCAAGAGGAGTTTATCTATGGTGTTTGATAAGGGAGCACTAAACACATTATGGTGCTATTTTAAATGACATCACAACTAACTAGATATTTTAATTGAAGGTAAATAACCAACATTATTGCCTTTTGAATGATAGCAATAGTGGAGAGTAATGGCACCACTGAGGAATCAATTGCTATTTCCCTCATAAACCATAAACCATTCAGAGATTTATAATGCTTTTTTAATGATCAGCCCTTCTAGGTGTTGAGCAGCTCCTCTGAGATCCTGAGTCTTCTGGCTGCCTGATGAAGTCAACAGGAACGGAGGGCGGGGGGTCTCAGTATCACATACCTTTGTGCCCACCAGGATGAAACTTGTCCCACCAGTTACCAGCCTCAAGCAGAGGAAAGCCTGGGATTTTACCGCACTGCCCTGATACGGTGTGCCCCGAGCCCCAAAACAGGGACACTTGACTCAACCACTGTTTCATAACCTGTTTAAGAATAAAAATGCATTGTGCATTTGTGTGCATTTCATGCCCTCTTAAGGTAGGTATAGCAAGTAACCTTGTGCAAGAAACCGCGTTGCTTGCTTGCTTCCCTCTGCATACCTAAATGTGTTCCCTTCAAATTTTATCTGTCCAGAGACTCCTTTAACGAATGCAGTACTATCCAATGCACCAGTTGGTTCAGTGGCATGGTATCCTGCACAAACGTCTGTGGATCCAGAGTGCCGTCAGAGGAAATGTCCTGTATTGCCTGCTTGGAAGGACTGTCCCCCTTCCCTGGAGCCATGGCCCAGAGACGGTGTCAATGGCTCAGGTTTATTTTTTCAGCCCGAGTCAATGGCATGTTCATAAAGTCAGACCTGTGTTGACAAACTCAGCCTAAGTTACTCATTCCCATTAAGGTCAATGGGATTATCCTCATGACAAAGGAGATACAAGGCCAGTCATTATGTTTTCATGTTTAACTTGCTTTACTTTGGTTTTGAATCACAAGTGACTTTTTTAAGCTCCAGAGAGCACCTGTGATGTGATCTGAAGTCATCAGTTCTCTTTGAATGGACTGGACTGGTCCATTCAAGCATTATCGAGGATCTCGTGATAATATTGCAAGTGTTGGTTACAATGGAAATCATGTCGGCTCTCTGGATGTGGGAGGAGAGCACAGAAAAACCCAGCCAAGACAGATGAACTCCTCCAGCCAGCCAGGAAGGGACCACATGCTTAAAGATGCACAGAATTTATTTTAAAAATCCAAACTCAGTCTGGTGAAAAAAAAGGAGTGTTAATCCCCATATAATCATGTCATGAAAAATACTGCTATTAATAGGACAAAAGTGTGAACACTAGCTACCGTCCCTCTCTCTTGTGTACATACGTCTTCAGGGATGAAGAGTTTCACTATGCCTACCTCCACTGCTAACATTCCGGGGTTTCCAACCCATTTCTAGAGCAATTTACTCAGCATCTGGTGCACATCCAATCTAAATTTTGAAAAAGCAGCCGACCCAACCTGCTCCCACTTAAGTCAATGACAAAACTCCCATTGACTTCAAGGAGAGCAAAAGCAGACTGGTTGTTAACAGGGAATTGGTGCCTATTGTTCAGCCGAGCATGTCGGACTAGCATGTATCAACTTCATGAGTATCAAAGGGAGTTACTAGAGGAAATCCCCTGAATATTTATGCGATAGTTGAAGGGGAGGGCTGTTTTTCCCCCTCTCCCACATATCTCTGCTGCGAGATGTTAGCTACGTGAGCACGCACAGCCTTGCCACCGCTTCAGCAATGCTTACAGACCCTTGGGTTTCCCTTGGTACCCTCTGCGGTGGAAGGAACCCGATGGAAAAAGAGGTCTGCGGCATATCGTGGTTCTTCACGGGTTTCCAGAAATACTGAGTCATCTTCAAGAGCCAGCGTGGTCTCAGGGGATTTGCTACAGGGCTGCTACAGAGTGTGTGTGTCTGTGTGAGAGTTTGCGTGTGTCGACAGAAATAATCCATCCCAATGAGCTTTGGGAGAGCTAAAGGGGAACCAGTTACATACTGGGGGTTCCCAGAGACTTCCAGTGAGATCAGATGAGCTCCCAGGAGGGATTCAGTACAAACAGAACAACCCAATATTGCGGTAGATCTAGTTTCACACAGATTTTAATGAAATGGGACCAGCAAGATTTCAGCCTGCATGTTCACCATAATTTGCAAATGATTTATTTATTTTTTTTTTTTAGACAGCACACCAAGTCTGTCCATATTACCAGGACTCTGAGAAACAAACAACATGTAACCATACAGTATGCTTTAAAGGCCTATATATCCCATATATATTTCCACCTTGTGAGACTGGGAGTGGAGTTTCACAGAATAAAAGCAATGACTGTGGCAGAACTGGGATCATCCAGCCCATAGCTAATGGAAATACATCCTTCCCATCGCACTGTCATGGTGTAGCACACAAATCTAGACCTCAGTCTAGATTTACACCTCAAAGATTTACACCAAGCACTTAGATTTTTGTGCCGAGAGAAGCTCAACTGCCAGGGATGGCACTGGTAATGTGGGACAAAATAAGGAAAACAAGGGTGTGAGTATTTGTAAGCAGAGCCTCAAAACATATGTTTTTAAAGGGTGAGAGAGAACGAAAGTGTGCTTCATTATACGCTTCAGATGATCCAGTCTCACCGCTCATTCAAGTTCTGGCTTTGACAGCTTCCCACTGTATCCTTTATATATCACCCGTTGTGACTAAGCATTGAGGGGACATGCAATCATTAATCACCATTATGGATTTCTTCCCTTCTGTTGGGTTTGACTTACAAGCTTAGGGGCAGATCCTGCAGCCTTTACTCCTCCCCGCAGCCCTTCGCCCAAGCCATCAGCCCTACATCGCCCACAGAGACCTCCGGGCGCTGAGCATCTGTAGGATCGGGCGACCGCGTTTCCTACACCGGCGTCCCATTCCAATACACGACGGCTCATAATCCGCAGCCAGAATTAACAGAAAGTTTGAACGCCGCATTATTAAATTAAAAGGTTGCAATCTGCCACGAGATGACTTAAGCAGGACCCAGGAGTATGTGTCTGTTAATTTTAATGCTCTGTCTCAAAGTACAGAACTCCGGACATTTCCAGCATCATATTTAAAACATGGTACATCTACTAATACGTGATCTGGTGCATTAATGGACCAAATTAAGTTACAGGTATGAATTTTACATAAAACGGATTAATATTATATGTCATGGAGGAATTTTAAATACTCCATCTCCATGCATTTTTAATAGTTATGTGCTCTAATTTAATGTTCCCAGGCATTGCTTCGCTTGAAGTCCCTAAACCCTCCTTCTTCCCTGTCTCCTGCCCCCGCCTCCCCCCCGCCAAGTTTTCCTTGGGATTTTCCCTGCCTTTAAACCGGCGTCCCGAAGTCCAACAAAATATCTGTAAAGCCGGGCTGGGTCTCGGACACCGAGCAGATAAAATCGCGTTTCACGACCCGAGGAGATGCCACCCCCGCTGGGGGGGGCGGGGGGGCACACAGCCGCCTGCCTCCGGGCGGGCAGCGGGGAGCGGTGCCGGCCG
>JAVJGI010000040.1:98456635-98512947 GCA_035590275.1 Ibycter americanus
CCCCCCCCTCCCCAGCAATGCCCATGCTTCATCCCGGCAGCGCCAGCCTTTTCACCGTTTTGCACGTCCGTAGCGGCCCCCCCCCGCCCCGTCCCGTCCCGCCCCGTCTCTTCTCTTCGTTTCCCACCAGATGCGAGCGGTGCGGCCCGCGGTGGCAGCAGCTGGGTGGACTCGAGCAGGAAAAGTTGCCACTGCCCCTGGTTAGAGAGGACCGAGCCTAAAGCAGACTTTAGAAGCGTTATAACTCTTTAAGGGACCGAGCAGCTGAATCTTGAAGCTTTACTAATCTACCAGAGCATTTGTAGATATATTTGACATCTATTGTTTAAAATAGATGGATTTTATTGGGGCCCAGGGAACTTTCTTCTCCCTGCAGGAATGTTACATATTGTATAGATAAATGAGTGACATTTCATACTGTGTATATATAGAGATGTTCTATAAGTGTGAGAAAAGTATATGCTTTAATAGACTGCTGTAATTATAAAATATTTTTAATTAAATATTTTTTGTAAATATTATAAAGGTGTGTATGTTTTTTTTAAATCTGTGGGAATATCTCTTTAGGAAAACCACAGCTCAAGTACAGAGCTGCTAATATGGAAGTATCTTGAATGTTTAGGGCTTTTTTTTTTTTTTTTTTGTCCCCAAATGTCCTTTAGACTCAGAAGTTACAGCTAATAGCTAGTGGTCCTGCATGATTGCATGAGATGTCTAATTGCAAATAAACTTGTTCGGAGTTCATACAAATGTGTTTTCCTCAATCTAGACTTAAAATGTTTGTAAGTGTATTATACATTTTGAGACTACACTTTTGTCATTTAGGCACAGGGGTTTTTAGTGCATTCTATAAAGCTAGCAGTAAGATGTAGTGTTTTTTTACTGAGAATAGAAAAACAAATTCTATCTAGTTTTTGCATTATGGGGGCGATGCTTTAGATCTTTAATCAGCTTTTTTTAAAATCTGCTGTTGCATTAGATCAAGAAATTTGTTCTGGAACTTCATTTAGCACCAAAAGGTTTTATTGCAAACTTGCATTCCTACAGCCTAGTGATTGCTTAAAAAGTGAAAACAGTTCTCTGCTTGCAACCAAAGGGCAAAACCATTAACAAAACCAGTTGCTGTTTCCTTCGTCCAAAGAGTATTAATACCGAACTGCAGAAAGGCACATGGGCAAAGTCATTATGATCAGCGATGTAAATTCATCTTAAAATGAACTTAAGTAGACCAAAAATCGGATAACTGCGTCAAGATTATTTTTCTAGTACAAAATGACTTACATTTACCTGTAACATAGCTGCAGTGAAAATCCTGTTTAATCTCTGTGATGTGTAACTACTACATGTGAACATTAAACTAGATTTACCTGTCTTTAACTGTGATTCTTCAGCTTATTTCTTCCAACCTCTGAATGTGCACATCCTCTTCACTGATTTTGTACGTACCATTTGACGGGTGGATTAATCTCGCAGCAGGCTTTTGTACGTTCAGGTCTTCCAACCTGTAAACTCGTGTCCAGGCTCGGTGAAAGATGCTCATCTTGTGTGATCAGTAGCCTGCGCGCTAGTGAAACGGGATTTTCAGAGTGGGAGAATTAAGTAGGATTTAATTGGGTGCTTTGTAAATAGCTAGCCAACTGTGTGTATAACATGGTCTGTTTGACTAAAAAAAAGGATTTGTTTCAGATTATACAAGTGTCAAAAGTACTATAACCCAAGGGACGACTTCTATAAAGTTAAATATTTATAAGGAAATTAACTATCGGGGTCATTAGCTATTGACTACAGTGAAATGTCAACAAGATGAACGTTCTCTTAATCAAAATAATTGCGTAAAGATCAAATCAAAAAGTGGCTAACGCATCTGCAAACAGAAGGCCTCTGTCACTGCAGATGCACTGAAAGCAGGGGCATTCCACAGGCTGAGCCCTGGCTGGAGGGGTGGGGAGCAGGTCCCTGCCTTGTTTTCCTCCAGCTCGGATGTTGAAATAATAGTAGTTTAACGAGCAAAATCCATGATGTTCTTGTAAAACTTAAGTCCTGAACTTCCCATCCCGTGTCCCCAAGTAATTCAGTGACAGTAAGAATGCTATCCATAGGGCTTTTTACTGCAGTTTGGGAATTCTTCCGTTGTGTTTAAAAAAAAAAGCAACATTTTTCCGAAGGAAGGGTTTAAATTGATGTTTGTTTTCTTTGTTTATCCTACTAATATTTGTAGTCTCCTGCTTTGGCTTGTCTAGCTCAGCGTATTTTGTATACAGTGTTTCAGTAACATTAGTTCTCAATACCCCCGTTTGTTTCTCTCCGCTGTTGCCAAATTGCGGTGTTCTGTTACACAGCAGAGGAAGCGGGCAAAAAGTGCTGTCTTAAAATACGAAGCTACCTTGTTGAGTTTCTACATATCAAAGCTGGTGTATCCTGGGAGAGCCGCTCAGTCACTGAACTACTCTTCAAGGGAGGGCGTACCAAGCCCCAGATTGCTTCAGGTCAGGGCAGTCTCCCGTTCAGCAGCTTGAGGGTTTGGTTTTTCTTTTTTAAAAACTGTCGCGGTGCAGCAAGTTAGGACCTTTAGAAAATGAAGTCTTATTAAAGAGCTGTGAAAATTGTTTCTGTTATATAGCGTTCTTGACAAATGTGAAAGCCTGCGTACAATACTCAAGAAAGCTCTTTATCAGAGCATGGTAGATGCTGGTCTTGGTTTATTCCTAATGCCATGTATGAAACCTTCAGCAAGGAATACCTAATTGATCGCTTCCTGATGGCTGGAATCAGCACAGTCCTAAATACAGCCAGACTTATTTTTATTTTTCAAAGATTTTAGAGTCTTTCATCATATTTTAATCCTGTATCTTGTTTAAATCATGTTCTCCATATAGCAAAAGGCGTAAATGTTTGAACAAAGGCAAATTAAAAGGACTTTTTCTTCTAACGCCTTGGATTTTCTCTTAGTCACAAAAGCATTCCTTAAAAGGAGCTTTTTGATTGCGTGATGAGAGTTGTGGTGAGGCTGCCCGATTAGGAATTAGGATACCAAATTCTGTTCCCAGCTCTGCTACTGAGGCTCTTCTGTGACCTTGAGCAAGTCACTGGCTGTCAAACAAACTTCCAGTTTTCTACTTGCAGTGTACCAGTTGGCAACATGTACTCATCTTTAGAGAAGCAGGGAGATGAACCAGGCAAAATGCATTCCTTTTTTTTTACTTCATCTTTCTTAAGGGGATTAAGCTTCAGGTAAGAAAGGCAGCAGAGGGAAAGCTGGGGTGGTTGTCGGGAAAGCCTTCCTAAGGAGGAGCCGACTGATGCACTGTGAGTAGGGGCTGTGAAGAACCGCTTGCTTGGGACACTGAAACTGTAAAGGACTAGAAAATGGTCTCGAGGAGGCACAGCTGAGGGACCTAGGTCTTTTCTGGCCCTGACTGGTACGCTGCCTGCAGAGCGCAGCGCTGGATACTGCTGGTGCTGCCTGTCCGTTTCGGGGAGCTGCAGTGCGGAGGTCCCACTCCTTGCAGATGCTGAGGCTCCCTTCTGAAATTTCCAAATGATAGGAGGTGCTCGTTCTGTGTAAAAGCCAAATGCCAGCTCTTGTGGTGATAGCTACATTTTCCCCGCTGTGTCACATGGGAATGGTATTTATTTTCACTTTCTAAACCACGTAGTGTTGCTTTTAAGCAGTTGTTGCGTTTTCAGCCACAAGCGAAGCGGTCATAAAGAATGCCATAGCTGTCCTGCTGGTTGTTCTGAGAGTTAATGAATAAACCATGTATAGGATAAACAGGTTTATGCAAATGCAGAGCAGCGCTTTACTATTATTTGTATTTTCAATGCTTTTGTAGCTGTAGAAGTCACATTTTTGTAAAACCTTTGCAGTTGGAATGAAGAAACCACGGTACAAGCAATTCAAGTAATTGTTTTAGATGCAACGCAATTTGCTGGCTTCTCCAATAGTAAGGCTTGCAATACTAAATAGCGTGCTTCCAAAACAGCATTGAAAATGTTTTGCTCTCCAGTCCCAGAACATGTGATCTGAAAACACAGGCTAAATATATTCCCCCCGTACAACTGCTTGCTCTCTCGCATTAGAAAAATCAATCCTTTACTCTTACTGCTGCGTAAGAGAAAACTCGCGTGCTGTGCCAACCAGGAGAGCCTGCTTTCCCAAATGCCCAAAGCAGGCACCACACACCAGCCCTGGGAGCACATCCCAGCTGAGCTGGGGACCCGGCACCCCGGGGCTGCGCGGCACTCGGGAGCTGGGCTGCGGGCAGCAGCCAGCCGAGCGCCAGCACCGCCGGTCTCTCAGCCACCGCGTCCTGGCCATGCCTCCTTGACAAAAACCCTTTTCCCCTTCACGGCCTGGAAAAAAAATTTGCGGGGGCCAGGCTGTGGCATAGACTGCTGCGCGATCGCAGCAACATGGGCAGGAGGGGGGATTTTCTAAGTTGGCATCACTCCTCCTCCTCAGCAAAACATCTGCCGGAAAAGAGCTGTGTCGCCCACAGAGCATTGGGAAGGAGCGGTGCAAACCCTGCCGCGCTCAGGCACAAGCACAGAGCTGAAGTCATCGGAAAGATGCTGGTGAGCGATGGGCCCAGCTGCCAGGCATGCTAAAGTATTGCAAGGCAATGTTTCCCCCCCCGTTTTGCCCCTCTTGAAGGTACGTAAGGGGAGGCAAGACCATTTGCAACCAGCGCAGGACCTGTAAGAATAGGCGTAAAAAGCATCGCCCCTTACACCGAGGTGGAAACAGTGCCGGTGGGCTGTGGTGTCCCAGCTGTCCCCCACCACGCTCCAAGGGACGCGGGCAGGGAAAGCAGAGCACTCTTCCGGCAACTCGTTTCCAAGTAGAGGACACGGTGGTGGCTGGAACGTGTTAGTCCCCATTTGTCATTCCTTGGCCTGTAGGGAGGAGAGCTGGCGCCCAGGGCTTCGGCACGCAGGGGTGGGAGCAGCCCCTCCGCACCAGCCCGGGCGCGCAGCCCTCCCCGCGCCACGTGCGACGGCAGCGCCGAGCGGGACGCAGGGCAGGGCAGCTCGGGCTTTTCTTCCTTTGATGGGCATGGAACATGCTTTGACATGGTATGGGGGTTGGTTTTGATTTTCTTCCCTTTTTTTCCTTTTCTGTTTTAACCTTCTCTTAGCCTTGGGTTTGCTTGCCTTTTTTTTTTTTTTTCCCCCCCCTTGCTTTTTTTCCAAAGATAATGTGTTTATCAACTGACAGGATACACTCGTTTCTGGTAGAAGAAGCACTCTGACAATTTTCACAACATGTATAATTTACTTAAGGGCCATAATGGCTTCTTCTGAGCCATGTGTCATGTAAATAAATATTCCAATGATTTTTGACATGCATATTATGTACTCAGTAGATCAATGGCTCCTTTGAAGTTGTTACAGTTTATCCCGTAAGTTCCTATTCAGACATTTTTAAATACGTATTATTTATTCAACAGGCTATCTCTTCATTCAGAGATGCCGGTGTCTGTAGCAGTCTAACATCTCTATCTGGTTTAGAATATTTCAAAATTAATATTGCTCAGCCTTTTCAGCAGGTTGGAGAGATCCCCATGAAGACGTAGAAACGGGAAAGGATAGTTCAAACGAGTGAGACTGTAAGATCCGTCCACTGCAGGTCAGGTTTTTAAGACGCTTTACTCTGCTCCCCTCTACCTTCTCCGCCAGCCCGGGGAAGGGGCAGTGCCAGGAATGGCTGCAGTGCGGGGGGGAGCCTCGGGGGGGGTCTGGGAGGGCAGCAGTGCCTGGCCCCGGAGGGGCAGGATGGGCAGGAGGGGCAGGAGGGGCAGGGTGCCACGGCTGGTTGCCCACTGACTTGTGCCGTGTCCGTGCCGAGGCCGGCGGTGGCTGCGGGAGCGTGGCGGCGCTGGGGCAGCAGCGATGCGCAATGACGTTGCCTTCTCCGGCTTTACGGAGAGAAGGGTTTCTTGGTCCCTGTGCAGGACAGGCTCGGTGGCTAAGTAGGAGCTGATATGCCAAGCGCTGGTTTGTGAGCTGCCCCAGGGCTTCAAGCGCTAGTAGGGGTGGTTCTTCAGGGGGGGAATGGGTGGGTTTTTTGGGATGCAGCTCTGGGAGCTCCGTGCCAGGCGGTGAGCACAGCCAGGGGCAGGTGTGAAGGTGCAGGGCACGTGGAGGTGAACACACAGGTGACTTCGTGCCTCTGCAGCTATTAGGGCAAATCCTTTTCCATTCCCAGAGGGTGGGAGGGGCAGGCAGAAGTGATATCCCCACCTCAGCAGAAAGCTGCCAGGGGAACCCTGTGGGCTCCCAGGCCCCTGCAGGAGCGGCCCAGGAGATAAGAGGCCCTGCGACCTCCACACAGGCTGATGAAGGAGGAGAACCTGGGCCGAGAAAGATAAAGTTCCTATTTAAATGCAGACGTCTGCAACAATAGAGGTGGAAACGTAAAAAAAATGACTCTCAAAGTCATTTGCTTGGAGTATGAAGGCTTTTGTCTCACCTTGTTTAAACAGTCCCACTCCCCTGTTTAGTTACTTGTGTTAATATCCCCCAGAGGCTTCATCATTTGCTATTGATGAGCATACCAAAAAAAAATAAAATAAAATAAAATTTAAAAAAAAATCATCTTGCTGTCCATGCATTTAATTCTCTTTCCAAGCACTTAAAATTCAGCATGTCCCTTCAGTTCCAAAGGTGCTAGATCTTCAAAACCAGCAAGCTGCTCACAGTCAGCTGGGAAACCCCAAGTTGTTTTGGAGCACATAAAAACATTCAGTGCTGATAAATACCCACACTGTGTTTTGCATCTTCATAATTTGGGATTCCATTTACTTGACATATGCAATAAATAAAACAATAAATAAAATATGCTCCCTGCCTCAAGGACATTTCTCTACATAAGTTGCAGCCCAGTGTACAAACTCCTTCCGAACCAGCTGGCGGGATGCACCTACCGCACTCCCTATTCCAAATGCCGGGGCACCTTCTTACAGCTGACTACGAACAGCGCTCTTTAAACCGTACAGCTACGGATAAGCCTTATAATAAGAATAAAGTAACCGAAATAGAGCTCTGCTTTAGCTGGAAAACAGGCAAATTGTTCTCGTTAGCCCTTTTTGGTGAAAAATGCCTTTACCTAAAGCTTTGGAAACTCCACTGACTCAGCTCTTGATCAAATGCCCACCAAAGTGTTTCCATCACCTTCAGCAGATGTCAAATGGCAAATTCACATGAATGAATGGGTACATTTAGGGCTCTGTAGTGCTCTGCTCTGCATGGACAAAATCCCATTATGCCTCATCCAGGCCTCAGTTGGGAGCTAGGTTTTACCATTTTTTACCAATTTACTCCAGACCTACACTGTTATCACTGGCATAAGAAGCTGGATGCAGCCTTTGACCAAGCAGAACGGCACCAGGGCTCGCAGCTTTTAACTTTCATCTATTCTAAACCCACAACAGCTCCCCATGTGAAGAGTTACGTGCGACTCAACAGCAGCAGCAGCTCCGGCAGGGCTCAACAGTGAAGGAAATAGTTGTGCGGCCAAACCCGTCCCCCCAGCTTAGCGTTGGACCCGGATCCTGTTTGTCTCGGTGCATTTGGGATTAGGGCCTGGCTTGAACGGCCGGAGAGTTATAAAATCCCCTTTCCTGTCTCAAGATGGGTTTTGGGTTGAGCTTTGCCATGAGTTTGGCCATGAGTTTAGCGGGCGTGGCAGGGTCGGATGCTTGCTGCCATCAATTGCCGCGGGCGCTTGCATCGTGTTTGGCTTGAACGCTACGTATGAACAGAGATAATCGGCCTCTGATACGCTTGTGTCTGTGTTGCAGGGCAAGGTCTTCTTTATTTTGCTGGGGCAATAGCCATATTGAAACAAACTGTGTGTTGTTTTCTTTCAGACAGGTGTGATGGCACACCTGCGGAGCTCGGGCTTGAATAGCAGCTCGTAACCTTTTGTGGGTAAGGTGGGGGGCAAATCCTGCTTAACAAGGATGTCAAACTGATCTTTGTTCCCTTCTCCCAACCAAGTATCTGTGGCAACAAACTGGAGACAGGTAAACAATCGGCTTCTGCTGCCACAAGCTTTCCATTTACAGTTCACCAGGAGCTCTTATTATATGAAAGGAAAGGGTGGATGTGGTGTCAACACAAGGTAATAGTAATATTATTTGAACAGGTGTGTGGGGTGTTGCTAAAGTGAGAGAACGGGTGAGCGGTAGGGAGCAGTTAGTACAGGGCTGTGCATGTAATAACCAGAGCTCACCCGGGTTTATTATCATAACAATCATGTGCGGTGATAGGTTTCGCAACGAGCTGGTCTGATTTACCTGGTGCATTAAACCAGTTTTGTGATTTCTCACTTTCTAACTCCCTGCTGGAAAATACATATGCTAAAAATTCGGTGAGCAGACCCACTGTGCACGCAGGTACAGGCAAATAACCCATCAGGTCACAGCTATCCCCCAGCCTCTGCTCCTCCACGGACAACTTTGCAGCTGATTTACATCGGTGGAAGAGAGAAAGCAGATTAAGTATCTCAGGACTGCATTACAAAGGGATGGCAGGTTTGCGACGAGTGTTAAGGCACCTTGGAATAGGGAGAGTCGAGTACCTCAGCAGTTTGGTCTTTCCATCTATTGTCTGTAATGCCATTAATTTTAAAAATGTATTTCCAGTCTGTGATGTGGGTTATATTGATATGCATTTGTGATTTGAATGTATATTCATCTATGCGTGTATGGAGTTAGATGGCTATCCTTTCAGCGAGAAAACTGTATGCCGCAAGAGAGAATGGAAACAGTAAAAATAATCTTTTGGCTTCTACGTTTTAAAGGGCTGACTGGAATCGCCTTAGAAAGGATTCATGCAGTAGGTGCATACCTTGCTGAAATGTGCATGTTTCCATTGTGGGAAACAAAGGGAAAAATCATACCCTGATATGCTCTGAGTAGAGATATGCTCTGTGATTCACTGAAGACAGCTATGGAGGTTACAAAACAGAAATTAAGAGATGATATAAATTACGTGAGGGTGTTCTAGACAATTAGACAACTCGTTGGTCCATTTACAACACTGCTCCTAGCTTTTTATCAAATCTGATGAAAGAGTGGCAAATTGTAAGCAAGGCAATTTTGCACTCTCTCCTGTCCTTAAGTCCTACTTTCTTTAGTGAGATCTTAATGCGTATCCTGAGCATTTTAATAAGAAACTATTGCATGCCACTGGTTTGTGCAAACAGTAGTTGTATTATTACAGGGGGGGAATTAATCTTCCAGGCGTCCATTTGTGTTACTCAGATCAGGCAGGGTTTATTTGCAAAGGGCTGACCCTGCTTCCTGGCAGGTTTGCTCGGAGATGCCGTGCCAGATTTCCTCCAGCCGATGCGAAAAGGTTCAGCTGGCACATCGCAGGGACCACGGGGACAGTCACACGGCAGGGGCTGGCACCCAAGCGAAAGCAGGGCGAGGGGCCGTGGGGACAGCGGCACCAAGTCCTGGACTGGAAGCAGCTACCCTCAAACCTGGCTCTGCATCCTTCTGGTAGTGCAGGTTTAGCCCGAGATCACAGAAGAAACCTTGATTTCAAGCAGCTTGTTCCCTCTTTAAGCAGAACTGCTACGACATTTCCCCGTGTACAGATTTCCTTAAGTAAATGCTTAATAACAGGGTAGCTCTCATCTTAGGGCAAATATTTCAGAGATCCCTTGTTGGTCACATCAGGTGTGTGTCTTCAATAGTGCGACATCTGTTATTTGTTAGATGCAAACAGAGAAGGAAAAGGGGTTATTTGCCCTGTCCTGGGCTCTTCAGCAATCCAGGCAACCTGGCTGAACGTGCCAGAGACAGCGCTGACAGTACAGCTCTTTCAGGAGGGTAACATTGCACCACATGTTGAGTAGGGGGCAAGCTAAAAAGTGTTGCATTATGCTTGGGTGCCCTTTCATTTTATTTTTTTTTTTTTTTTTTTTACAATCCAGTGTGTACTTTAAACATAGCTTGCTCCTAAGAATTTCCTCGTAGGAGTCAATGCTATGCTGCTGTTCAAGCAGAGCAAACATTGGATGGGCTCTTCACAAACGGAAGGTAAGTCATGGTCAGCTGAAAGGAGCGTACTCTTGATCGCAGGGGTCCAGGCTTCTGGATTAAAGCCAGCATCTTGATCTCGCTTTGCATGCTTCATTATTTCACACTAGAAGACACATATTTTGGGGTTACATCACAAAACTCTTACTCTTTGCTTCACATGGGCTTTGCCAGTTTGTAAGCAGATACTTAAGCAATCAGAAATAATAACCTGGTAACATTTTAGGCATAGTTTGCAGAATTTGTTTGAGTCAGGACTTTAATGAGAGAGCAGCGGATTCTTTCATTACCTCAGACGCAGTTTAACACTTCATTCATGTACGTATTTATCTGGCACACATCACCTTATTATGGGTTGGCTATCGCAGGGCAAAGGGGGTAGGCAAAGTCACTGCGGTGCGCTGCAGATGCAGCGTTACGGCTGCACACCAAACTACGCACAGAATTCCTTGAACATAGATAAGATGTATTCATTAATATGGTCAATCAATTAAGAACCTGGTCTGTCTGTCTGTGTGTGTAAATATAAAGTCCTAGGAACACAGCATTTCTTCCATTAGATGTAATTTTTCAGAACATGATGTGTATGTTTTGCGCCTGGTGATTTTCGCTTGCTGACGTTCTTCTACACACTTGGGAGTCGTCCCCTTCCTTTCCAGCAGCCTCAGTAAAATGCTGCCCTCTGTTGAAATTCGCGAAGTAGTGCACCTCCCGGCTGAGGGCTGCCCGGGAGCGGGAGGCACCGCAGCCTGCGGGAGCCTGCCCACTCCTGCGGGGCTGATGGATGGCAAGGAAGGCAGCATCACACTTTATCCTATAAAATAGAGTTGGGGGAGTTGTTCTGAAGGATGCAAATTCTCTAAAATATAAATTCTCTCCTTTTCATTTTGAAAAATTGGAAAACAAGCAAAGGTACCCTACTCCCTTATGGAAATATCTTAGCCAGGAAAATTTCGTTGTCTCCAGTGCTCGAATAGAGGAGAGACCAAGTCCTGAAATTCTTTGGACTGCTTTAAATGAATCTGCATTCAAATTGCAATAATTTATTTGACTATTTGACTTGTGAGTTTTGCTCATCTAGGTCTTGCAGTTGGAGGAAAACTTTTTCTAATAGGCCTTCTTTGAAGGCAAGAGGATGCAACGGCTGCCGCTGGTCCTCTGCACCAGAAAAGAAACACTCGGAGTTACTCTGGTGTATAATAACCCCCATAGTTTGCCCACTGGCATGGGACCACTGGTGTGGTGGCTGTAGAAACCAAAGTGTCTCTGCCTTGAGCAGCTCGGTCGGGAGATGTGTCTCCAGTGGGAGGGAGGAGGACGTCTCTCCAGCTGTTTCTCCTCTCCGCTGGCAAGCAGCTGCACAGATAGGGCATGCTCTCGTGCATCTTCCTTCAAAGAGGGAGTGTAAAGGAGACCTTGTGGAAAAAGCTAGGCTGAAGTAGCTACCACCTCCATTTCTTCAATACAGGCATTAAAAAAAAAAAAAACAACAAATGAATGCTCTCCCTTTCTCCCTTACACACTGCTGCTTAACACATCTTTCTGCTGGAGGCAAGGGGTGAGAAGAACCATTACACCATGTGTCAGGGGGGCCGCTTATAAGGAGTCATACAGAAATCTGGCATCCCTAGGAGGGAGGGCGTGTGGTTTTGGTCTGTAGTATTCCAGAAGATGCCAGCGCACATGTGAGAACCAGCTTTCGTGGGTAGCAGGTACCGCATAAGAAGAATGTGATGGGGGGCGTGCATCATGGAATAAAAGGGAGAAAAACATGCATGCACACCTAAACCCATGGCTTCGTTTCTTCCCTCTTACTATTTAGCATTTTTTGTTCTGAACATACAGCTCCCTACCAAGCCCTCTTGCAGTTTTCAGAAGCTAAAAGACAGGTAGGTAGCAAGGAGCAATATGCAGGCAAAATGACTGGGCTAACAATAGCTGTGCATCTCGTTAGTGCCATGATTTGTGCAAAAGGGCATGCTTCTTAATATTTATCTCAATTTTCTCCACCTACAGATTTTTTTTGACAGAAAAAGTGAGGTTGGTTAATCCCAAATGGCATCTGAAACAGGATAAACAGAAGGGGACTGGGCATGTATCTGTCACTGGTACTGTATACTGTCTCATATATATTAAATATGAGACGAAGTAATAAAATAAACAATACAATGTTGTGTCAGTTGCAACTTAGACAGTAACAAAATATTGCCACATTTTTCCTTACAAAGCTGGCTATGTGGTGGCTGGAAAGACCCCTAAAGCATATAAAGCTCTTATCTTCATACATTTCCCTAAAGAATAATAGATCAGTTGGTGCTCTGATGCTGTTTTAATAATGTACAATTTACAATTCATTTGGTTACCAAGCACTCAGAGTATAATTAATTTCCCAGACCCTTTCTACACATTCGCATAGTTTATGACGGTAGGGAGTGGAGGTGGGGGAAACCATGTCCCCCTCCCTGTCGTAGGAAGGTGCCTAGATGGTGCACCCTGGCTGGTCTGCCGGCAGCCCTGCCACTGCAGGGGTGGCAGGGCTCGATTTCCCCTTTCCTGCCTTTCCCTTTCCCATTCCCATACCCGAACACCTCCATGGGGGATGTTGCCCCAGGGATGAGCTCGGCTCAGCCCGCAGCACCCCGGTAACATTGTGCCAGAACTGCCCCATCCCTCTGGGATGCAGCGGGCATGCGGTCCACCCCACTGGACCGGAGATGTGCCGCTAGTGCTGGAGCAAAAGCTAAGGTGATCCAAGGTGAAGTGTCAAGGGCGAAAGGCAGGTGACGAGCCCTCAGTGCCTTTCACCGATGCCCCCCTTCACCATCCCAGCTAGGGACAGAGGGGTCTGGCAAGAACACAGGTATTGCTTCGGTCAGGAGCTACCGCCGATCTGTCGGCACATGAAGCCTAATACCATTCCACACAATCAAGACATGAAAACTGGAGGGAAAGACTCCAGAAGCCAGCTGAATGCATGTTGTTGGGGGTTTTATTTCCACAGTCCCATTATTTTTCCCTTTATGGGGAACCTGTACAGTTGCCTGAGAGATTTATATAATGGACTCTCTCTGCAATGAATGGAGCTGCTCTTCTGTGATGTCTCGCACATCAAAGCAATTTTTTTCAAATCTACGTTTACCTCTTTGATAAAGACAACACTGGGAGGAATTCAGCAGCTACAGGGAACCTGCGGGTCTACGCATCCACCCAGGGCTTGCTTTGACAGCGGTGTGTGAATCGCTATTCAAGTGCTGGGTTTGTTTCCATTATCAAATAAACAGGGGTTTCCTTTTCTGAATTTCCCAAACATTCTTTTCCTTTCTGATGCTTTCAATTCCTGTACGTGTACGGTGTATTATAGACATCTATGGATACTTGTGTATATGTGTACATATATATGTGTGTGTGTGTATATATATATATATATATATATATGAGACCATATGTGCCTGAGGGTTGAGGTCCCGGTTTGTGAAGGTTCAGCACACAATCCTGGATATAAACAAACAAGTCCTCACGTTGAAGCGGAGCTTAAAGCTAGGCTTACAAACTTTCTACAACTAGAGATGCAGTTTCTTTCTTTTTTACTAGACATTTAAAAGCTGTGAAAGGTACCATTTTCTTCTGGGGGCTACAGAACATTGTAAGCCAGAGCAGTAAGTGTTTGATTAACCCTTACAGGGGCCTGTGTGATTTTCACAAGGCATTAACTGTAAGAGGTACATCTTCTCTTGCCCTGCCTCTGCAGCTGGCTATTCAATCTTCCGGCATTCAGCCTATTGATTGGGTTTTCTGATCTCTTATTTGAACAAAGATGTGGTGAGGCAGAGGCCATGAAATACTGCTTTCACATCTTGTTTCCATATAGGATTCGGCAGCCAATTTGCCAACACACTGCAGACCTGCAGCTCTTATTTTTTACAGTCACAGAAACTTGACTCTTCTGTGAATCAGGGCATATCTATCAACCTAAGACCAAAAAATATGATGAAGGACATCGTGTATATATCTGTAAAAACAACAGTAACAAATGTTGTTATTATCAATTCTTCTTATTCACAACATAATCATAATTAAAAGCCTAAGTGGTTCACGTACCGCAAGGTTCACTTCACAACAGGGCTCAAAATCCCTCCCGCGCGGTGGGGCTTGCAGGGGCTTTAAAGCAATGTCTGTGTGGTGTGGGAAGGCTGGTGGGGTCCTGGGCCCCCCAGGAAAGCGCTGACCTCTTCTGCCCGAGAGAAAGCACCCAGGAAAACCTGATGCAAACTCTTCCTCAGATGTGGGAAGTCACAAACCTGAAAAACTTATAAGCTTTGAATATCAAAGGGTCAAAATGTACCTTTCAATCCAGGTGAAGTTTGCCTACGGTCAAGGAATAAATGAGTGCCTGTGTAATTATCCATTAACAGCTTTTCAGCATTTTTACCTGTCTCATTTCTCTCCCGCACAATATTCCTTTTAGCATTATTTCTCCTTTCAGTTAAAAAATATTTTGTTTCGATTTGATGTTCCTCGAGAAATGAACACTGTGTTCATAAAATTCTCACAGGCACCAACCTGGTCGCAAGACAAAATTCTCTGCATTGAATTTCCTGGTCTGTATCTATCAAACAAACAAACAAATAAACAGATAGATAAATAAATAAAAAGCATAGCATTCCTAGGAAGGCTTATTTGCTTTATTTCAGCATTTTTTTCAATTCTGAAATCAAACAAAAATTTCTCAGACATGAAAGTAAAGTTGACGATGTTTAAACCCACAGTGGCTTAATAGCATTTATCAGAAGTTCGTGGAAAGGCATTTTAAAATTCGATCACCTATTATTCTTTTCTCTGGAAAAAAATTAATTTTCTGCCAATCAAATCCAGCTAAACCAAATCTTTTTCTTTTGTGATCACTGGGGGAAGAAAAAGTCTCTTCTTGTTTCTTAGTCCATGTTGAACACGAGGTGGAAACAAGACGGCCTCAGCGGTGAAGGAGTCAGGGGTCCAGCCTGGTGCCCACATCACCCCTGGTTAGTCCTGTTAGATACCTTCCCTTGGATTCACTCCTTGTGAACCCGCAGGGACTATTGACAGTAGAAGGTTAAACGCGCTTTGGCGTGGAGGCCAGCTGGCACAAGATGGCCCACATCCATTCTCCTCATCTTCCCTCCCTCCCAAAACGCCTGTTGGGAACAGTCCCTGGCCGGTGTTGACACCTGAGCTGTGTCCAGGGATGGCTGGGGAGAGTTGTACTTGACCCAAGCCAAAACCATGCCAGGGACCGCACTAACAATTTAACAATCCGGAAAATTGAGCTCCAGCACCTGGGGACGTTCCCTGGCATCGTTTCCTTGACTGTCTGCATGTAGCCACACACAGCAAACCCCTTCGATAAAATCCTAGCACGATGACACCTTCATCCTAGCACGATGACACCTTCAGTGCAGGGTTGCACGTTGAAATGCACGACAGCAGACACTTTCAACACGTCAGCCAAAGCATTACGTTGAAGTTTTGCAAATCAACTAATAAGCGTCGCAATCGTTTTCAAAAGAGAGCCTCAAATTTGCCAGAAAGGGAGTCGGATCCCCAAGTTGAAGGGAAGTCAAGATAATCCTTAAGTGGCTTATTCATGAAAAGCTACCACTTGACTTTCCGCAATGAACTTGCCAACTCAAGGCTTCACGGAAGGAACGCAAAACAACAGGCAAATCTCAAAGAAAAGGGCGTATTTTGGGTCAAGGACAAAATAATCATGTCATCTCGAGGTGCGGCAGGCCAGCTTATCTTGATTTTACCAGCACAACTACCTGACGCTTTCTGTGATCAGGATGCCCACAGCTGTAATCTAATGTGATCTGGAGCTTATTCACTGATCACAGCTGTGTAATTTCAGGTAACGTGCTTCCCTTGTTTAGTTTTGTTTAACATTGTTAAATATATAGTCAGACCATCTGCACAGTATTTTTTTAAATTGGAAATTACAACCATAACTTCCTTTTTATATATCAATAAACTAAATAGCAAAATTTCAAAGGGATCCTTCTCTACCAAACACTGAAGCAGAATGTTTGTCCCACGCCACACCATTGCCTAATTGCACACTAATTGGACAAACGTGATTAAATATTTCAAGATCTTTACTAATTGCCTCTATTTTAGCTTTAAAATTTGCTTGCCACCAACAAATTTAATGACATTGGTGTCTAGTCATCAGCAAAAAGCCCAAGAGTTGCTCTTTAAAATGTACCTAGTCAGAATATTTACTGATTGTGCATTGTTGTTTCCAATGTAGCTTAATTAGAAATCCAATCAGTTCTCTAAGTCTAATTATACTTGATTTGTAGATTCAGACTATGATACATAATGAAGCTAAGCAGCTAACAGTAAACGTGCTTGAAATGTAACAATAAGAGAAATATTTTTAATGCATGCCTTGTTATCATTTTAGAAACTCCAAGTAATATACGAGATCAAACACAAAGGGAAATACAGAGATTTATGACTCAATAGATTTAAAAAAAAGCCCGTGTTTTATCCTGCAGCAATAGAACTGGTGTATGTTTAGTGTTTAAAAATATTTCCTTTGTTTGTTTACTTATTTGTTTGGACAAAATAGCAGCATATATTTTGCGGATACTTTGATGCCTGTACTTGGTTGCGTGTATCTTACAGCAGTTATTTTTGCCCTGCGTTTGAGATGGCATTCTGCACCGGGAGCTGGAAGCTGGGCTAGGGATGGTTACTAAGGCAGCGGTCCCCTTTAGCTGAGCCCCTACATCTTCAATGCACCCTTAATTTACTCTTCTCTGCAAGAAATATCCTTTAGGGGCCAAGGGCCAGATGTTTCTTTTTATTCCATGCTGTGCAGGGAAGCACATCTGCTCTGCTATTATTTTTTACCTCAGCCCTACAGCCTGAACGCTGCAGCTGCATCCTTACACCCTTGCTGCGGGATCAAACTGACAGCGCGTCACTTTTTGTAGGCAAGGCGTTGCCTGCGATGTCCCTTTGTTAGAATTTTTGTGGGATAGCAAACATTCTGATCATGTTTAAGTAACGAGCCGCACAAACGTTTTCTGAAGAACAGGCAAAACTTGGAGGAAGCAGAGGAGGAGGAGGGAAGCCCATCAGCAAGTCACCCTGAGACCTGTGGTGGCTTCCTTGTGTTTCCAAGAGAAGAATCAACAGGCAGCGACACTTTTCCATTTAGTAAACAGCAGATCTACCCAGGGGCTTTTCAGAAATCAGCCTTTGCCATTGCTACCTCTCTAGCTTGGTGGCTTTACCGTCATCTCCTGCAGACTTTTTGGGGACCACTTGTTGCTCCTAAAGGGTTCGCTGAAGGAGACAAAACGAGCTTCAGTCTGCTGTAGAAGACGCCCTTTCTCCACTCGAACATTTTTAGGAGTCTACAGATTAGAAAACATTAAAAACCACCTAGGTTTAATCTCACGTGGAAAAAAACACCTCTAAACCCGTGACGGAAAACACCATGATCCCAGACCCCTTGTGAGGAGAGGGGGAGCAAGGTCGGTAGCAACCACCTTGTTGGAGCAGGATCTTCTGGAGGCTGCAGCAGAAGGAAATTCAGGCACTCTGAGCCTTTCCTGTCAAGAGGGGACTCCTACGGGCTTTATGCAGCTCAGGGTTTTCTCTCCTTGCCTTTTTTATTCTAAATCTCTTCTCAAATTAAAAAAAAAAAAAAAAAAAAAAAAGAAAAAAAATTATTTTTGCAGGGGTTTTTTGCTGCAAAGAAAAAGCATAACCAACTAGCGAGTCTTTTTGTGGGGCCTACAGAAGACAAATGTTGAGAGCTCACCCTGCTAATTGCTGCAGCTCTAGAAGAAGCTAATTAATAAAGCAGATCATGAATAAAAGCTGTTCTCCAAGTTGTGGCAGCACCACTGAGAATACGAAGGATGGGGAAAGGGAGGAAGGGAAGGCAAGAGGGCAAAAAGAAGGAAGTAAACAACAAGGTTAATGCTCACTTCTGCTCAGTAAGAAATGCAGTGCATAAAGTAAGCAGCCACTGAGAAAAAAATTTCAAAAAAATCTTGGTGAAGCCGTGTGGATTAGCTATGGGCAACGCAATCACGCTACCACATGGCATCACGGTTTTAAATATTCAGGATGCCACCCCAATGGAGTAAGCCACCAGGGGCAGATCCCAGCTCACTAGAAGCTTGCTCAGATGTGGAACCACGAGCTGGCTGGGGGGACAGCCCAGGCTCCCCTGTGGCCCCCCAGCTCTGGTGCCGGTGGCTGGGCTGCCTGGCCACGCTGTGCTGATGGTCTGCCACTGGTTTGTGGGGTCTTTGTTGGGAAATACATCGAGTGGCTTGGCCTGGTGACGGCGTGACCTGTTGGATGCAACGTGAAAGGAGCCAGCGGGTGATGTGGGCTTTCACGATGGCTTCCTCCCCAGCCTCGCCAGCGCCGGGGCACGGCCTTGGCGCTTTCTCCCCAAAGCATTGGCTCGCCAGCTTCCCAAAGCACTCGAGCTCTGTAGATGAAGAGCACTGAACAACAGCTGGCTATTATTCTCAAGCTTCCAGCACGATATTTTGTACCGCATGCAATGAGATAAATTTTAATTTTTATTTTTTTTTTTTAAGTAACTGCTGTGACAGTGCTCTTTAAAGAACAAAAACTGTGAAGTGGAGTTGTTATTAAGAACTTGGCCCTGTTTTAACAGCAATATTTGAAATACTTTTCTGTGTGGTTCTACTTAATTTATTGAGTCCAGGGATTGGGTTCCCCCTCCCCTCTCTTTTCTTCTCTGCCCTTAAAATCAATGGCAGCAAGGACAAAATTTTTAAAAACCAGAGAAATAAAATATTTCAGACACATCCCCCACACTAAGCAGTGTTCAATATTTTATCTTTCTTTACTTTTTTTTTTTTTCATCTGTGTGCAATCAGCCTTGAAAATTTCCTTTGCCTTCAATTCTTTTACCTTTGATGGCATTCAGATTGCAGGCGCTGCCTTGGCCCCTCATGCCACACAGTCTTCTATTTATATTATTAAAATGCAGCACTTGCTTTTTCATTTTACTCTGTTTACAGGGTATTGCTTTTATTGATTAATGTCTCAGACTCAAGTAAAATGCTAATCACACAGGGAAAAAACTGTAAAAAACTCAATATGCTGATCTGTGGTGCTTGGCATTGGAAGTAACTCACCAACTCAGCTCTGATTTCAGCTTTGAATTGGAAGCAGCTCCTCCCCACTAACACAGCGGCTGGAAACCTGGACCTCTTTGACCAAGGTGCACAACATATCCCTCTTCGTGCTCACATCACAGGACACATGAGTCCCAGAGAAGAAAGACTAGAAACATTGCATATTTAGCTTAATTTGCCTAGAACTGTGGTTTTCAGACTCATTCACATTTGTTTTCTGCCAAAATGGTGGCTGCCACAGACTCCCTCCTTAGGACAAGCCTGACATAAGTCTGTGTGTTCTGGCAGCTGTGACAATAAATAGCAAGCTGGCTTGGAAAAACAAATCAAACCCAGAAATGCAAACCTAAAGAAACAGCAAATCACTCTTTGCTCATGCAACACCCGCACGGGACCGGACTCTGCCACGTTGCTTCTGCAATGCCAGCCGCTGGGTGTGTGCGGGGCCCGACAGGCTCACGGTCTCTCAGCATCAAGAGCAAGACTGAATTTGGTTGCACCAAAGAGGAGGCAAGGTCTCCTCCGTTGCTCCAAGGGGGCAGGCTCTTGGCTACCATTCCTGGGAGGAGCTCTTCTGCAGGCCCTTCCTGAACACCACCAGCAGCAGCAATACCACCCTTGGCACCCAAGCAACAGGCAAAGAAAGTACCAACGTGAGCCAGAGGTGCCCCTTGCCCGCTGCCAGCTGGGGAAGCAGCAAGCACTGCAGCCTCCACCCCACGAAGACGTGCCCCTCCACACACCTGCATTTCCCTCGCACGCAGCCCACAGGGAGCTGATGGGACTGACTGCGTGCAAAGTGTTGACGTGCCACCCTCCGCAGCTTCAGGACCCGTCTGATTGAGGCCCCAGTTACGGTAAGCTCTTAAATGTGTTTTAGATCTGTTCTTTGCCTCTTCAGCATGCGCTTACACTGGGTGCTTGACTGGGAATAAATGCTTACATTATGTTCACTTCAGTGGGATATAAGCAAGAGCTTCAACTCAAACGTGGGCGCATGTCCTAACTCAAACAGCGATGCTTTCCTGAAGCAGGATATAAACTGTGACCCACATAAACAGCGTAACACACCTAATCATCAAAAACCCTTCTTGGTGGTGCACTGTGACTGTGAGCGGGTTTTCTTTGCTTGAAATCTTTACATGTAATCTATATATCCTGTAGAAACAAAGCTAAGATGACTTTAGAAAGTGCTCAGAGACTGGAAGAGGTTAATTGATGCTTTTATTTTTCTCCAAACCAGAAAGCTTTCTTTTTTTAAAAAAGCTATTTTATACTTTTCCCATTATACTCTCTTTTTTCCCCCCTTTTCTTCTTATTAATAAGGTCTGGCCCTCTTTAACATGCAACAAGAGCCTAATGAGCCATGCAGGCTTCTGTAATTTCTTCACTGTTGAAAATGCCTGACACTAATCTGTGCCATTTATACTAATAAGTAGTGCATCAGCTGATATAGGGTGCAATGAAAACATTTTAAATATACTTTATTGAATTGCAGGTAGCAATTTCTCACAAAGTTTACTCTGCTGTGGAAATAGATGCCCTACAAGTATCGCAGAGCTGTGTGTGTTGCACAGTACACACAGCTGAGAAAAAAAATCTGATGCCCAATGAGACGTTATCTTTATATTTTATGTAAATATGTCAAAGAGAGACTGCAGGAAAATCATATCCTCCAGTTTTTTCTGCGCACTGTGTTTACAGTTTACATTAGCAATGAAGTGCTGACCTAAAATATGATGTCGCATTTTATACTAAGTGGACATTAATTAATGCTAAATTGCAGGAGAGCTCGTCAGGAGTTTATGCTTTACATATGTATGCATACCACAACAATTCCGCATGATTAATGATGTTCCAGTGAATAGCCAGGATTTACACGTGGTAAAAATGGGGGGAAGGGGAAATGCATTCCTTAGAGTTATTTTCCCCCGTTCTTAATTGTGAGTGAGATTTACACGTGCATTTCTCCACTGTCTCATCAACAGCACTTAACTCCGGTAGAGCTCACTCCATCTGGTTGCAGAAGCGCTGGTGTGGCTGCGACAGACGAAGGATATAAGCGAGGCGAGGTTTGTTGAGAGGGGTGGCATCTCTTATTAGAGCAGCAGATGCAGCTGGAAAAAGCAGACAAGCTTTTGGGCTCACAATCTTTTTCTCAGATTTGAAGCAAAGGCTGCAAAAGGCTTTCCATGTCAGGCCTGAAGAAAGGCTCTGTGCCTAAAACTTTTTTCCAGCTAGATCAGTCAATCTAATAAAACCCACTCCTTTTCCTTTCAAATCCCTCAATCCCTCTGTGCACACGTATTTTAGAAGGGCGGAAAGTATTATCATCTCTGCTTCAAAGATGCTGAAAAAGAGCAGCCGGGATGGAGTGGGCTGGAAGCGAGAGGCGCTGGCTGCCCGGGTGAGAGCAGCCCGGCTTCCTCCTCCCGCCTGCTCCGCTGCCTGCTACGTGAAGACAAAAACATCCAAGAGAGGGGACCACAATGATTCACATTTCTGAAGAGGTGCCCCAGGCACACAGTTACCCTTTGGTTTTGGAAACATAAATTCATACCTCCAATTTAATAGGAAATATAAGCACACGCTGAGGTATCCGATTTAAGTGTCCTCCTCTCTGCCAAGTGTGGGAAATAGAGCTGGTGACTCCCCAGCGGCTGCAAACTCACTCTTTTTAAGAAAGAAGGAATAAAGGAGGGGGATAGCAGGTCTGGCAGAATGGATATGGCACGAAAATTCCTGAACCACCCAGCCCTGGTGTCTGGGGCAGTAACGTGTGGCCAGTGGCTCTTTGCAACCTATGGATCAGGTGGTCCAGCTGCAGGGGATGCCGTAAGGTCGGCTTCAACTAGATTTAGAAACTAGGTGGGAAATTTGCTCATCTGAGGAGGATGCGACCTGTTAATGACACTGGTGTCTAGCTGCCTTCCCCTTTTTAGCAAGCCCTGTCTAGAGGTCACCTCTCCCAGGCACACTGATGCCCTGCAGGTTTCTTTGTCTGCCAACATGTCTGTCTCTCTCAAGAAAGGTGTGAAGAGGCACCCCAACGTCAATGTCAAGGACACAGAATCATAAAATCATTTAGGTTGGAAACATATCACAAGGCATGTCTCCTGAGCTGAGCTGCAAGGAGGGCTTTGAAGCTCATTGACCAGGGGGTGAGGAGGCTAGGTGAGGTCCCTCAAGACTGATGAAAGTGAAGAAAAATCCTCTTTGCATCGAGTAAGACGCCTGGCACCTCCAGGCCACGTTTCCTTCCCAACAGCACCAGCAGTTTTACTGGAAGCTGTGTGAAGCCTTGTAGCAGACAGCTGCAGGACCTACTGCTGGAATGCCTTCCTGAGCACTAATGAAGCAGTGTCACTTGAAGCAAGAGTGTAGATGTCCCTCAGGAATATCCTTCTACCGCAGACAGGAGCCCTGCGGATGTTCTTGATTACCACCCATGGGACTAGACCTGGTACATCCTTCCGAGACATCCTGGGGAAGGGAACTCCAAGAACTTGTTGTGCAGTGGGAAAATAAAAAAAGCCTATCTTTATCCTTTGTAATCATAGGGTATTTTTACAAAACCAGGCATACTCATGTTTGTAGTTTATGGAAAAGTGTTAACAGCAGCATTTTTTTTCAGCTTCTCTGGCGTCCTGTGAACATGCCTTCCTCTTGTGCTTATTTTCTCTCTAAGGTAACCATCATAACCATGGCAATCATCTTCCTCTGGAAAACTCTAGGTGCACTTTTAATTTTTAATTAAATAATGTAATTGAACGCTCTAATTATATATTTTCAATAATTTTAAAATATAAAATTGTAATTTTATCCATCTCTCAGTCTGGAGGAAGGGTGGCGCTATCCAGAGAAGCCCAAAAAACACAGTTATATTGTAAGGTCTGCATTATTGTTTCTTTTCCCCTTTTGTACATCGCACCTAAAGCACAAATTTGCACTGCCCCCATTCCTCAGACTGTCCCCCAAACAGCAGTCAGATCTCTTTCCTCGCTTATCAAGGCTAATTTAGAACCCAGCAATGCACGTGAGTGGTTCAAATATTTCTTTTAAAATATATTGGTTTGCAGTTGTTAAAACTGGATGTTGCGTGCCACCGTCTGCCCGTTTGCCGTGTCCACTCTGAAATCGCCCACTGCCTCCTTAGTCCAGATGGGAGCCAGTCATTTCTCACTCACTGCTTTCCCCATCATCACTGCTCCAGCTGACTGCGTATCCCAGACCATGCCTAAGGGACCAGCCACGGTCCAAGATCCTCCTTGCTGCCAGCGCCGTATGAATACGCGGCAAGAAGACAGCCCTTGCCCTGCACACTTGTATTCCTCGGCTGTATCAACATGGTCAGCATCCCCCTTTGCTGAGGCCACCAGCCACATGAGAGGGCTGGGCAACCCCTTTGCCAGCAGCGCTGGCCCATGTGGGCTAGCTCGGGGCAGGCTGGCGGCTGCCTGCAGCTCACCCGCGGACCCTTCACATCAGGAGAAAGGGCAATAGCAAATGCAGGCGAGCAGCCTAGAAGGCAGAAAATTCAGCTCACCGCTTGCCATAGTGCTCCAGATTGCTGATGTTTTCCACTCGGTATGTACCCTGAAATACTCAGTGTAGGTCACGGCAATCTGTGTTGTAATGATCCCTCTCCTGGCCCTCGCTTTTTCTGACGTTGCTGTAGCAATCCTGCTGTTTCACCGATTCTGAGAAAATGGTTCTGTAGCCCCTCTTTCCTTCCACTAATCCAGAGAAGTGGTCTTTGATTTATCCTCTCAGCATTTGTAGTGCCGGGGGCAGATGGAATTGTGGGCTGCCTGGATCTGTAACTCATCTCCCGGACAATTACTGGACATACACGTCCCAGCACTACTCTCCTCTTAACCTTCACCAGCCTAAGTGTGTTAACTCCCCAAAGATTATCAGGCTGTCTGAAGGTGTGATTGAAATGAGTTTGGCTCCTCTTGAGAAGCCAGTGCCTTAACCTACTAAATCACCAGCCCTAATCTTGAGCACTTAAGCAAAAACAAACTAAATAATCTTCCAGGAAACACTAATAGCGCAATGTCAATACTCACATCATGTGTGTCAACTGCCCTATTAATTATTATCATTACCTGCCTTCATAAATTGAACACAAGTGCAGTTCTAGCACTGTGGGAACCCAGCATTAATTGAGAAAGAGCCTGCAGAAGCACTTTTGTGCATTTGCACATTTCCCCTCTCTCCCTGCATGCACATGCAACACATCACGTACCCGTTCACCTACACTACCTTGCATGCACGTATGTAGATACACGTATATTTTGTACGCACACGTATAGACCCCATGCAACCTACTAATTTAGTTGGATACAGCACACAGAGGTACACACCTTCTTCCCGAGCAGCTTATTTTGCAAACGTTGCTCTATAGTCTTAGCCTGCTATCGAAATACATGCAGACATGCACTCCGCGAGGATATGTCTTATGCCCTGCGTCTCGACATTTTCCGACAGATGTTGGCTAATGCGGTTGTAGAAGGTTCACTGTGGATGCAGTGAGCCCAATAAATCTTCCTCTTAAATGCAGACACTCCACCATCCCAACATCTTATACCTATAATACATTTTAATTACTTGGCTATTCAAATTATACTAAATTAGATCTGCACGTAGCTGCATCACGGATTTCTCAATTTACATTTAATCCATGGCAAACAAAATTAAAAAAAAAATGGCAAGCACACTTTTTATTGGAACTTGCAGGAGCTACTGAAGTCTGATACCTTTAAAATTATTAAGTGACAAAGATTACTAGCACTAAGGTTCTACTTTGCTTCCCCATTAGCCATTTAGGTGACAGCTGCTGTATTACACATAAAGATGAACCATTCCTTGAGGGATGATAGTGGTTCCGCTGTGACACTACTGGCATAAAGCATTATCAGACCATAGCTGTGCTTGGAGCCATCACAGTCTCCTAGGCACCTATCAGTACCCTCATTATCTGCATCACAGAGTGTCTAGAAAGAACACTGCCAGGCTTCACAGCTTTGCAGCTCATTTGAGAAGCGGAAATTAAACATCCCAGGAGAAAAAGCAGGCACATTGTAACAGCACCAGTGCTGTACACACATAACATGTTGACTGCTGTTGCACTGACTTCTGTCTCATTAATTTAATAGGCTCCTGGATCGGGGATGGGAAGGTGGAGAGGCAGCCTTTACAAGCAGATTACTGAGCAGGGATCTCCGTACTTATTACAAATCCAGACCAGAGAACTTACACTGAGCACCGCCGCACTTCAGATACCCGCCCTGACTTCTGCAGCTGCCGCGTGGTGAAATAAACCAGAGAGAGGCAGCAAAATTAGCTCATCACATATGTAATCCATGCTTAGATTATCCTCAGTGCCTGCCTGAAGTAAGGAAAAGCAACACAGGTACCTTTGCAGGCAGGGACTGTAGCGGAGAGCCTGTGTGAGGGTTAATACGAGCGCATTAAATGGGGACGGCTGTGTTCCGACTGGGCTGTGGTAGCAGAAGTGGCCCTGCAGCAGCGCAACACGGCTCTGCTCTTCAGAAGGGGCTGGTTTGCTTTCTTCCTCTGAACAGGTACCATTCGCTCATGTGGTGATATCCAGCAAAAGGCATGGTCCTTGCTGAAGCTTCCGTAGGACTCGAGCAGATCATACATCTTCTGACGGTCCAGGGGTGACTTGCTCCCTGCGTCCGTACATTTAAATAGCTCTCACTGGTGCTGAAGCCAATGAGCGCACATCAGGGAAGAAAAATGGACATGGGCTTCTATTCTACTCCCTTGCAAAATTTTACATATGAAAGCACCTGAAGGAATTTGGAGATTTTAAAATTTTCTATTGCATCTTAGTTGGTTACTGCAGGTGATTTCCTGCATTTCTGTACATTTAAGTTGATAAGGCCATTATAGGAGATGTCAGTGGAAGCAGGACTGGTCTGCAGAATGTATACGTTGTGAGAGACGTTCATTAAAGTGATCCCTCTGCCAACAGTGTGCTTGGCTATTTGTGTGCGTCTATGTCCTCTCTTTATTTGTGTGGATGGGTGATAAAAGAGAAGACAGAAATAGAAAGAAGGTGAACTCATTTTTACAGTCTCTATATAGCCACTTCACCCATTATATAGCAGCTGAATTCCTCGGACCCCACTGTTCTCTCCCCTTAGATAGCGTAGGGGTTGCTCAGGTGCTCTGGGGTGTGTGCTCAGATGTGGGACAGAAAAAGAGCTTGCATTATGTACATATATGTGCCCTTGTCTTGTCATTCAGTAACGCAGATTTTTTTATGGATCATGTAACAAAAATGCAGAAGCTGCGTTATCTAGAAACATCTACAAACTAGGGACAGCACGAGGAGCAGGTGGGAAACTTGTTTGGAAGGCCCTGTGGGGAGTATTGGCAAAGGAATTGCACTGTGTGGGGCTATTGAAAAAAAGACACAGGCACACAGATGGTCTCAGCATCTTATATTCATCCCCACCCCTTAGGAACGCGGTGGGTCCCTGAGTTTATACACTTTTTTTGGAGTCCCACAGCCCATAAGAAGGGAAACTTCCTGAAGTGTCTCACCTAATGTCATCCAAATGCATACATGGAGATTTTTGACACTGCGGAAATGAACAGGAAAAAGTATCCCGGGAAAAGCTTTCCAGGATTTTTTCCCAACGACTGATTCCTAGGAAGATTTCCCGAAAGTTGATAGCAATTACAGACGTTAGTCTTGCACACTTCAGATTTGATCTGGCTTAAAGAACCAATCTTA
This sequence comes from Ibycter americanus, assembly GCA_035590275.1. NCBI lineage: Eukaryota > Metazoa > Chordata > Aves > Falconiformes > Falconidae > Ibycter > Ibycter americanus. The sequence continues at coordinate 98,483,638 of JAVJGI010000040.1, forward strand.
CATAGTGTTTTTTCTTCCCAGGTTCTTTGCATGCACTTACTGCAGTAAGGGTGTACTTCCAGCTGCTTCTGCACTGCTCCTGCATTCACCTTTTGGGCTAATATTCCCCAGATGTCCTTGGACAAGGGCAAAGGTCTTAAGAGTTTGGGGCTGGGGTGAGAGTTGGAACGGTAATTGGAAACATTGGAATTATCTAACCATTAAAAACAAGCTTTCAGATGCTCGTCGTGTTGAAACATCTAAAAGCAATTTTTAAAGCCTCGGTTTTGATCATGGCCTGAGCCCAAGAGGACACAGAATAGGGTAGGAGTTCTAGCAGGCATTGGAAGGATTAACGGGGCTGTGGAGGGTTTGAAGCTCATTCTCTGCCCAAGAAGAGTGGATGCCCTCTCCCTCACTATTCAACAACACATGGAAGAGATAGGCATATATAAAAATTTTATTGGAATATGCGATGATTTTCCCGCTCATGTAAACACACGCATGTTAATATCCTGGGTACCTAGAAGATGTTGGGTTCAGTGGTATCAGAAACGGGTACCCAATGGTAAAGCCAAGGGACGTACGTGAGGGGATTTGACTCGCTTGAATCCCACATTACACACTCTGACTTGGTGCTGATTGCTCTCTGAAACTGTGAGCCTAGTTTGGTTTCAAAACCACCTCTGGACAAAAGTAAGCGCGTAGCTCCCATATAGCTGCTGCACATTCACATGTATGGCAGTAAGAAGGTAATATGTTTCTGCAAATACATGTTCATGAAGGCATCTCACTTTTATTTAGATGCAGAATCAAAACCCTCTTCTTTTTTCATATTGGGGTTTTTTTTGTTGGGGTTTTTTTTTTGGTGTTTTGTTTTGTTTGTTTTTTTTTCACAGGTGAGGGAGGATCTTTTTGAACTAAAAACATCACAAAAAGTTGTGTTAATTGAGTGTGACAACAGAGGCAACAGCAGTGAGACCCACTCTTCCATTGCTGTGTGGGTGACTTGCAGTTCACTATACCCTTTGCCAAAAAGGTCTACATTTTAAATCTTACAAAACACTTTTTCGCTTAGATGTACCCAGTTGAGAGAAAGATTTGGCTGCAAGAAACCTGGGTAAGTGTCAATCCAGGTAAAACAGCAGGAATCCCTTTGACCTTTGAAAAAAGACCAAAGCAGCTGAGGTACATGTAGGGACACAGGAGCAGAAGGCATCACCTGGGTCATTGAATTCAGCCCCTCACAGCCACAAGCAAGTTGAATCCCATAGTGGTCTGGGATCCAGGAGCATTTCCCAGATCCCCAGTCTGGGGACAAAATATTGTCTCCCGCTGGCGATGCCTGCTTCCAGTGGAAACAGGGCAGCAAGAGCCCAGGCTCCCCAGCGCTGCCGGAGGCTCCCCAGCCTGGCTTGCAGCCCTGGCACCGATGCTCTGCCCACCCGTCCCTCCCGCACAGACCGCCTGGTGCCACCCCTGCGTAAAAGACCACAAGCCATGTCCCCCAGGTAGTGATCTGTGGTGGCTCCTAAGGTCCCCAGATACTTTCCTCTGCTGAAGCATCACCTTTCACGGTGGCGAAGGACAAGTCACATGTACCTGCTGCTCACCCAGCTGGCCTGCACAGGACCTGTACGGGCAGCTGCTCAGCTGTAGCACACCGGAGAGCCAGAACTCCAGCCCGGACTTCAGGGATACCCTGAAACCTGCCATCTTCACAGGCAGCACCTCCATATGCAGGATACACTCTACCTCATGGCCTATTGCTGGTAAGACGGAGAACAGAAAATTCCTCTTATTCCCATTAGGAATCTGGAAAAGCTTGTAAGCCCAGTAACCTGTGTTGGCCCTGTTGCACCTTTGTGTTTTAGAGTTAAGGCAGGGAACACGAGCTGGGGAAGGGTGCCGGTTTGTGGGGTAACGCTCCTTTTCCAGACACCAGGAAACAACCTTGTTCTAAAGCCGTAGGTGTGGATGTCGGGATAATACTGTGAAATTGCCAATAGATGGTCTTTAAACCCAAATACAGCAAGAAACATTTATATTAACACACACAGTGTTACCTTACATTCCTATCTCTTTTTACTCCACTGTGTCTATCCCTCAATCCCATCATTTTGGACAACGCACCCCGAGGTGACCATGTGTGTAATACTGTCTAGAAACCTGTGCCCACATGGTGGACCAAGGTGTCTGCGACAAAAACATAGGCTAAAGACCTCACTGCACATATGTCTGCAGCTTCCAGAGCATGCCCCTGTTTGGACACCGATGTCCCCTAGCCATTCAGTGGGACTGGGATACAAGGTATTGAGAATCGTTAATTCATGCATTGAACTCTCCGTTTATAGCTTGTCCTTGGAAGAACAGATTCATTTAAAGCAAGGGCACAGGCACTTGTTTTCTTTGCCAGCATTTCAAACTCCAGGTCAGAAGGTGTAAGGGTTTTGGAAAGAGGGGATAAAGGTTTACGTTAGTCTCACTTATCCCTGTGTGCCCTCAGGATATGCAAGGTGGCTTTCACCGATGTCTGGCATCTGATTTGAGGTACACAAGCATCACTGCAGACCGATCCCCAATGATTTAGGTGGTCTGGCGGAAGATTTACACAAGTATAATTGAAGGATTCTTTTATTTTGAAACTGTTCTGGGTCAAACCCTGGAAGAAAACATATAGGGATTAATATGAACTTATCACCCCTCCATTAATTTCCAGTGACAGACCCATTTCTTTCTATTCCAGCTTGCTATAGCTCCCAAGGTAGGAAGCTAAAAAAGCCAGCCCTGCCCATCTCAGAGGTAATTGAAATCATGTCTTCTTCACTCTTGGTGCTTTAGACCCCCAAGGAAATGGACCGTTCTTTTGCCCACATTATCCAAGAAGACCATAGTAATTCTGATGATAGAAATTGAAAATAATCTAGGCAATCTGTTTATATGGATGCCAATTTCCCTGCCTAACCCACAAGAATATAACCTGCCTAACCAGCTTGTTCTGAATGCAAGCTCCGCTTTGCCAGGCCCCACAGTAAAAGGAGAAAAATTTGCTTTACCTATTTTTGCTTTTGAATATGTCACCTGCAGCCCCAGATATTTTTTTTTCCTGCCCCAATGAAATGTCTTTCTCTTTGAAGAATTTCTGCTGTATGAATAATCTCTGCTGGGAGAATTAATGATTTTGTCAGTTTATACCCAGTATTTTTATGGATGCTATCTAGGTGACTTATTTTAGAAACACATATTAAACATATGTTTTTAAAAAACCAACAAACAAAACAAACCTATGTAAAAATCTTTCAGGAATAGGAAAAAAATACAGAAAAAACAACAAACTTTGCTGTCATCTCTCAGATGCTGGATTCTTCCAGACTCACAGCTGCTTGAATGCCTTCTGCCAGCTGAGTGAAGAGTTTGATGTGATAACAAAAGAGCTTCCCTGGAAAAGCCAAAAATACGTCTGTAGCACAGCAGCTGACCAGCTCAGCAGCATGGGTCACTGCAAGCACAAACCGCCTGCTTCTCTATTCATTCCTCTAGCTCCTGACTAAATGCTGAGTCAAGTTTAAGGGCACAGACCATATTCAGACCATTCATCACGAGGGCAGCAACCACTTCTGTCCCTTGAATGTGCAGGAAACCTTGGGCAACAGATACCCTGGGTCACCCGTAGCTCTCTCAAAATTAAACACCACAGGGGCTGTAAAATCTGAAAGCTTAGAGACACTGCAAAGGGCTTCTGAATATGATCCTGCACCCTGTTAAGGGTCTTTGGTGGCCTGGGGCTTGGGGAGCAATCTTTGCAGGGATGCCATCGCTGGCTGCATTCCCACAGGTGACAGCCACCGTTTCGTTGAGGTCCAAGCCCCAAATGTGCACCCTCAGCCCTGCTTTCCCTTGCTGTGTCAGCCAGCATTTACGAGAGGTGGCGGGAAGAGTGTCTTGATTGACGTTGCCCTCGGGGAAGGAGAAGGGAGAACCGTATTGTATCAGCGGTGAGTCATCCTGCTCAGATTATATTCCCCTCCGATGATGCTAAAGACACCTTGGCGATGTCAGCTCAGGCTGAATAAAATTTTAGGATGATGAAAAGGATGGTTTTAAGCCTTCAACACTGGCCGAATGCATGAATTTTTCAAGCAATCAGGAGAAGAAGTGGTGGGAAGGGGGGTCCCTGGGGTGGCTGTCCCTGCTCCGGGTCCCTCGTCTCCCCCATCGTGCTGGGGAGCGAAGCCTGCAGAGTCGGTGTGGGGCACGTAAAGGAGATCCACACAGAGGATAAGAGAGCTGCAGTGTGGATTGTAAAAGAAAATTATGCCCCAATAATAGAGAAACACACAGGCCTTTCATTCGGTTCACAGGCTGCAGTGCTCTAATATTATTAACCTGATTTATTTCAAGGAAAGGGTCACTTTATGAAGCGACTGTGACTAAACTTTGTTCAGATAAAAGGCCGTTAACAAAAGGCAGGCTTTGGGAAAACAAGCAAAACTCGGGCTGTGCACTCAGTAAGCACATTTTCTAGTTTTCAGTCAAGAAGTCATTGGCAGTGTCAGTGCTTGAAAACTGCATGGCTCAGACATTTCTAAACCCTTTTAATCCATCACAAAGGGCTCCCTTGATTGTTGCTTTGTTTTTCTGCTGCTGCCCTACAGTATGGCTGCCAGTGTATACTCCTGATAAGCAGTGAGCTATGCAGATGCTGCTAGGTTTCCCTGCCTTCGGTACCATGCAACCTGCCAATGCCTGCATGAGGGACACAATCCTGTGTCACAAACAACCAGGAGAGGTGACACTCCATCCTCCCCTTGTAGTCCAGGAAACTTAAAAGAATACAAGATTAATTTCCATGGGCTGCGTGGTGCCACCCATACAAGTCCCTATTGCAATAAATGGGAAGTTCTGCTTAAAAACCGAGGACACAATGAAGCCCCTGCAGTATTAATGCCATTTTAATCCCCCTGGATTCAGAGTCTGGCATTACTAATGCAATTAATAGTGATAAAAGAGAGAGAGCATCAGCTCCATGTGACTGAATATATACTTCAACACACAATCCATCCTGAGATGTATGGGGAAGCTATGTCTCTCTTCTCGTGTGACTGAAACCCCAGCACAGCCTGTCCTACTAGAAAAAGCACCACAAAACCCTAAAGGACATATTAAAAATCACCAGAAGGAAAAGGAGCACAGCAGGTAACGGGGGGGTCTCAGCATAGCAGCAAGGTGACGGCCTGAGTAAGGTGGCATGTGGACCCCAGGGTCCACACCGCGTACAGACTTCTCCTGGACCAAGCTAGCAGGGAAACAAAGGGGACATCACAGTCTCCAGCAAGCAGAGCGATGGTCTCTTGCTTTCACAGTTCTGATTCACCTCCCCAACCTCTCTTAAATGCAGGGCATTAGGCATTGACCCCATGGGGATTTTGGAGGCTCTGGGCTGGCCGAGCACCGTGCAGTGCCAGGTGTAACGTTAGCAGAGAAAACGTCTGAAATTAAGGATGAGTCTAATGGGAACCCCACCGGCAATTCTGTGTGCTTAACCCAAGAAGGAGCATGGATAAGGGGAGCCTACTACTTCATCCTAGGTGCAAACCTTGATCAAGGGTCTGGGAAACCAAGCTGTTTAACTCGAAGCACCCTCTTCCTTTGCTGCACCCCGACAGCGAGCAGGTACATCTGCTCAGGATGCTCAGGTTGTTCTTTATTGCTGGCTGCAAAATGTTGTGGTTTTATCTGTAGGACATGAGCATCTGCTGAGGTTGACCACCAACCAGTTACTCCTTCCCCTCAGCCCTGGGAACAGAAAAATTACATTTTCACCTAAAAATACATTGGGGTGTGTGTGTGGGTGTGTGTGTGTGTGTTCAAATTGTGGCTACACAAAGAGAAGAAAAGCATGAGATGCTCTGTATGAGCTAGGGTCCCTGCAAATGTTACCCTGAGCCCTGGGACATGGCACAGGCGGCACTGCTGTGCTGGTACCTGAGCTGCAGGACGAAGGACTGGGCAGGGAGTGCAGCAGGAAAGCAAACGGACACACAGAAGCAGGAAGAGGAGCAGAAGGAGGTGGGGAAATGAGAAAATGAACTGCGATCTGCTGATCTCTGGAGATCCTGGTGACACATGGATGGGCCTGGGTTAAGGGACAGCTTGTGCGTGGTGAGGGCTGGCTGGTACCGGGAGCAAACACAGAAAGGAGATGAGAGAGAACACACGCCTTCAAAATCCAAATGGGAAGACATTTTCATGTCACTATTTTAATACTAGATGTTAAATATCCAACGTTAACAATGAGAATTAGCCACCCTATCAATTTTTAATAAATACTAATGACCTCTTAAATTAAATTTCTAAATTGAAAAATACCATCAGTATCAAACATGTGGGAGACACATGAAATCTTTACAAATATGTATGAAGGCCATTCATTGCAGTACCTCCAATATCAAGTTTTACAGATACTGCTTGTTTGTGTGAACCCCCGCTGGCACGTTCACATGCCTCTCATGGCAGCACCGTTATTTCCACCCAGCCTAAAGCACCAAACACCAAATACTGCAGAGGTGCTTGGGTCCGTGCAGCTCTTCCCTGGATGGCATCTCACAAGCAAGAAGGGAAAAGGGAGGTTACAAACCCTGGAGTGTTTTTAACAATCTCATACAACCTTCTGAATGACTGCAGCGCAAAATGTCAGGTTTAAGAATAACAACTGGTCTTTAGCTTTTCGCCACTAACCAGCAGCCTCAGTCTTTAGTCCTTCTTTTGTCTTGAAACAGAAGGATGTATTAAAGAGGATGGAAAAACATTACCAGCATCACTACACGCAGCAGACAGAGAGGCTGGAGAGTGTCAACCCCCAAATCTTTATCTTCTCTTGCCTTCGAACGCTGCTATCTTATTTTTCAGTTTGTCTGCTAAATGCATTTGCCCCATCACAGCTGCAAGCAATTTGAGCCAGGGCCTGCATCTTCTGCTATTAGACTTTTCTTTCAGAGACCTGGGGTGAGGTGGTGCGCTTAATTAATATGAAGTCACGACGATATGAAACAGCACATGAAAATATTTCTAGAAAGAATAAAAGACTTGGCAGAGTAAACCCACTAAGATGTAAGATTTTCAGCAGGGTTTGTTTTTCTGTTTTTGGAGGAATATTCTGTGCCACAGTGTTTTTCCTGGCCTGACCAATGAGTATTAGCTGGAATAAAATGGTATATAATTTCCCTTGACAATAATTGGAGCAGCCTGTGATCTTAGCAGCCCTCTGGGTATATTCCTAAGGTCAGAACGAGAGTGTCACAGCCATGTTGCTCTTTTATGCCACTCCCTACGCATCTCCAGGAAAAGCTACTAATCCACTTAAACAATTAGCTTTCAGAGGAAAAGGCAGAGGACTTTGTATGAGGATACCTAATGAAAGACTCAGCCTGTGAAATATCTGAAAAGCTTGTGGAGCGAAGCAGTGGAATACAACTATTATCTGATATGTAGCACCAATGAATAAAATTGTCACCAGACTGAAACCGCTCGGTATTTTTATTCATGTCTGCGCTGCAAAGTGGTTGAAGCCTAAAGCTAATGAAGGGAATAATATGCAATTCATCATGGTGTAGAGAGAGACAGACAGACAAACATAACTCTTGACTCATGTCACGTCAGTGCCTTTCAAACTTCTCTTTGTGGCAGCTTTTGGGGAAGAACCATATTCTCCGTGCCACTTCCCAGATCGCTTTCATCTTGTGAAAGAGCCGCGTCCCAAAACCCTGCTCAGGCTGCGAACAGGGAATCCTCCCTGTTTCTTACAGCTCACCTTGCACAAGCATACAAAATAAGGCAAGATAATCAGTAATCACGCCTGACTTTAGGTTAATGGGGCATAATATTGGAGGCGAATAGCAAAGTCACTCTTCCACGTACTGGGGACAGTGCGCGCCGCAAGCTGTGCGCCCGGCGCAGGCGGCTGCTGTGCCTGGTGAGGGATGGCGGGATGCAGGGATCACCTGCCTGTCCTGGGACCGCATCGCCTCAGCCCGGCGTGCCCAGCTCTCCCAGGGAAAAGCTTGTCTCTGGGGAAAAAAAAAACCCTCGTTCTTTGGTTGCTGCTGTGGACTTTCCATCTGCACTAGCGGGTGAAAGCTCCTTCGCCTGTCTTCCCACGTTCTGCACAGCGCTGGGAAAGGACTGGATACAGCAGGGACTGCAACTCAGTTTAGGGCTGGCACTGCCTCGTGCACGGGGCTCCTGGAGGAACAGCCTTTGCTATTCCAGCCTTGGGACACTTACTTTCCCTTGAACTAATGCCACTGCTGATCTGGAGCGGGGGCTGCACTCCAGCCAGCCCTCAAATACTCAAAGCCATGTGGAAACAGTAGAAGCAAATAACTTGCTTAAAGAAAAACCAATGTGTGAATTAGGCTTTAAGAGCTCATTTAGTATATTTGCTGACAAAAACCTCCCAGAGAGCAAATCTACCCCAAAACCTGAGGTTTCACACCTATTTCTGATCCAGCTCAGGCATCTCCTAGGGGGAGCGTGCATTAGGTGTGGGGTGACCTCAGGGGACAAGGTCCCATGTGCAGTCCCATGGTGCCAGTCCCTGCTATGCTGGCCAGGCAGGGGAGCGCTGGGGGGTCGTGGACACCTCACTCTCTCCATGTGAAGCCTGGCAAGCTCACAGGACCCTGCAGAAAGCAGTTTGCAACAGCCCTGTGGTGAGTACTGTCTTCCTGCTGCCGTCACACAGTGGTTGCAATCAGCTGAGCTGGGGGGACTGTCCCCCCCACCGTGTGACCTCCTCTCCAAGGGAAGCATCCCACCTGGGGACAGCAGTGAGCTGGAGCCGTGGGTTTGGTGCTGGTGGCAACTTTGCAGCAGACACGCATGCTTATTTCCAATTTTTTCTTCATCTTAAATAGCCAGACCTGCTGCTTCCCTGGGTGTTTGGGGCACTGTCAGTGCGCTTGCAGCTGTAGATTGGTACCTCTGAAATTTTAGTCATGATTTCAGTCAATTTGCACATTTTCAAAATGGAGCAAAACCTCATAAAGCACAAATCTAATACATATAATACCAATTTGCTGAATGTCAGTGTATACTGACCTTCTATTACAAACACTGGCAGATGGCCATTCCTTTAGTACTCTAGAGTTGCTATAGAATAGAAAATCAAGCGATGCCTTAGCCTGTATGTCTCCTCTGCATCAGTGCCCATAGCAACACGCAGTGGTAGCCGCCTGAATGCAATGCCTCTGCCACCACCAGCTCCTTTCCAGCACAGCAAAGCCATTGGTGATCCCATGGCTACCATATCCAGTTCTGTCAGAGCTACTAAATAGCAAGAGAGAGCTCCGGGAAAGAGACCGGGGCTGCCAGGCAGAAAGGCTGAGCCCAGCCCCAGCGAGCTGCGTGCAGGAGCTGTGTGCTCCCTCGGAGAGCCGGAGCCATGGCTATGCCTGCGGAGCAACCGCTGCTTGGCAGCGCCGGCAGGGGGAAGGAGAACCAGTCAGCCTCGTCCGAATGTCATACAGAAACGGACCATAAATGCAATCTAATAGCCAAGAAAAAAACTGTTGGAGAGGCCAGGGAACACAGGGTCAGATCAGACGCTTGCTCTGCAGCGCGGTGTGTGCGGCCAGCCCCTGCACAAGCACTAGCTTCCTCGGATTTTGTGTTCGCAAAAACTTTGCAGCCGTTTTCTAATAGCCCAAATTATCTGTATTCAGGGTCTTTTTCCTATCCACCCCATGAGGCCTATTTCCAGAGCGGAGAGCCTGGCAGTGCATGGGAACAGTGTGTGTCCCCAGTACAGGTAATGCAGACTCTGCATCACTCCAGATTTGTTCCTCCGTTTTTCAGCATCCCTCAGGTCTTCCATACCAGAGCAGGCGCAACCTGCACGTCTTGGGAATTACAAATGCACTGTGGCTGCTCTTGGAAACTGGAAGTGGCATGGTGAGTCGCCAAATGCTGCAGCACCCTGCACTCCTGACCTCTGCCAGGACTCCTGTCCTCCAGGACTCTGCTGTCTCCCTCCGATGGGCGGGTACTCAGAGGTTTGAGGCCGAACTAGGTGATGCTCCTGTGCGGGAAGGGGCAGATCGCCGGCTAAATTCCCATCTCCCGGCTTGCGGGTGCAGCCTGCTTGCAAAATAAACTGCGGGTTGAGCAGTTGCATTTCTGCGTACCAGACCAAACCTGTGATCGAGGTTGCGAGTCTGCTGGCAGGACCGCTGCTGTCTTCCAAGTGTTTTCAGCTGGTTTGCGGAGATGCTCAGAATCTCAGGGATATTCCCTGCCAGACTCTTGCGGTTCTTTTAATAGGCTGTGAAATTTTGGAATCAAACTATTTAAGCCTTCTGATAACACAACACATCTCCAGGTGCCTTACTCCACAATAAACGTCCATTGTACGGCCTTCTCCCCTTACAATGCGGATTAATTTTAACCCTCACAACAGCCTAATGGAAAGAGCGTGCTGCACTCCAAATGCCAAACACTTGCTGAAAGCTTTCCTTTGTTAGCGCCTCCCGGTTTAGTCACCATCAGCTTCTGAAAAGATTCCACAGAGTTAATGTTTCCATTTCTTTTAATTCGCTCGCAATGATGACACAGCCATAACACAGCTGTGTTCCAGCTCAAAGGAGCCGAGCGCGGATGCTGCCCACTGTTCCTCGGCCCCTGCTCCCTCCCTGGCTCGCAAGCAGGGCTGATGTTGTTGGGAGGATACGGTGACATTTTCCTATCTGGGGTGGAAAAGTTCTTTTAGAAGAAGCTTCTTTTTTTCTTTTTTCCTTCCTCCCTTTTTTTTTTTTTTTTAATTTGACATTATCTTTGTGAAAAGCTGACCTAATTTTCTGGGAATAATGTAAATGGTTACACACTCGAAGCATTGCGCTGGAGAGTTTATAGATAAAGCTGAACTATTTTATGGTTCAATTATCCCAAAGTATGGGGGATCCCTGTTGCATTAACACTTCACAAAGATAGTACAGCGGGGGCTTCCTTGCTCTTTTCCTTGTGAGTAAGTTAGGATCTGCCAGTAAAACCTTCACTGCAGCTTTGTTACTACAAAAGCCTTTAGCACTGCTAGTTGTAGAAGACACATTAAAGATATTTTCCTTGACGACTGTGTCTGGTAGTATTTGTACCAATGCCCTGCCCCATTCTGGGGAAAGTTTTAAATTGCCTATTCTGATGCACAAAGTGGAAAAGAGGGGTGGGGAGACGCGGAGAAAAGGGGATGAAGCTGTGGCACAAGGGTTGGCAGTGGCACAAATGCTGTAGCAGCGGCTGGTTGCCATCGCGTTGCCTGGACTGATGCTGGGGAGATGTTAGGACGTGGGGGTCCCAATCGCCCTGACATGAGCGGCACGCAGTGAGGGGTCCCTCCCCACAGCAGGGAGCAGGACAGCTGTGCGCGCAGAGCCCTTCTCCCTGTTGCATGGGCTGTGGAGGAGGCCATAGGGGACAGCCATCACCCTCAAACATGCCAGGACAACCTGCTAGATTAGGTTGCGGTAATCCATATTTCAGACTAAAATACGGTGCATCACCTTCACCCCACCAAAGGGCCAAGGTAGTGGGTTTGGCTACAGGCTTCATGTAGCGTGCACTGGACTGAAAGTGTGGGATGAGGGATCAAATTATCTGGCCTACTCTACTTATTTAAGAGTTTTCAGTGAACTGTGCTGTAGAAATCATGAGATCCTGCTTGGGTACACTTTTCTATTGACCCAAATAAGCCTGCAATTCCATGATTTGAGGTTTCCCCATCAGATTTTTTTTTATTATTTTTTTTTATTTTTTTTTTTAATTTTATTTCTGGGTTTTCATTCCAAAAGGGTAGTTTTTAAAAAGTCTTACTTCACCTGTTCGGTAGGTCAATGCCTTTGGCAAGTTGGACTGTGCAAGTGTTTTGTGTAGAATTCACCACGTACGTACCACCATCACCTCCCTTGCTGGTATCCCAACCAGCTGTCTCAAGCGTGGCTCAGGTATGGCTCCCAGTTCCTCAGCCATACTTGAGTGCCATAGAGATACAGCTCGTATTCTTGAAGGAATTCGTTGTTCATCTGTTGCTGGTGTGCGCTTTCATTTCTATGAGAATCTAATTAGGTTCAATGATTAGAACTGCTAATGGGCATAACAATCCCACAGAAATTTACCTTTCAGAGAAAGAAGGGTAGCAAAAATATCCAGCAAAAGAAGAAAAAGGAAGAGAGGAAAAGGAAAAAAACCCACAAAACCACTACAATTTTATGCAGGATAAAATAAATAAAGACATAAATAGCCACTATGCAAATGCCTCTACCTATCTATCAGAGATTGTTGTAAAGACAAATTAGTTAATTGCTGCAAAGTGCTTTGAAAATGAAAAGGGATATATAAGAGGTGATTATTATTATTCACAACAATCTGGTAGGTGAAGGCATCTGTCTATTTTGCTTTATATACCCCCAGAGCTTTCCCAAAGCAACATTAGAAGAAAGGAAAAGACCTAAAATAGGAGAAGAACAATCCCAGAAGGGACAAAAAAGACCTGTGACATTTGTGGATAATAAAAATAATAAGCTACAGATCAGATTAAAAAAATACCGTCAGGAGTACAGAGTAAGAAAGCTACGCTGAAGTGTATTTGAACCGATCTTAATGGATATGGAGATCATTAGCAGTGTGCTGATACTGCTGAACTGACACGGAAAATATTAATTTAAATAGGAATATCTTACATTAAGTCTATAGCTGCATTACAATGCAAATAAGTCAAGTTTCTGTGCCCTATGCTTTGGCCCTTTTGGTACTAACCAAAACGGTTGTTTTCTGTTCAAACTTCCAAAATGGCAAAGGGCGAAGTTTTTATCCCATTACAGGGTCTGATGCTATTCTGCAATCTAAAAAGCTCAAGGATGATGTGATGAGATCCGTAATTTAAGCTACAACTAAATCACACATTTGTCTCCAGAAGTTGTAGAACAGCATCCAAGCCTCCAAATACTTATATTATGTGTTAACTCTCCTCACATCAGTCCCACCAGACCCCAGGGAGCTAGTCATGTGCTTATGCTAAGCGTATGCAGAAGTGCTAGCAAGATCACTACACTAATTTTCAACATCAGAAAGTAAAATAATGCCTATACTGAGGCAAGACTCCTGATGAGTCTGTGGACTACAGTGTTTCATAACTGTGGAAGAATTAACTCATTTTTCCCTTTTTTCCCCCCTTCTTCTCGGTATAGCATCTGAATTATCACTTGCCCTAGCTATGAATCACTTCAGAGCTCATTCCTTAAAGGTACCCAAAATTCCCTCAGGTGTTTTGACATAATTCTATTACATCTTATTTCTGTTTAATATTAAATTCTTTCCTGCATGTTTAAATAAACCTGGAAACCCTTTTAGGGAGCACGGCTTAATGGGGAACTAAGAACATGCGCACCGAATGTCACTATCTTACACACGTTTTATTATTAATGGTAATTCATGCAGAACCAGCCACTTCACAAGGAGAGACTAAACACTTACATAAAGCTAGGTGCTTCTCTCTGACCTTAATTTGTTTCTGTACTTGAACACCAGATTCCCTTTCAAAAATAATTATTCCCCATGAAGATTAAAAACCAATAACAGAATCCCTTTCTGGGTGACAAACAAATGCAGGGTTTTGAGGGAGAGTGCTGGGGATGCTGTCCTGGTGGCTATTCTGGTAACTAGAGGATAAGAGGTGTCCTCCTGGCTCAGGATGTGGGTATCCTGAGGGAAGGGAGATGGAGGATGGAGCCTGTTCCCGTGTGTTTCATGGCATTCTCTCCCTTGTCTGTAATACATGTTTTCTTACAGCTTCTCCATTAGTTCACTTGGAATGATCAGACAACACCTCAGGTTTTTCTGTGGTATGGTGGTCTTAATTTAAGTCTCTGGTGATGGCAATTCCAGCATTTCTTCTTCATGGCCAGTTCATTTCCCTATGTGAAATAGCTGTAGACTTTAGTCCAGCTCCCACAGAAAACTCATCCTTCTTACAGCTGACTTTCCTAAGCGAGCCTGGTATTCAGCATGCCAGAGACCAGGCGAGGCCAGAAACTGAAAAGACCCTGATCAAAAGCTCATCAGATCCCATGGAAAAGCTCCATCACTAGGAGGAAGGACATGACATCTGGGGTGGTCTTCCAGGATGAGGAGTGAGGATCTTCCGCTGTTGGCATCTTCTGCCTGGACAGGAGGGATTTTGGTGTGGTCTCTCTCGCTTCTGATGAAATGGCATATCCATCCATACAGAGGGACCGCCTGGGTTTTGTCTTCTGTCTGCCAGAACCGTAGACCCACAGGCACTTTGGTAGCTCACAGCCTTTACAGCAAGAGGTTTGTAATTTACCCACAGCAGGGATTGCAGAGGGAAAAGAGACACGTTAGCTGAAAGCAGATTTCCAACTCACCTCTTTTGAAGTTGCTTAGGAGATTGGCTCATTCTTCTGAGCGAAGAGTGAAAATGCTGACTGGAGTGGTGGTGTGTGGTGGTTCCCACCAGTGGTCGTGAATGACGCACCATTTCAGACATACTGGGCCACACGTACAGGAACGGAAGGTTTGGCAGTAAATCCAGATTTACCTTAGCTGAAGTATGTACGTGTTTAACATTGCCATAAAAGCTGGAGATTAACTGTTCTTAAAGTATTTCTTCCCCCCTACCTCTACTGTAAAGTGAAGGCAGGGTTTTTTCCCAGTTAACCAGTTAGTGGTCTAAGCCCAGAGATTGTAGGGGACTTGGTCAAGTCAGTGGCAAAGGAAGGGTACCCAAATCGTAGACCCACACGGAGACTATTTTTACACCATTTTTCCTCCACTTTTGGAAAAGATAGATGTGTGCACCGTGGGGAACAACTGCAGAGGGAAGAACATAAACTGACAAGGGTGCCAGAAAAAAACAAGAAAGACAAAACAAGGATTCTTGGATTGAAACAACCCTTCCCTATAAAAAAAAAGAAATATTAAAAATAAAAATCAGAACAGTGCATTATGTCTTTTGCAGTCCTTTGGTATTACATAGCTGCTGGCGTAAAACAGAAAGCTGCCATATAAATCTGAAGCTGCTTGTCAAGACATTGGAATATTATTCTAATAAGGCATCTACCATGAGCTTTTTCAGAGTCCAAAGACATCCATCAAAGCCAGAGACTGAGAGGGATGGCTTGGAGTTTATATTGCTAGGCACTGTTTCAGAGAAAATGCTTTTTTTTTTTTCTCTTCCAGGGGTGCAAAGCTGAAATTTGGATAAGAAAGAGTCTGACACTTTCTGAGGACTAGAAGGAGTGCTTGTAGATGTGCTCTGCATTTTCCGTCCCATCTCTGACTGTGGTATAGTCATAGATACCTGCTCTTAAGATACACGGGGTATTTCTTTTCTGTCTCGCAATAAATGAGCAGTACAAGCAAATAGTGTTGAACCCACCCTGTATGCTGACATTTCTGTCTCCAAAGCTTTGCCCTCCCAAGTCCAAACTACACACTTTGGGTGACAAGTAGGGTTTTTTTGGTGAAAAATAAAAAGAAAACCCGAGGGTTGAGCCAGCACGGATGCACTGAGGACAGTGAGAATGCTCACTGAGGACGCAGTGCAAACAGTGCGATCAAAAAATGTCCTGTGTGGCAAGCAAGTCCTCATCTAAAATAATTTGAAAACTGGGATAAGCATGACTTATTTCCCTGCCAAGCGCAGAACTGGCCTTCCACTGAGCTGGGTTGCCGAGCCCCATAGCCCAGGTCTTCATTCGTCACCTGGGCTCTCTGGCTGCAAAGTTTAAGCTTCGTGCCTCTGCTTTTTCACCTGCAAAACTTGCACATTGCCTATCTGCCTCAGAAGGGCATTATGAGGCTAATTTAATCACAGCTATGTAGCTCTTCTGAGACAGTTGGAGGAAAGGTGCTGCAGCAGCCATCACGCTCTTCGTTAGCATTAGAGGTGGCATTTGAGTGCCAGCTGAGTACTGCGGGAGCCGGATCCGAGCATCAGCTGTGGCTATCCGTCGTAATGACCCCGATGATGAGAGTGGCTGAATGGGGAACAATTTTGGTGACCTGCAAAACAGCTCCATTAAAAATGCAAACTCTTGTGCAGCCAGAATTTAATTCAGTGCCTGGAGAAACCAAAATCTTCTCACATCTTATTATGAAGAGGAAATTAATTAATGCTTTTCCTTCAGAAGCACTTTTGCTAAAATAAACCAGGAGAACAAAAGAGACTGATACAGTTTCTTGAAGGATGCTGTTAGGAGGATGGAAGGCAGCAGGGGTGACAGGGAGGCTTCCCACCATCTGGGAAGGATCTTATGACTTCTTCTGCTTCAGTCTCCTCACCCTTCTCTCACTCCTCTTGCTAGTGGGACAGCAGCACACAGCCAGCCCCACGTCTCTGGCACAAAATCTTTAAGGTCACCCTGTGAAAGTGGGTGGCCCTTCTACCCGCCTGCTGCAGCCCAGTTATCCCACCCACTGTCTCCCACCCCACATTTTCCAGAATATCTCCCACGACAGAGACATAGAGAGCAGGCTAGGAGAGGATGGAGTTTGCTTCGGAAAATGGGACAGCAAGTGGACCCATGCTTGTGACAGAGCCAGCTTGGAGGCACCTCCCCACTCCCCCCCTCCCAGTTACTTCCATGGGATCTAACAGACAGAGCTGTGTGAATAAATATTTATACTAAACATAGTCAGGAATGAGAACTCATGATCTAAAATTACACAAATATTTGGGAATCTAGACACTATAACTCAAGTGGCACTTAATCTCCGAGTGCAACCAAAAATGCGTAACTCCTCGGTTTACTAACAGTGTCACTCCCCACGTGTGGAGCTGGATAATTTAGGGTGGAGGAGAAGCAGAGGGCGGCTGAGCATGGAGTTTGCTGGGGAGGAGGAGAGCTTCCCTCCAGCTTCACTGCTGACTTTTCCTGGCAGAGGAGGTTCCAGGTCACCTTCAGGACAACCCCCATAAATGCAGAGAAAGCTCAGAAGCACAGACATCATCCCCGCAGCCTCCTGCCCACCGGCGCCGGGAGGGGAGTGGGGGGCACGCCGGGGCGCGCGGTGCTGGAGCCTTCCCGTGGCAGGGGAGGCTGCCCAACACCTGCCACCAGCCAGGCTCAAATCGGAGAACTACAGCTGTAGCATAAAGGCGGATTATCACCCATCCAAACCAAATTCAATTATCATATCTATGCTGCTTCTCTATTTCTGTAACTGGAAGGCTATTATTAGGCTCCCTCCCGCCCTCCCTCCCGCTCCCTGTTTTTAATACGTCTCCAAGTAATGCTGGTGTAAAACATTCAAAAAAGTAAACATTAGCTTTAGGCGATTTGATTAGCAGTTTCCCAGAACACTTCGTTCTGCCCTGCTTTACTCCATATTCCTTTAATACCAAAAAAAAAAAAAAAAAAAGACATGGACTGAGATGGGTTTAATGAATCTGCACTATAGCGAGTCCCCTCTCTGTCTCCGGTGCTGGCCCTGGCTCGCTCTCACAATGGCGAAAAATACCAGTTTAAGCTTTGATGGAAAAGAACCGAGGAAATAGGCTGTTCCTGGAAAACAGGGACACCATATTCCTTTCTGTCCTAATTGCTGAAGTTTTTCTTAGCAGGTTTCCCACCTGCACCCATGTTGATGACTGGTCCATTTTGCTAGAAACGGGAGGTGGTCGGGTGGTGCAAGTACCTCTGAGCGGGCGAGGGCAGCGCAGCCGGTGGGGTGGGGGGACCAGTCCTCAGCAGCCGAATGCACGAGGACTCAACATCCCAGAAACATCTTCGGTGCCAGCATCCTTTCAGATGCTGGTCATGTACTCCACGAAGCACAATGTTTTTCCCTTGAGGTCTCCAGACAGGCTGGGGAGCACGTCACGCACCCTCGCCTCCTGCAGAGCTCTGTGCCTGCTGTGCTGAGGCTGACGCTTTAGCGGTGATGAGAAGCTCAGATATTTTTTGTGGGATGGTGCTCTGCTTTTTTTCTTGTGTGAAACAAACACTCTGAAAAACTCCTGAGCAGGTATTGTCCCTCAAAGCTGCAGTGAAATAAAGTCTGTGAGTGTTTTTCCCATGTACCTCCGAGCTGTAGGAATGCAGGAATGAAAGTGTTAGTAAGAGCTGAGTTAATCCTTCAGGACAAGCAATGTGTCTTCCAACGGTTTTTAACATGCCCACTTGTGAATAAAACACAAAAAGCCCCAATCTTTCCTCAGCTCTTGCAGAGCTACCGTAATATGTGTAATAAATCATAATGTTATACCCTAGCTTTTTGGTTGTAATGGGGTGGTTTTAGCGTCATGACTTTCATTTCAAAAGCTGCTGGTTGACTTAAACTCCTTTATCTCCATCTTTCACACAAATCAGAGAGTTTCATAGGTAATAAAGTATTTGGAGCAAAATATAGAGATTGAAGAGGTAGGGTCTCACTTTCACAGTCTTGAGAATTAGCTAGAAGCAAAGAGCTCTGGCCTCTGTGCTACAATTTCAACCCCGTGTTAGCATCACCCATGAAAGACATGGGCCAAACCAGCTGGAGCAGGACCATACGTCGGGTGTTCTGCGGTCTGGAGTGTTGGTCTACTTACAGAAACATCCTTCCTTTACATCTTATGTGTGCATGAGTCAAAGAATTGGGCTCACTGACTGCTCGGATGGATCAGCCCGTGACCCTGCACACACAGCTCGCTGCCGTTTGCGGTGGCTGGTACCAAACACTCCGCATAAAGGCAGGTGTGAGCCTCCTGCTAGCATCCTGCCTCGCAAGCACAGAAACCTGCTCTGCCCGTTGCTGCAACGGCAGACCTCGGCTGATCGCGGTGGCTGTGCGTGGAAACTGGGAAACCGAAGGCTTGGTTATTCCCTTCTTCATTCTGTTCAGCTGCAAATATTGTACAAATATTGTAGCCAGCCTTTTTTAAAATGAATTTTAAAAGCTTTTGGATGAGGTTCCTATTTACATCATTCTGGTTGTGTAAAGGGACAGAAGCGAGCCAAGTTTTTTAATTAACAACTCATGTAGCAGAGAATTCGGCGTTACATGCAGAAGTACTTCCTCTCTGTTTTGTTTTGGCCATGTGTGACCGTAACACCACGTAATATTAATGAGAGTTGCACGGCCGCAACCACGCGCTGGAGCGAAACCTCCTGGGATGTTAAATGGCTTCTACGGCAGGTGCTTGCCACCCCATTCATGCCTGTAAGCTGGGATGAGGCACGGGGTTCAGCCACATCGTTACTCGTTAAATACCGTGAGAGTTTCTTCATTTCCTTTGTTTAACTACCACTGATTAAAAATATAGCGGCGATGCTGCGCAAAGGTAAGCCTACAGGCACTTCAGCTGACACCCACCTTCAAAACCCGAGGCACAGAGAGATGCTGGGGAGGGTCTGCAGGGGGGGACCTGGGTGGTGACAGGGACCTTGTCGGTGGGAAACACCCGAGGAAGATACATAAATCACCTCTTGGGAAGGGAGGGAAGGGAGAGAATGGTGGCAGGCTTTGGAGGAAGAATGAAATAATGAAGATTTGGGTATTGTGAGCTGTCCTGGGGGCTGGGGGCTGGGGGCTGGGGTGGGCATCACCCCAGGGGCTGGGGGGTTGTGCTGGTCCTGCCGCCTGCAGGAGGGCATTGCTCGACACCCCCCTCGGACTTAACCGAGGTGGGCTGGTGTGCTCCGGGCGAGGAAGAACCTGCCCCCTCGATGTTGTGTCCGGGGTGAATTCCTGCTATTTTCCTTAAATCTCAGAGCTGTTTTAATTTCATGCAACAGGAGAGCAACCGGAGAGGCCTAACAGCTGGCGCGGTTTTTCACTTCAGCTGTTTAATGTGGTGACTGTGACTTGGTTTGCACCGGCGAAAATTAGGGTGAGGCCAGAATCAAACCATCCTTGTAAGCAACAGCTTCAGGTCACCCCGAGCATCCCTGCGGTGGGGAGGGCTCAGCCCTGCTCACGCTGCTACTCCTCTGCCTGGAAAACACACGTATCCTCATCATGCTGAAGCATGCTGTTTACCTGCTGATGCAAAAAAGGAAAAGAAAAAGGGGAAAAAAAGCAAAAAAATAAAATAATAAAAAAAAGCAAAGGAGCTCAGCACTGTCATTTTGCTGTGGTGTTTATTGTCATCCAGTTTCCTCTCCGAGAGCAATGCGAGATCATGAAATTGGTAATTCTCGGCGGTATTTTCTCAGCAGCATTTCCTGCAGAATGCAAACGCCTCTTTTCTTGTAGGCAGATGGACAGAGCCTGCAGGATCACATTTACTGGAGAGAAACCAGCTTTGAAAAGTTTCGACAGCCGGCATGGTATCTGGTCCATCTCTATCGAAATGAGTTCATTATCATTCATTTTTTGCCAACTGCCAATCAGTTCTTAAATCACTCTTCAAATTAGGATGTTGAAAAAAAATAAAATCAAAAAAGTCTCTGCAGATACAGTTTCAACATTTACAGAAATATTTTAGAAGTATTGTCCTAACAGCTGATGCTATATAATTAATGTATAAAATAAAACAAAGAGACAACATACCTTCTAAAAAGTGTAGGGGAGTGTCATCTTGTGGGTACAGAACAAAGGCAGCAAAAGATCCCCAATTCCTTCACCTACCTATTTACTAACGGATTGTATTTCAGAAAAGATGAAAATTTATTATTTGGAGAGACTGTTCCTCAATGAACATTCTGTTTTGTTTTGGTTTGGTTTTTTTCCCAAAGGGCTACACAGTTTTTTGTAGAGATTTTGATTTTGCACTCAGAAATTTATCATCTTCCTAGTGCTGGTCCTCTTAAACAAGTGTTTGTCAATGTATAGTGAAGAGACCCACATTCAGACGGTCATACTGTTCTACCAGATTAAGGTATTTGCATATTCTCCTGCTAAATAAACCCATTGTCACAGAGGATTGATAGGAAATAAAGAAGGCAGGAAAATGCAGATTTTAGCATGCAAGCCCATGTCTTTCACCTATTGTATAATTGGTCTGCATTTGCTGATTAGTGAGTATGCTCTTGTTGGAACACAAAGTTTTGTCACTCTTTTCCCTTTTGATGGGAGCAAATACCCAGATAAAACATAGGAATGTCACCCCTTACAGTCCGTGCAAACAATAGTGCAGCAAAATCACAGCCCATCAGCTTTCTGAAGTATCCTGGAACCTCGGAAAGATGCCAGATATGCGATGCTGTTCTGAAATGGTGCAACCTGACCATTTGCCTGAGAGAAAGGAAGGAGAAGTTAACAAAATAGGGAAAAAAAAAAAAGCTGAAAATGTTTGTAAGTGCATGCCTTAAGGACAGGTTTGAAATCTAGCAAAAGCAGCACTCCTATGGATATACGGTGTCTGCATTACTCCACCCAGACCTTAATGAAGGGAAGGTGTTAAATGCACAGTTAAGGTGTGGTACTTGTTCTTGGTTTTTTTAAAAAAAAAGAGTGATGCAAAACCAGGTCTATCCCTGCCTGATGTACAGGGTCCATAATTATTTTTTGGTAGACTTGCCGCTGCCCAGCATCGTGGTGCCTCACACCAGACACTGCCCTGTTTGCTTTGGCAGATCTGTGCTTGTGGTTCCTGCTAGAGCCGGGATCTTAGGGCAGGAGCAGGGGGTGGCTGCCGCTGCTGGGGTTTGCACATCATGGGATGCCTCTTCTAACTGTGTCTTTCTGGGGAGCTTGTGGGATGCTCCGTGTCCCTTCCTAGCACATCCGTGAGTGCCCAGGTGCCAGCTCGAGCATGCCGGCTGCTGCAGACCTCTGTGCAGCACTTCTCCTGGACACATGGGATGTCGTGTCAAAGCAACCACAATTTTCTGGTCATACTGGAATTCATCTTCTGAATTCTTGCATGCAGGATGGGTAACATCACTGATTTTGGGTGCGTATATGTGTATGTATTCACAGAGGCATCAGCATCTGACTGACGGGAGTCTGATTTCTCAGGTTTGCCCAGCCGGGCTCTCCGAGCCGCAACAGGACACAAGCTGCAGCACATCTCGAAGGTAAAGGACATAAACCATGTGCCAACATAGGAAAATGCTGTGAAAACACTTAAAGAGAAATGGATTATATAAGGAACACCAATGTCTGGCTGAAGATGCTGTGATCCATGGGTGAAATGATTACTACTTAAATGCTAGCTACTATTGCTAGTAGCTGAAAAATTTCATCCCCAAATAAATGGGGTTAAAATGACCTTTTTCCCAAGTGAGCAACTTCACACATCTTGCTTTTTGTTGGTTACCTTCTCCCCCAGTCTTAAAGTTCTTATTTGCACAGGGTGCTCTCTTCTCCCACGGTCTCTGTGATACCTATTTTTCTTCTTCTGCACCTCTCTGTTTTTCTTCTTTTGGTCTTACTAAAAAAATAAAAGGTTAACAGTTAAAGCAGAGAGAAAAGCATAAAAATAAGGAGGAAAGTGTTGCTTATTTATTCCCAGGTAGCTCAATACAGTGTGGAAGAAAAAAATAAAACCCAATCACATTTTCTTTTAGAATACTTAAACTGGAAAAAAAAAACCAACTATCTCTTTTCAATCAGCTCTAGCATTTGCACTGATTAACAAGAACATTTGCAAATGTTTTCAAAAGGCACAATGCAGGTTAGCATCGCATCTCCACGGTGCTGGTGTTCCCAAAGTTGCAGTGGGTCCCAGTCTTTTTCCCACGAACATTTAGCAACGAGATAAAATGGTTTCCCCCCCCACTTTGTTTTTTTTCTCTTCAGGTGCCACGCTGTTCTCCTTTGTTTTAATCCAGCACTACCTGCACTTGCCTGGTGGCATGCCACCTCGGTGCCATCTATAGTGTCATCTTTATTTCCTCATTTGTGTTAATAAGGGAGGTTTAGGAGCGGCTCCGACTCAGGCGCTGCATTAATGAAGCACCACCATTTGTTAGGAGGGAGCTTCAGCGATGTTGACAAGTGACTTAGCTGATCAGAGAAGTGCGGTTGGGTTGGAGGGAACCTGTGTTCTTGAAATGTGGGAGGTGAATTATCTCGGTATTCAAAAAAATAAACAGAGACAAGTTTGATGAGTTTAAATTCACAGAAGAGCTTTTTAATATTTCCTGAGGTCCTAATCAAAGAAGCATCTTAACTGGTCCCAAAGGGAAATGAAAGATGAAAGGAGCTGACACTGATGCCCACTCTACCTTGCCTGGCTGCTACTGTTTATTTTTTTTCGTCCTTTTTTGCTTGTTACTAAAAATATCTCGACGGGTAAGAATTAGCAGTAGGATATTAATGCAAAGTCACAAACAAAAATCCATTGCAAAATGTGGCATACCTTTAAAATTTTAACATCTAGTAAATTAAAATTGGGGAAATTGACATAGATCGGATGAAAGAAGATACAGCACCTCTAGCTTATGCCAACTAAAAATAAGAATTATTAATGAAGCTAGGCTTTCTTCTGCTGTGCACATTAATTATTTATGATAATAATACTCCGCACTGCCATATTAAAGAATTTTCTTCACCCAGCTTCCCAGAAAACTCCATCTTCTGAAACCCTCAACATGTTAAAAACCACAAAAGAATGAATTCCTTTCAGTGTATTTATTATACTGGAAGATGAATATAGTCTTGGGTTATTAAACTGGAATGAAAAACACATCTTATTAGAACTTACATGGTGATTTTTATTCTCACTAGTTTCATATAAACTTAATGATGCAGACTGCATTTTTATGCTCATCTATTTTAAAATGGTGCCTGGAGCAAAAAAAGCTTCCATTAATGCCAGTTTGGTATTTCAAATACAATTTGATGTAATTTACTTCAAATATATGTGAACAGAGAAGGATAATGTTGAGAGCATTTTCTGGATTCAGATCTGGGTTAGCTCATGGCAGTGATTTGTTAAAACACAAGTTTTATGCAACACAGAAAAAAGAGAAGGGAAACGAAACTGTTTTTCAAAAAATAGGGTAAAATCAGTATCTTTATACAAAGGTGCGGTTTGAAAAATATTTTTGAATTGGCAGAGTTTAAATAATTAGTCCTGAAAATAACATTATTATTATCTATAAATCAACAACAAATGAAACTCATTTAATATAAGTATTGGACCACATTTATTTGGAGGTCTTGTATTTGTTGTGATCAATCTACAATAGACTGTGACCGATTTTTTTTACATATATACATTTGCTCATGTACAATTCCAGCTCCACATAACTGTAGCTTTTGTAGTGTCATACGAATATTTCCATCCCTTTTGGCCCTACTCCTGCAAGACATATTTTTTTGTTTCATGGTATTTGCCTCTTACCGCTGTTGGAGTTTGTTTTCCTTATTCCAGGAGTTCCACAGGCAGAGATGCGCTTGGGTGAGCGCAGCAGCGTCTGCAGGGCTGGGTCCTGGCTGTGACAGGGGCAGGGGTCTCATGCAAGGAAAAGAGTTTTTACAGCCAAGGAATTCACGGCTGAAAAGTACTATTTATGGTAAAAATCTGTGGCTGAAAATGGTACATGTGTGTGTGTAGTATTAGACTGTAAGTGCAGAGGTGTGTTACCTGCGTATACACGGACTGCCACGCGTGCAGTGTACGCTGCTGTCTCAAGGACCAGCATCCTGAAACACAAACCATTGCAGCAGGTGCCAGGCACTGGTTTTGCTTTCCTCCTGCAGTCTTGGGATAACCTGGCAGGGATTTACATCCCCTGCTACACTGGGACACCCACAACTTCCATAAGCAAGGAGAAAGCATAGGTATTGCCTCCCTGCTTTTATTGCATTTCTGCCTGTGGATTTTTTTCTTCTATTTTTTTACTTTTTTTTCCCCTCCCGGGGGATTTGCAGGGAGGGAGGGTGAACCTGAGATCAAGTAAGTGGCTTAAGGGCAAGATTACAAAAGCACTGGTGAGCTGTAGGCACATAACTCCCGTGCCGAGACTTTATGCCTGGTTCCCCTAGAGCATTTGTTAAAGCTTACTCCTCCTCAAGAATTTTCCAGGCCTTTTCCACACTCTGTCCTCTGGAGGATAAATTCCCCCCTTGCCAGAGCTCACTGCATCACAGCCTGTCAGCAGGTGGTCACGGCTCTGCCCCCTTCCCATGGCCTGCTGTGGGGGACCCTGGGAAGCTCAGGCAGCACCAGTTGCCCTCAGTGGGGCTGCTGGGATGGGTGCTGAAGGGCACCAGTGATGGGCTGCCATCCCCCCCAGACCAGTGCCCCTGAGCAAGGGGTAAAGGGTGGGCTCCGCAGGGTGGGGTAGCTGAAGAAGACAACCCACCACCTCCACTCTGCTTGTGAGGTTGGAAAAAGCCTGCCCCAGGGCTAGGGCTCTCTTCCCCAGTGGATTAGAGCCCTTTCTGAATTATTTCCTTCAAGGAAATAATCATCTAGGACATTTGTAAAGGGATCCAGTAGAAAAATGTTCCTAATTGTTTTCCAGGCAAGGACTGGACAAAGAACTGTTTCTGGAGAAAATGTGTCACAACATCTTTTCACAAAGCAACGCTAGCTTTATGAATGGGTTCATAAGTTTCAACATACACATCCAAATTGTTATAAGCAAGATGAATGCCTAAGAAAATTAATGAGCATATTTAGTGTCTAGTAATGGACTCTTGTTTCCTCTGCCTGTGACAATGAAGAGAACGCCGCACGTGATCTCACAAGTTATACCATTGCAAGGATTAAAATCCAGCAGCATTTCAAAGCCCAATCTTAGAATATATATTTTATTTTAAATCCAGAGGTTAGAGCTCTCAAACCAGCCAACCCCATGACCTGAAAAGCATATCTTTATTTGTGCAGTTCTTTACAGATGCCTTCCTTACACAACGGCAGAGGCACAGCCTGTGCCAGAGAGATGTTTGGTGTGCATTGGAAAGGAGAAGAGAGGCATTAAGATACATCATACTACTAAAAAAATATAAAATAGTACACGCTTGTTGAGTTTAAGATTTCATTTCTGTTGAACTGTACCTGTTCGGACCTCATGAGCCAGTGACAGCACATACAGACAAGGAGCAAGGGGCCGGATCCTGGGCTGGGTCCCACCCTCTGTTTGCTTGCAGACCTGACAGTGAGGGTAATCCCTGGATCAACAAATAACCGCTGAAGTGTGGCAGATTTTCTGCATTAAGTGATTGCAGAGTCTTGGGAGTCAAAAGGAGATCACAGCTTGGGTGAAAGTGCTGGCAGAGGCCAGCTGTATTAAAGGCGATTACGTGTTGGAACCTCATAGCTCTTGCTGAAAACTGAGTAGTCGGTTTGAGGGATATTTTGGGCTTTTCCACTTTCCATCTCTCTGTTTCTGATGTAGCAAACAGGATGACCTCTGCAGCACGGTCTTCTCAAGCTGGTGTTAGACTGACACAGATATTGAAAGCAGGGGACCTCTCCTTCCATCTTCTCTGGAATGGTCAGGTTTTAGGATTGCTCTTGGAGAAAAGCTTCTCTAGGGTGAACCTGAGCTCATCATCACTTCTACACCTGATATTTAGAAAACACCTGTTCACATAGGGCAGACTAGTGGTACTTCGAGCCTTTCAGCTACCAGGAGTTGCACTTCAGACATTCAGGTCCCAGAACAGATACAACTCCCATAACATGTAAAATCTTTTTTGACAAACAGGAAAGAAGAGAAAAGCAGACAAAACACCGCAGCCATCACAACAGCCCAGCACTGTTCCACCTTCAATCAGCTATTGCTAAATTAGATCACAAATGTAATGAGTCAATGTCTCACCTGACACAAATGAACCTCGTTGCACTGTCTCACACAAGCTAAGGTTCTGGTGCAACTTCTCTGCCAACATCACAAATACTTGCTAGATGTTTCCAGTACGCTCAGCAGCTAGCACCTGCTGGGCCACCGAACAAAACAAACCCGCTGACATTCAGCTGATTTCCAGAAAAATTAAGGTAATACTAAAGGAATCAAAAAAGCCATGTGGCATGCACATAAATAAATAATAAGCCTTATTTGCTAATATGAGGGGAAGTGTCTGTAGGGAATGCTTTACAAAACCATTGATACACAAAACACTTTGTCTCTCCATACACTTTGCTAGCTTACTCTGATCCTGTGCGTTGTCCCATCTTTCCAGTGGACATCTCTATTGCCCACCAGTCTGGTGGCAGCAGGTGCACAGGCAGTTGCTCAGGCCCATATGGATGCTTTTGTCCCCTGGAAGGTGCCAGATGCATCCCAAGCTGGCATGGAGATGAGAGGCATAAGAGACTCTATGCACCAGGGCTTTCTCAGCTTGAAACAAGCGGAAGACTCATACCCATGTGTGAAGATTAATGTGACAGTCTGGACTCATCTTCCATTTTTCCACCTCCTCTCCTCTAGCTGTGATGTTTTCAGATGGACCAGAGAGCAGAGGGCAGTTGCCCTTGGACCTCAGCAGAACCCAGTGCCAAAGTGTAGACAAAGAGTTGAAACTTGTGGCATTTCCTTCTGCCTGTACAGTTAAATCTGGTACAAGGAGAGGAAAAGGGTGGCATTCAGGTACCGGAATACGGGTAGAAGTCTATTCCTCCTTCCTGGAAGATAAGTGAAGTGAGAAGTAGAAGTGAGAAGTAGCAACATATCTCTGCTAATTTACGGCACTTGAACATTCTGTTAAAAAAAAATAATCTAAGCTGTGATTTACTCTTTTAAACAAAATGTCAGTTCACCTATAATGTCTTCACCTTCCCAATGGTAGTTATATACGCCATGTGGCGTGGATAGAATGAACCTCTCGCAGATGTAGAAATGGGTTAAAAAATGAATGTTCTGTCCACCCTACTTTACTACTGCTGTGATTTAGTAAAAGACTAGTTGCTGTCAGATCCAGTAATTTGAGACTCATCTTACAACGAAGTATATATGCTGATGAAAAGCTGCTTTAGCAGCAGAGAGACTGCTAATTGTTTGATTATACAGGTCTTCACATTAATGAAGCACTATTCCATGGATTTGGAGCATGGCGTGCAACCAAATTACCACCCCAGCACTCAAGCTGTGAAATCTGATTATTCATTAGCCAGTCAGTGAGTGGTACAAACATCTTTTCTTTTTTCAAACCGTCAAAGGAAAGTGACTGCTTTTTTTCCCCCCACTCTTCCCTTTAAGAATATGAGGGTTTGGACTTTTATGAACGATAGGAGCTTACTCAAGATTTTAAGAATAAACGCGTTATATAAAGAGGACCCTGTTTTTCTCCAAACTGTGCTCTTCTTGTATAATTTATCCTCCATGTTTACGTAGTCCTGGCATCCCCTGAGCCTGTCACTAACTGACAATTGTGGTGCACTTAATGAATTGAGAGTAGACTATATCCTCACTAATTGACAAGAGGTACTAAAAGGCAAGAAATCAACGTGAGGAAAGCTCGCAGTGCATCTGCCTCTAGTATGCAGACCTGACTGAAGATGGGTGACTGTGGAAGTAATTTCCAAACTTTTTTTATTATTACCCTTTTATAAACCTTGATCTGTTTTTTAAGGGAAAATTCCTCTCTCATGTCAACAATGATATGGATCAAAAAAATCATTAGATCTTATTAACAGAAAGGAATCTCCTTCTTCCTTTTTTCCTTTCCTTCCTTCCTTCCTTCCTTCCTTCCTTCCTTCGTCTCTTTCTCTTTTTCTCTTTTTCTCTTTCTTTCTCTTTCTTCCTTTCATTCTCCCTTGAATTTCCCTGCCTACAGCAAACCTAACCTAAGGGAGATTCCAGCTACAGGCAGCCTGTTTTGTGCAGTGACTGTAGCTGGGATCAGTTACAAAACGAGCCGAATGGAAATCCTTCCTCACATGGTGGAGAAGTACTGACATCTCCAGCAAATGGGATTATCTGTAATGAGATTACATACAAAGAGATTAAGATGTGAACTGACACTCCTAGGAGATACAAAAGAGGCTCCTGAGACAACAGAGAAATGAGGTGTCAGAAGCAGAAGGTAGAATTGCTTCCTTGAGAAGGTTTTTCATGATAATGATAATGATCTTACCCATATAATAGTGCCTTTCATCCAGGAAGATCCCCAAAGAGCTGTACAAATGCCGTACACTAGTTCTTTTCAGACCATCATGGAAATGCTCCCACCCCTGGTCGGAGTACAGCAGCTGTTTAACCACGTACAGCCTGACCTCAGAGCAGCACTGGGCAGGAGCTATTAAGATAAAGGCTGATCACAGGGAAAATTTAGGACACCAAAGTATAACTATATAAATCTCAAGTCTGGGCATAGAGTCATC
This sequence comes from Ibycter americanus, assembly GCA_035590275.1. Taxonomy (NCBI): domain Eukaryota; kingdom Metazoa; phylum Chordata; class Aves; order Falconiformes; family Falconidae; genus Ibycter; species Ibycter americanus. Next base: position 98,512,832 of record JAVJGI010000040.1, read on the forward strand.
CCGCCAAACTATATTTTGGGTATTGATTTTCGTTTCTCCCCTTTGTTTTCCCCCATTTACATTGGTATGTTTAAATAAGAATATTGAATCAGGTTTTAAATCTTTCATTATAAATG
>JAVJGI010000040.1:98513047-98558938 GCA_035590275.1 Ibycter americanus
CCTTTGTTTTCCCCCATTTACATTGGTATGTTTAAATAAGAATATTGAATCAGGTTTTAAATCTTTCATTATAAATGTATCGTTTCTCTTTTTCAACAATTGTGTGAAAAAATTAAGAGGCCAAAGCAAACAAGAAAGGGCAAAGCTGTTGAAAGTTTTGTTGCCTTAAAGCGTTGCATTATGTTTAGGTGCATCTGGAAGTGCGGTGCATTGACTGGCCATTGCCAAGCAGGTGATCAACTCATTAGACCCACGCATGCCTGCTGATGGATGCGGTTTTAAAAACGTGGCATCTCATACTTGATTGACAAGGTTGTGCTGGAAGTCACCACAAACCAGTGCAAATCGAGGAGAGACTTTTTATATAAAGTAACCTATGGCTGAGGTCTGGGTGATTGGTTTTTCATCTCACAGAACATTGTGTTGCCTACTGAGCCTTTTAACTTCTCTCTGTAAAGCTGGCTGGCAACAACTTTGTATGAAAAGCCTCAGAAGACAGGCAGTAGATGTTGTCCAGAAGAAAGAAGCGATAGAAAAAAACCCTCCTGTGCAGGCTCATAGCTCATCACAAGAAATATCTGTACTTCAGGCATGTCTTGAAGATGTTAGAGGAGCGTAGGCAATCCTCTGCTACAGCTCCTCTCTCTCACTCTCTGAGTGCTAAATTACCATCCTTGTTCTTAGTAAATTTTATTAGTTTTCTTGTCACTCTTATAAATGGAGTTTAACAGGAAAACAAAATGTATTTAGACAATATGGTCTATATGGCTTTCCAGCTAAGCAAGTCTCCCTGTCAAATTCTTTCAACTCTCAGGCAATCAGAATAATGAAACATTTTGCTCGCTGCTACACTGCCGTGTTTGCTCTGCCAGGCAAACCACCAGCATCGATGCCTGAAGGACAACCTGCTTTTAGAGAGGTGGCTTAGCACTAACTCTGGATATTATTATTCTCCTTCCAGTCTCCAAGCCTAGAAACCTAAAGTCAAGTTTATTACTTCATCAGTTGCCATGTGCTGGGGGAACTGCTAACTCATCACAACAGACCCCTACACGGCATCCTCCAGCACCACGTCTCTTCTCTGCGAGGGAGTCCTGGGTCCTGGCCCTGCCTCTGCTAACGTCTGACAGCCCTGCCGTGACTCCACAGCCCGAGCAAACCCCTCTGTGGTCCAGTGTCCCTGCCTGCAGCTTGGATAATAACTCTGCTTATGCTGGTAGGGGTGGCTTTTATTTTTCTGGCAGTCACAGTGTGCAAAAGAAAAATATGGATCTTTGTAGCATCCCTCAGGCATCGCAGACTGTTAAACCCAATACAAATTACAACTATTTTACCTGATGCTACTGCTGTTGGTAACCTACCACCAAGCTCCTGAGAGCTCGGTACACATGGGAGATCTCTTCTCCTTCACTCTTCCACATTTGAACTGTATCATCTCACCCGGATGAAAACCCACACGCTTATTGATGCTAACAAAGCTATCCTCATAAATGAAGCTATTTTCTCTCTCTTTTTTTTTTTTAACTGAACTTTTCAGGCACTAAGATTAAGCCTCTAAAGCCACTTGCCACTATGATCATGTAATTTTAGAGTTTGAGAGCTTTCCCCCTAACTTTATAACATCCTATTGGCAAAAGCCCTGGGTTTGACTCACTTTTCCTGGTACAAAGCTGCTTTGACTGATGTGCCTTGGTTGACATGAGCAGCACATCCAGGCTCCTGACATATTTGCTGACACAGGGTGTAACTACCTGAGGAAGGTTTAGCTCACCTAGTCATCCTGACAAGGTCCACCCTAGGACTCAGCATGGGCTAACGTCTGGCGATTAGCTTCCCCATGCTTTGGGACTTCTCCAGGAGGAATCGGATCAGGATACCTGCCTGTTGCCTCACATGGTTTGGTGAGCATCCGAAGCAGGGTGCGTACCACAGCCTGGCTCTCAGCTGGCTCAGGCGCACCATCAGCTGTCCTGCCCCAGCTCGGCACTGCTCCCACCTTGCCCTAGTAAGCAGCTATTCCTGGCAACACCCACCGTCTCCCAGTGTGGACAGGAATCCATTACCCACTGAAGAGGGTCCTGCTTATCACTCTTGCTCTGCAGCATTCTACGATTTTGATCTTTGTCTGGGCTATTGACAAGTACTTCCAGTCCAAAGCAAGAAATCCAGCAGCTTTCATCACCAGCACAGAAGCTTTCATTTTAAAAATAATGCCTTTCAATGTCAGCTTGGCCAACAGCTGCTTCTAGAAGATTAGAGCTTTTCTCTGCCTTCTCTGGCAACCCAGATGGATTTGTTTGCCTAGTTTACATTGCACTGCATTGTTCAGCTATCTGTAAGCGTGATCAGTGCTGGCTTCCAATATTTCAAAGCCTGTGGCATCATCATCATCTAATACCAATTATGGGGGAAAAAAGCCTCTTCCAAGTAGCAGCTGTTGAGTTTGGGAGGGGCAGCGGGGTACCCTTTGTGCTTGTGCACTTAATCAGCAAGATGAGAGGTAGCAGCACTCACATGACACAGCACTTTTAGGACAAGATGGTACCTCTAATCTGTTCCCAGGATTTTCCCAGGTACCTGTCCCAATGGTGTCTGCAGTGACTTTTCTGTATCAGGATGATCACGGCTTCCCAGGAATATCCAAGATGGCACGACTAACTTTTCCTGGCTGGCTTCGTGTTTTTCATGTCAGCTCCACACCGCCCTACGCCACGTCCTGCTGGAAGTAAACGAGCTGGTGCACAACTGTCTGAGACCAGAGAAGTTACACTGGAGGTATTAGCAACCTTTGCATGCTTCAGCTTCTCCCTCCGAGAAGTCTTACAACATGATGAGCACGTGCTTAGATGTCTCCTGCCACACATTCAAGGAGAACAAACAAGCACAGACTGCCAGATCCCCCCAAAACTTCTGTGGTTTTGTGCCTGCAGCTCAGCAGCTCAGTCAATGTATTAAGCACCACCATCAGTGGTCTGGCTTTTTGGAGCTGCCCACAAGTCCCATAGACATCACGTACAGATTCTCCCCGCTCAGCTTCTTTCCCAGAAGTTTTCACAGCTTTGTTATTATTTTGCTTCTTCCCTAGCCTGCATTAACTCGCGGGCGTTGACATATGTACTTCACTGTGGAGCGCAAAGTCCAGTCACTCTGCAGAAGCAGCCCATGGCAGATCAAAATGCCTATAACAATACTGATTTCCCTTGACTTCAACTTATGCCACAACAAAGCTCTTCATGAGTCATTTGGCAGAGACATCGCTCAGTCAAGAAAACATTCCTTAACTAGAGGACAATAAACAGCCCTACTACATATGCTGCCATTGCTTTCCTTTGTTTTATTCACAAGAACTTTAATACAAGAATATCAGCTTCTCTGTGATTCTTCATTTTTCTCATTATTTCCAGCTATTAGGAACAGTTTGTGTCCACCTGCAGATCAACTGCTTGCATGCATATGCATGCAAGGCGCTACCTGTTTTGCACAGGCAAACGCAAGCTGCGAGGAAAACGCTTGAGCATCGGAGATACAGACCCTAAATAAATGCAGCCCACAAAGACACATTATCATTTTGGATAGGAACCAATGTTCAATCTGGGGTAACATTTGCACTGCCAGATGTCATAAAACTTGTTATTCCACTTTCCTTATGCTGGAAAGTGCTACATCTGGCTCAGGAACACATCAAAGACTATGTCTACACAGCATTTTGCAGGCAGACTCAAGCTTGATCTGACCACACTGCAAGCCAGTCAGAAAACATGTGGCTACACCAGTGTGGTGCCAAACCCCAGAGAATCTCCCCAGATGAGAAAAAGTGTGTATGAGATCAGTCAGAGCTCGGAGCAAGTGCTTGCCTCCCTGCAAAAACAGCTGTAGGTGCACCAGCCTGAAACTTTCAGGAAACCTCCCTGGGATTTTGGACTTAACCTTCTCCATCAACCTGGCTGGTAGCAAAAGTAATGAAGTTTTTTCTCATACATCAATAACTTGCTTTAAAATCCTTTGCTATAATGACCAAAGATGTTTGCATGAAAAGCCAGGAGAGCCTGACAGACAGGCACCTGCCTCAAGAGCTCGCTCAGGAAGACCCATGGATCATGCAGTCTGAGACATACAACCTCGATTCAAAGCGGTGGAAAGAATTAGGGCTTTTGAAACTCCTCATCCAGAGGCTCTTAACTATTTGCACGCTGAAGCCTTTCACATGTTTTGGAAGCAGATTATTTTTTCAGAAGTTCATGTAGGATTCCAGGTTGGTTGCTGAAAAATTATCGACAGCTGATACATGAGAAGTTGCACTGCGAGGACCCAAAACAAATTTGGTGTGGATGATCTGATCTTCACCATAGCTAAATTACTATTAGCCTTCTTTAAAAAAAGTGTATTCCAAAATTCAGTTCTGTTAGTTTAATAAAAGATTGAAAAGTTATGATTTATACAAGCTCAGTCACCATGTACCAGGCTGACTGCATTTATTTATCACCTATTTTTGTGTGTTTGAAAGATAGGTCAAGTTTTCCTTTTCCTCCGAGTTAACTGCATTTGGACAGCAGTCAAAAGTTCATTTAAAACATGAGAGAAGCACTGAAGAAGCACAGAAGCAAAATGGTGTCATGTCATACACTGAAGCAGCTGCCAGCCCTGGAGCAGATGGGAAACCTCAGCTTCTGGTGCTGTTTCATGGGGTCTGCTCATGCCGGTGATGGGCTCCAACAGCTTGAGATCCACCTGATTTCTGATGATCCTTCCCCAAAACTCCCTTCGTGGAGGCATGAACCTTATCCTCCACTTCCATGTGTTATCCAAATGCATGCCAGGTGCTTCCTAAGCTGCTTGCAGAAAAACAGTGACCCTGAACCCAAACCACTTTCTGTGTGAATGCAAACCACAAAAACACCAGCCAGATGAGTGACGGCTGAAGGACCGCAGTGAAGGTATCCTGGCTTTCCACAGTGATGAAACGTGGCCTTTTCTGGTCTCCCTCTGGGCAAGCTGACAGCCTGACGTCCCCACCTGTGTTTAGGAGTGGACTTTTGCCTGGTGAAATAAGCTCGGTGTGTGGGTTTGTTTATGCAGGCTCGAGCATAGCTGGCTTCCTCGGGTGAGAGCTGTTTGCCCAGACTTAGACAGTACAAATGCATGTGATTTACAATGAATTCAGTGGGAAGTCAGCGTCGGGATCTGCAGTATTTCAAATTATTGCTTCATACTGAGAATGACGTGCCTCAGCTTTTGAAGTGTTTCATGTGAGATACCCAAAGGAAATTTTCAGACTACTGAGTTATCATTACTGAGCTACTGCAACTACTATCTGTCTTAATATTTCACTGTAATGAGGTAATATTTAAGTTACCACCAAGGAGGGTCTTGCAATACCTCCTTAAGCCAAAGGGTGGGTGAGCACCAGAGACGGTTCCAAATTTTGTCACTCCAGGGATAGATTTTGCAAGTGGTCCGTTTCTCCTCCAGCCCAACCATCCTGAGATGCTGGATAATATAACTTGCGCTTCTCTGTGGCATAAACTGGCTACCAGCTGTCATACAACTTGGGGCAACATTTTATTGAGCAAGCCTTTGGGAAATGTGACATTTCCAAGGAAAACCTCAACACGACAGAGAGAGCAGAAAGGAAATAGTCGTGCCGAGGCAGAGCAGTTTTGGTTTTTTACTTACAGAGTCACCATTAACTGTCACCTCTCACCTACACTGCAAATTTAATGCCCTTAAAACCCAATGGCAACTAGCAATGTGTTACCGTGGAGGAGGACTGTCCAGAGCCCTCTGGGTGACACTACACAGCCCGTGCCTGTATTGCATGGGTGGGAGACTTCCAGTGCAGATGTACAGTAATTGCTACTGGTCCCAGCAGAATCCCAGCGAGCACCAAAGATGAGACCAGGCAAAGGAGACCTTTGAAGAAACAGAGGGTACAGCAAGGGACATGTTTTACTGTCATCTTCTGGCGTTTGTCTCCGAGACAGGGGGAGCAAGCATGCTAGCACCTCAAGGCTGCTGGCCGAGGCTCAGGTGCGGGGCACGAAGGGAGCCACAGTGCTTCCCAAGCAGGGAACAGCAATAACGTCCTGAACCTGGATTTCCTGAACTAAAAATATCTTAAAAGTGGTAGAGATTCCCTGTTCTTTCAGGAATGAGGACTCCTCTCGACAACCACAAACCCTCTTGTGCAGCAAAAGGTCTCTTGCGGTCTAGGAAGAGGAAAGGGGCTTTTGCTTCTGCTTGTGAGAAAAGGAAAGGCTATGTGAAAGGCACTCTTGACGTGTCCCTGGCAAGTCAGGAGTGAGACCCTCCTGAACAGTTCTAAGCAGAAGACAGCTCTAGCCATACGGTACCATATGATAAGTCCACCTGCTTCGCAGAAAGTTCTATTCAGCACGTATTTACAGATCTAATTTCTCTCTTTAGTTCTTTTTCATCAGGATAAATGTGATGAACTTTAAGAGGTATGAAGTTGGGAGAGTGGGGACAAAAGAAATATAGACAAATTTCAAGGTAAAAAAGTACACTCCATCCTCAGTTCACTTAGCTTAAGTACTCTATGAATATCTGAACAGCTGGTGATTTTGCATATTGTATCATCTGCACTGTGGTACGGAGGTAGAAGGATATGTATAATAACAACAGGCTTTGGGGCTTAACTGAGTATTGCCCAGGATTTTGTTGATATAAATCAGCTATCTTAGCATAAGGGTAGATTTTATACCAAAGTTTTTACTTTTCATATTTGAATTTTCATTACAATGCTGGTTATTATAGTTTCTTTGTGAAGAAAAAGGCAAGTCATCTCCCCAGTAGAAACCAGAACAATGCCTCTTACTGGAGTTTCATGAATCCGCTTCAATGTCACTTGAAAGACTCCTGAAGAGTCAAGCTGCTTGGTTTCTATGAAACAGCCCAGGAGTCTCTCTCTGTCCAGCTCACGCAGCTAAGTTAAGCTCTTATTAAACTCAGTTGTTATTTTTCTAACAGATTCTTAATTACTGTTTTTTGAAGCAACAATCATCCCACGCTTCGCATTCGCTTTGTTTCTCCACCTCTTCGTGCGGTGCAAGCATGTGGGCAAAGCGTGGGAGGCTCCAAGAGCCCAAGCAATTGAAAATTGATGCGGCGCTTTAAAATAAAGGAATGATCCTTATTATAAAAGGGGAAAAACAAAGTAGCACACTGAGATAAACAAAGACGCACAGACAATGCAAGGAAAATAATATTAGCAGATGTTGAGCCAGCCGTTAATGATCTGTTTTATATTTAAATCTATTGCTTGAATGCTGGAGCCAGAACACCAAGGAGCGAGAAAGAAGCCTGGCAACAGCCATGCACTTCACTTTTATTGCTCTGACTCCAATCACTGATGTTGTCTTTTTAAGTTATCAATATAAATTTTTTGCATGCAAGTTCAGTGGTGATGGAAAAGCAGAGCTGATGGCACTGGGAGAGGGAAGGGCTCTTCTTACAGACCTCCCCACACACCCAGACCACTGCAGCTTCTCAGGGAATGGTGCTCAGGGCTGGTAGGACCTGGACCAAACCCTTTGCACGCATGTTGTGAAGGAGCCAGGCAGGAGGTCAGATACAGCTTGCTAGAGGAAGACAGGCCTGCAGAAATTCGAGGGGAAAGGCTCCACCTTCAGCTTGTAACCAACATCCTCAGCTGTGCACTGCCTACACTTCATCACCTACTGCAGGGACATCAGCACTGAACATGTCGGGGTCACTCTGAGTAAAAATGCAGCTCCTCAGCACTCCCTGTGAGGAGAGGTGGCCAGGTGAGCTGCCCGTGAGGAAAACCCGCCTGGTGCTCCCAGTGCCATGCCTATGGCAGAGGGACGTGCCCCCAGGCAAAGCCTGCAGGTGCCACCAGGAGCAGTGACAGCTTCCCTTTGCTCGTGCATGGACTCATTCCCCACACAGCCAGACCAGAACTTCTTGCCCTGTTTCTTTCTGACCATCCCACCTGCCTTGCCAGCAGCCGCTGCTGGCCAGAGCCCAACCCTCTCCACTGCTCCTGGAAGCCTGGCCTGAGCCAAGAAGATGGAAATATTCTCAAAGTCATAATTCAATCCTAAAACCAAGGCATTGCTGAAGAAGCGTTACCTCACATCTGCAACGAGGGGCTCCCCGATGCCAGTTTGGCAGGGTGGCAGGGAGCACATCCCCGCCTTTGAGACCTGTACAGCTTGTGCCAGGTGACAGGCACCACAGCTGCCTTTTAGACCAATTCCTTCTCCCAAAGGATACCTCCGTTTTCAGCAACAGACCACACCAGACATGTTAATTGCAAAGGAACGTGATGGATAAAAGCTGGAAGGAGAAAAGCTCCCTCATGTACAGTTCAGTCAGGGTCAAACATTCAGTTGCAAACCTGCAAGCAGCAACACAAGAACAAAATGTCATAATATCATCTCAAGATCAAACTTCAGCTAATTTAGGCAACATCAGAGAGAGTTAGATCCCATTTCATGCTGGAGCGAGACTCCCTTAAGACCAATCCTCTCTCCTACACCACCTGGACCCCTGTGAGTAGTAAACTAGGTACATGGGTCTGCACGGGGCTACAGACCCTTTGCTCAAGTCCTTGCCCAAGGCTTGGAGACCTGGGACCTGCCACGTCCTGCAGCGTGCACCAGCTGTTCAGGGTAGACATATCCGATGGAGATGGTCAGCTTGGCTGCTCTTCCAGGGCCGGACTTCTTGGTTTACGCCAGACTTCCTTGCTTCGAGTTTCCCCTTGCCTTGCATGAGATGGCTGCCCTGTCCTCTCCCACCCTTTCTCCTGGAGCAGCTCCTAATTATTGGCTGTTTCCCCCTCTCCCTTATATTTACTTTTGCATTTGCATTCCCTAACAAATACACTGCTGCTACCTTTCAGGGTGGTATTTCCTGCTAATGTCATTTTCAGGACTTTGGTAAAACTTTGTAAATCACCACTCCTGAGGACCAAGCACCACCCAAACAATCTGTTAGCACCACACTGTCTGCCTGCTCTCAACCTGACGTAGGCAGAGAATGTGGTATATAAACACAATAGAAAAAACCCGACCTAAATGGAAAAGGCATTGCTCCAATAGTTCCCCCAGAGGAAGGGTGCTGGGCTGCTTGCAGCTTTGACCCAGCTCCACACCACCAGGATCAGAGACTGCCCGTGTTAACTACCTTCTACCCCTTCAGTGGCAGGGATGTCGTCACTACATCCTTTTAGGATCAACTAGATGCTGATTGCCCAAGAAATTAGTGGATCTGTCAGGCTGTTTGACTCTTTTCTGTTACTATTACTGTAATAAAAACATCATTACAATCTATTATTTATACCAATAATTCATAGCAGCCATTACCCAACTTACAGTGATAATACAGTTGCTTTTAGGTTATTTAAAATAGGAAAAAATTAATCCATTTTGCTTGTGCCATACTGGTTATAGATCAGTGCATGTTTTTCAGTTTAGACAAGACAATTTCATTCAAGACATGCTCAGGTTGCAGCAAGAATTGGTGCAACTTCCACAGCTCCTGCTCCACTGCCCGTCCAGCTGGACTGCCGCGGGCCCCTGTGGCATGACAGTCCTCTGAGCCCATCAGAATGGATCAAGCATTAAGTAAAGAACTTTATAGATGCCTACCATGACACTGCAGGTGCTTTTAGCCATCACACTTGAAATGTCACCACTGAAAGGTATCAAGTTTGTTGTTTGTTTTTGGTTTTGTTAATCAGTCATTACATAGTTTTCATTGATACTTGTTTTACGATGTATTGGCACCAGTACAACCCTGATGTTATTGACCCAGAATCTTCTTCAAGATAAAGGTAATTTCAATCACCTGGATTGAGTGAGGAATCTCTTTTAATACTGACCTTCCTGCACTTTAACAGAGAGCCCCAGCTTTTCAAAGACAAAAAAAGGCTCAGCAAACCCTTCAAAAGCTCTTCAGTTCAAGTTATGTAAAACTGCTAGTATTCAAATATTTCATCATTTTTGATGCTTTTTAACATGCATCAACACCACTTCTGACTTTACATGTGTACTCCGGCAGCCCTCCAAAAATCAGACCCACAGCTCTTTGGTACATCCTTTTCCATTGCCTACTAGATGGCTGTGTTTGCAATTATCTCCCCGTGAACAGTCATGTAAAGTCAAAGGAAACAAAAAGCAGAGCTGTGCTTTGAATCTTACACTCACCACACTTCAATAACACATTGCCTGGCGAGTCACTGTTGTGAATGCTAACATTTGATGGTGAACAATTGGGACAACATTACTGTATCCATTATATATTAATAACAGATGCATGTGTATCGTATTTTTTTTGCCTTTCTCTCCTCCCCTCCCCTTTTCATGATAATTAACAAGGCAATAAACATGTAAAACTTAAGAATCACAGAAGTGGAAAACTGATAAAGGCCTCTGAAGTGATACCAAGGGAAAAAAAAAAGAATCAGTGAACCAGAAGAACATATAAAGTTATTGCCGTTGAGCTTTGCAGAGAGCACAAAAACTGAAAGAATAATAAATAACAAGGGCAGGTCAATTTTCCAGCAAGAGCTAAATCCGAGGTGAGATGAGCTAACTTAACCTATCATAGAATCACAGAATGGTTTGGGTTGGAAGGGACCTTAAAGATCATCCACTCCCTACCCCCCTGCCCTGGGCAGGGCCACCTTCCACTAGCCCAGGTTGCTCCAAGCCCCATCCAGCCTGGCCTTGGGGACTGCCAGGGCTGGGGCACCCACAGCTGCTCTGGGCAGCCTGTGCCAGCGCCTCACCATCTTCATTGTAAAAATAATTCCTTATATCTAGTTTAAATTTAATGGCCTTTATACTTCTTATACTTCCCATCAGCTGAAAGCAGGAGCTCCTAGATAAAGTATGTACACCGAGGTCTTAAGATCAATTTAATGAGCCATCGTGACTAAATCTGGCAAGATTTCCAAACTTGCTTCTTTTCTGTACCTCAGACTGTTTTGATCCATTTGTGAGAAATTTAGTTTTGGCAAGTGAAAGTCCTTTATCACTGCCAGTGGTTAATCTGTGCTGTGACACATTCATTCAACCAGAGAAAATCCAATATTGACATTTGTACCTTGGGGGGAAAAGAGGTTAAATGCTGGATGTAAAATAAACTCCTGGACTATGCCAAGCAACCGTATAATACCTATATCATGTACAGGCATGTTTCTTTCCCTGAGAACTCAGATGTAGCTTGATCACATCTGGACTCCATGATTATTCCACATAATCCGTCAAATGGATGCTGTTGGGCAACATCTGGAAGTGTCTCTGATAGCCCAACTCAGCTGCTCCAGCCTTTTGGTGGTCCACTGGTACCTGGCTGTTCACATGCTGCTAAATCTCTTCCATGCTTCCACCTGCTAAAGAGCATTAAAAGACAGCTTAAATTACATTCAATACTCTCCCAACGTTAATTTCCTCTGTAAACAATTACTGTCTTGGCCACAAGGATGTTTTGCAGTTCCTGGTAAGAGGGAGATGGTCTGTGTGGCCAGATGCTCACACATGGGAAGGACCGACCCCACGAGTCTCGCTGAAATGTGTTGCCACTGTTGATCATTTTCACTACTGCTGTCCCTAAGAGCCAGCCAAAAAAACAGAAACCTTGTTGTGCAAGGCACTCTACAAACATGCAGTGTTGTGAGGCCCTGGCTCCAAGGAGTTCGCAGCCTGAGAAACCCCCATCACCCTCTTCCCATCTATTTTTAATTTGTTCGTTTGATTTCTCGCGCTGGGTTTAAAAGTACCGAAATCTGCTGCTTTTGCATACATCATGCAACAACTTCATCCATGAACAGTCTCACTGATTTCAGGAGACCTGTTTTATAGGTTTATATGCGCTTTCTTAGGCACACATACACATACATGTGGGTATGTATGTATATTCTGTGTTTCAGATTATACACAGGTATGTGTTGGTCTACAGCATATTTCCCAGAGGAAGATCAGAGCATACAGTATTAAACTCTCTCTCTCCAAAACTAACTGTGCTTTACCTTGGGTGTAGTGCTGCTGAAAATAAGCAGGACTTCTCCAAGGCTACGTGTTTGTCAACATGAGCAAGACAATCAAGATAACGTTGCAATCATGATCAAAACTGGCTGGTCCTTAAACCGTGATTAAGTCTTGCAAAATATTTCACTTAACTGAAAAATTTCTGAATGACCAAATGACTTTTCTTACACTTTGTCATTAAAAAGAACATGGTGGGAAGGTTGGAAGTAACTTGTGATTCAGGTTTAACCAAGTTTAGACAGAAATCTGAGAACCAGCCAGCGCTGGAAATAAACCACTGTTGCTAATTATTCTGCCTGGTGAGAAACAGAAACCAGAGGCCTTCGTATAAAGCTAACTTCTAAAATCGGTTAACTGCTTCTTTCCCTTATATCTAGAAATTCACCCATTGACAATGAGCCAAAGCAAAATGATGATGCCATCACACAGACTGTCTGGTCACCCTAAACTTGCACCGCTTGCGTAAAAAATTCTTTACATGTGCTGAGACAAGTGCTGCTCACCCTGAACTTTGCATATGTAACACAGAAGGGTTTAACCTACGACAAAGAAAACAGAGCCAGGAATGGCATCCTGACAACTACATTTTCCTGATATAGTCATTTTGGTTAGAGAGATAACAAAGGAAAGCGAGGTCAACATCAGAAACCGCTAAATTCAGATGCAGAACTAATGATTAAAAAGAACCCCTTCACAGCTATAAATTTGATTTCCATAACAGGGAAGATACCAGCTACGCAGAGCTGGAGTAATGCAATATTCAGTGGGGCTTAGTCCAATCAAAGGTATAGGCATATCTTTATTAAGCAACATTATGGTTAACAAAGCTGAGAGAAATCATCACAGAAGTAACACCCAGCATCAACAGGAGGAAACCGAGCATTATTTACCTTGACAACAAGAAAATTTTTGAGGCAGCGTCATATAAAAAGCTGATTTATATGAGAGGATGACTACAATTTATTCAAAAGCATGATGTTTTCATTCTCAATTGGGAAGTGATTTGCTTGATTACAAAAAATAAAATAAAATCAAGGCCCTCTCCTGCAAAACTTTCAGAGCAAAAGTCATTTATTCAAAGGATTGTCCTAAGAACCAGCTTAATGTAGCTCAGGTGAAGCCACCTGTGACAGCAGAAATGGGCAGGTGGGTGATCGGGTCTGCAGCACATGCAAGGAGTGTTGGGAACCAAAATTTAAGAAACAGTTTATATACGAAACCAGGTCAAATAAGGAATATATAGGCACTAATAGAGATGAGCAATGGATGAGTTTGCTACTGAGGACAAAACCGCTGGTCCAAAATGGACCCGTAAAAAAGATCAGGCTGGTGAAACACAGGTGAGGTGGGTAGGACACTAACATCCTGCCATGGCACTTCAAAATGATGAAAACCTGTGTATTCTGCAAGACACAGGATGTGAATCAACAGGAGTTTTGTTCAGCCAGGATCACAGACCCAAAGTCTTCTCTTTGTGGATGTGAAGTAACCATACACCCCTCCCCAGGGGACTACGCAGGTGGCAGAAAAAGACCGCACGTCCCCAGAGCTGCCCCAGGCAGCACCCTTATTGAATATAAAATTATATCAGGCAATCAAAATCAGTGCCGCTACAGCAGAGACTCACTTGATCACCGGGTCCCTGCGCACCGGCCAGGCTACGGTGGGATGCAGCATCCTCCTAAACCACCCTGGCACGAGCCAGCAGTGGGACAGAGCTGTCGCCTCGCCGCTTCAATGTCCCTGCAAAGTGGTTACATTCCCAGTTTTGCTTGTTTTCACCTTGTTTCCTGTGTTTTATTTTCACCAGCATGTATGGCTTCTGCAGTGAAGGATATAAATGCATTTGCATATGCATATATAATTTGGTTTCTGTTCGAGATCAAGGATTTGGTTTCACCGGGAAGTTGTCCCAGTGCCATGCAAGGCCAAATAGTAGGGAAATGATACCTAATCCATCCGGTATTACCTGTTCCCTTTAATCTGGAGGCTATTCCAGAGATGGAGAAGGGGCATTACCAGCATTACCAGGGTAAGTCTGTGATCCCAGGCACTCACACCTACTAAAACTTCAGTCTTTAAGAGAAAAAGGTTAAGGTCTATTATCATTCCAGCTCTCCTGTTAAACCAGATGCAGCCATGGTTCCCCTCTTCCTTTCAGGTTCTTCTTCATGTGCAGGGAGCATTTATTACCAGCATCATCTTCATAATCTTGGGATGGAGGCTCATCTGGCCCTGGTGTCTTCCTAATCTTCATTAACTCTAATTTCATTATCACCTGTCCTGGAGTGACCCTGAGATCACTCACTACTTCTTTCCTTCTCCTCTGGGAAATGAATTTCTGTTTCTGTCCTCAGCTACTGAACTGCTTCTGTGAGCCCTGCGGCGAATAATTAATATTACCAGTATCCCCTTCGTCTCTCACCAACCTGGGTGCCCCACCCTGCCTTAAAAGCTCTGCTGGCTCCTTGACTCATTTTTCTGTTTCTGATATATAGTTTTCAAAAGCCTCTAGAACGTTCGGCTTGGCTCAGTAGTCTTATTTCATCCCTTGTGTGAGCTTTTCTCACTTTTATTTTTTTTTAGAATCCATCTATTAACCTCCCTATTCCTCACCTTCCCTTCTTGCATTTGATGTTCAGCAGCTCTCAGATGTCTTTTGCATGACATAAGAACCAATTTTTCCAGTTAATTATTCAACCTCTTCTCCTGCCTCTCCCCTCCCCCAAAACAAGGGTGTTATGAAGGTGGGATGATGGAGCATCACCGAATTAAAGCAACAGACTGATTTACAGGTCTTTCCACAAAAAAAGAGGTCTCAGCCTAGAAGCTCGGAGTACCCCCCCGACTTCAGGGAAAAGTTTCTGGAAAAGCAGTCACCCCATCTCCCTCCCCTGGCAGCGGCAGAGGACGTTGTCAGCTGGTAACGTGGCAAGGCAATAACATTTTATTTCTGTCCTGCACCAACTAACAGGGTTGTTTGGCACCAAAGGGGAACAAAAAGTGGGGAAGAATGACGGTGACCGAGAGGGGAGAGAAAAGGGAAGAAACCTTTTCTTCAGTTCTGTGCCTTTGACAAACATCCGAGGTAATAAACAGGGAGTTTTACGAGCTAATTGCGTTTTAATCAATTTGAGCTCTTAACTGCATCGGAGGGGCTGCTAACTTATACGAGATTCATGTACGGTTTTGCTCGGCGTCCCCGCGGTTAGCAGCTCTGCGATAACAAAGCCCCCGCCGCCACTGTCACCGTGGGCTGCTGCTCCCGCGGGGTGCACGGGCTCGAGCGGCTCCCCTGAACCCACACAAAGAGGAAGAGCAGGATCCTTTGCATAAACAAGGGGAAAATGGAACGATTGTGCTGCACGACGTGAGGCGAGAGGGGAAGTTCGGCGGCTGGCAGCAACCCGCCGCCACCGATCTTTGGAGAAAGAAATCCTGGCACAATGAATTTGGGAGAGTCCAATAAAAATGTAGAAGTGGAGGCAGAAAACTCTTTTCCTCCCGGTTGTGTACGTGTGTCCACACAACCAGCATATGTTAAGCCTTTAAATGAACATTTGGCCGCGAAACAGTAGCTATGGCAATACGCAGGCACGAATTTATGTACTGTACATACATATCGCATAGAAAAGCTCTCTGTTTCTGAACCGGACTGGCAGCTGCTTGAAATTTTCCCCTTCGCTTTCCCTAAGGTCTCAGGTGTGGGATTCATGAGCCAGTGTCTCAGCTAGAACAGGTGTCTATCGCTGTGTAAATAGCAATTAGGCCCAAATTTCAGACTTTTTTCAAATCCCTATCTGAGGAAAAGCCCAGGAATAAATAGTTGCTGTAACGGCCAGGGGTATTGTGTAGCATTATAGCCTCCAGCTGGGCTATTACATACTATAGACGGGTGAAGAATACAAGCACCTGACAGATGTGTTCTGTTAGCTTCATTAGAAAAGAAACAAAGAAACTCCTCAATTAATAGCAGTGGAGCCAAAGGGAAGGGGGGTGCGGGAGGGAGGAATCATAGCCTGTTATTTAAACAGAGTCAGGGAGCCTTTCACTGATGGCTTAATATGATTCATTAATAAAAACAGCTTTTTGAATGCCCAGTTTAAGTCAAAAGAAATCACTAGCGTGGTTTTTTTTGTTGGTGGTGGGTATTTTTTTCCCTGCAAAAGAAGGGCAAAATGACAAACTGGAGTTGCTGAATTCATTTTGTGCGAGGCTGGTCCCTCTCAAAGCCCCCTTTCCACAGGGCATTCGTCCCTCAGGGTGGTGGCACAATCCTGGGGAATCAACGGGGTCACATCGAGACTCTGGGTGAGAGAGATTTGCAATGGTAACGTAGAAAGACGACACATCTCAACTAGGAAGCCTTAATGATTTTAAAGTGTCAAAATGGAGCTCTTCTATATAATGGAAATCAGATGCATCTAGAAAGAAAGTCACACCTTTCCACCACAAGGCGTTTGTCCTGTTTTGAGGGTCTGAATGACCAGTCAAACCATGCTGAGTGTAGTTCTGTGCGCCACTTCTATAAAAGCGATGGACCTCATCTCTCTTTATTCAATGCTGATTTAATCATAATAAATGTATGTACAAACTATATTGTACTGCAGCTCCTTCTTATGTCCAGGCATGTGACAGAGTAAAGGATCCTGCAGCTAGCTACAGAAACCATGTCTCTTCTGCTCCTAAAAATAAGGTGAAGCCATCACCCCTTTTTTATAACAGGCAGCAAAACTGAAATGCAATGTATTTCTTAAGTGCTGCTGTGCTTACTGTGGTCACTGGCAGTGGCAGTAAGAACTACCTTCCCAACACACATTTGAAAGGGGAAGGCATTTCAGGCATTTGCAGGTTCAGGGAGCTCCCAACATGAAGCCATCTGTGCTGAAGGGTTTTAAAGATGAAGAAATTGCTGCAGTGCTTCCATGGGGTGCTGTAAGGTAAGTGGGAGGGAGAGGAGAATTCAGCATCTGAGAGTACAAAAGGACCCCTGTGATGGAGGTAGCCATCATTTGCATCTCAATCTGCCAGAGAAACCCATGCCAAGAGAAGACCTTGCAAGATTTACCAGCCTCCGGCTGGGCAAGGGTATGGTGGTGGTGCAGCTCTCATGCGGCAATGACAGAATCCATGTGGTCCAAGGGTGGCGACAGCAAAGTCGATACACAGAGCGGGAGGGCTGGTTTGATGAGGGGTATCACAGAAAGATTAAGGAGACCAGCGATACTGATCAACTCCTCTCACCTATTTCCCTGCAAGTTGTTTCCCACCGTGCATTAACTGATGTTTTGCCAAAACGTGCCTCTAAACATACCAAACCGTGGGTCTTTCCCCACTTCCCAAGGAACAGCTGTCCGTGACCAAATAGATCTTGCTGTCAAGAAGGTTTCTTTTCTATGTTCAGCCTAATTTTCCCTATTCTTAATTTCATCCCATTACTCTTAGTTAAACCCACTCCTATTGTCCTAAATAATTCACCTCCCTCAGGAATTTACCCCCTCCATGTATTTGTAGACTATTCTTTTGTCGCACTGTAGTCTTCCCTTAGTGAAGCTATCTATATTTAATTCTTCTAATCTCGCTTCATAAATTAGTCCCTCCAGCCAGCAAGGGGAACGGCATATTTGAGACGTTATTCAGTGGTGATCTAGGATGCTCTGTTACATTCTGGGGATATCTAGAGCATGGAAAATGCCTGGGGGAAGCCTAAACATTCATATTATTACTTCTTCTTTTTTTTTTTTCCCTAGTGTTTGAACTGCCATAGACAAAGTAATATTTCTGAAGGAGAAAAATATGACTAAAGATCTCTGTTTCATTCTCCCTTTTCTGCCCCACTGTTGTAAATGTCTGCTTTGTCCTCAGTTAATAACCTCTATCACCAGCTGGCCAGCTCTTGCTTACAAGCTTCGCCTTCCTTTACACCCTAACCTAGGATTTTTGATATCTGTGTGAAAAGCAGAAAATCAGTCAATGTAAAAATAGGTTAAATTATATATGATAATTAACAAATGCAGTGCTGCTGAGGCACGCTGAAGCTTTTTCTATCAGGCTTGAAGAAGCAGTTTACTTGTGAAAGTTTGTATACTTGTGGCAAAGTTATTGCTGCTCTAATGAACATAAATTCCCGATGAATTAGATAGCACGGCTATCTTCTTTTTCTTAGTCTACTGACAGAATCAGACAATAGCTGTACTCTTGCCCTTCCCACCCAAAATTAATGACTTGGAGGATTCAGACTTACAAGTTAGATGCAAACTAATGACTGGTTTATTTGAATTGCTGGCTTCCTTCCTAAGGACAGTTTATATGACAGAGCTGATAACAAAGTCTCCCTTTTGGAGAACGCTGTATAATTCTACATGTCTTACATTTATTTGCTGCAAATCACTCTCTGTTCAATCAAGCTCTGCATCTGAAGAAACTGAACTGACTTATGCCAGTAGGTGAGGGTGGTGTGGTCTTTGAACCCAGGTTTGTGGGGTTTTTTTTAGAAAAGAGTTGTTATTATTACTTGTACTTCATGTCTCTTCTCCTTGTGTAGCTTAAACACTCCTTTACCAGCAAGTGGAATTTTATACTAGAACTTGCATCCTACCACAATCTTAATGTAACCATTAGTATTTGTTAAAGGGACTGTAATATTATTTGACTTTTGTGTTGAAAAGGCATTTTCAATTGCTTTAAATACATCCAAAGACTTGGAATGACTAGGCCTGTGCACTGGAATCATTTAAATATCTAAAGGAGAAATGCAGAATCCAGCACATGAACCAGTGCCCGTAATTGGCTCTGATACTTCAACAATTTATTTATTTTTCTCTACAGCTGACTTAATACCATAAAATGAATTCAGTACTTGCCAAAATGCCTATTGCAAAAAAAGTCAAACAATTCATATTTGGGTCATACAAACCTGAAAAACATCAGAGACCAATAAATGATGTCTTCTGGAGGATATGAAAATAAACAGACCCGCATGTTGATGCAAACCAACTCAGTCTTTAACCCATTGGCTATTATTTTTCCTCTTTGCATTGTGGCAATACATGGGATCACTTCTGGTTCTAAATGCTGTACAAGAGTGAAAACCCAAATAATCCTTAACTCAAGAGTTTTTACACTAAGGAAAGTAGTTGGACCGGGAGGAAGCTAGGGATGCGTGTGCACATGGACAGGGGAAAAAGCATCAATGGCATGCGCAAGGTGTCCCATGAGTGCCTTCTTTCTCCCAAGTATTCCTGCTCTTCCATCACAAAGCCTGTTTGCTTGTTCAGTAACCAGAGCGATGGCTTAACATGGCTGGTGGAGGCTATTTCCAGAGTTGGGAGATGCCCGCGAAGAAGTCTTCACCCACAAGTTGTGAGAGCCTCAGTTCCTTCCCTCTGGAGTCTCAGGGCCAAGCTCCTGCCGTGGTATCCCCCCCCATCCAACGGCTTTGTTCCAAAAGAGGCAAAAAGCACATATTTACTTCCCTTGCTATGTTTATGGGTCAACTTGAGTGCAAAATGCGAATACACACAGGCTGGAAAGTCTATTTTAATCTCTGGGTTTGTTATATTTTCTTCTTTCATCATACTGCATTGCAAATTATTCTAGTTCTATTTCTCTGGTGTATTAAACTAGTGCATTGCCAAGTCTCAGCTCTCCATTCAGGTTCTGGCATCAAAGCCTTAGGCCAATTTTATTTCATTTGTATTTGCTGTCAGAGTAATGTCTTTATTCTAAAATGCCCTTCTCATATCAACTTCTCAGGTGGCTTGACAGAAGTAGAAAGTGTGAGGAAGAAAACCCTCCCCCACGCCGCAGTCTGCAGCATTGCTTTTATGTTTTCACCCTTTCTGAGGGGGGAAATGCACAAGACATGTTGAGAAAATGGAGTTCAGGAAGCCATTTAGCAGTGAAGGGGATTTTTTTCTAATCTCAGCTAGGCACTTGACCTGTTCATACAGCCTTTCCATTTTATTTATACGTATGTCTATACATAGGGGTGTGCGTGTATATATATATATGTAGGTATATAAAAGGCACACACACTTTTAAAAAATACTCACGCTGCCATTGCTCTGGGCTAATTTATTTTCAACTGTGAGTGGTGCATTTATTCAATTAGAAACAAACTTTTAGAAAATCAGAGTGAAAATCTATCACATCCAATTACGATGACAGCGCAGTGCCGTGCAGCTGAGGGTTACACTGGGACCAGCCACGTTTTGCTTGTGGCCATCAAGGATTGCGATGGAGCTTTTTTAATGCGTCAGTAGAAAAGTGATTTAAACTGCATGACAGCAAGCCCAAATTGTTTTGTCCTATTAAAAACTGTCAAGGACCCACCTTGGGATGCAAGTGGTTGAAGTCAACTATAACGCCAGAATTAGGCAAGGTAATGACAGCTGTAAACAGGGCATCTTAAACATCGCAGGGCAACGGGAAGCATAAGAAAAGTTTATCTTCTGGAATTGCACATTAAGCAGTAACAGTACTTGATAATAATAGTCTTTAGTCTTCTCTTTAATATTCCCCATTGTGTCTGGCAAAGGACACTTTGCATTCTAACAGTTTTTATTTGCCAAGCACAGATGTCTCCTATCTATAAGACCACATGCACTTAAAAGTATATAAGCAAACATTAAAAATCCACTTGCATGCATGCACATCTGTCTGCAGCACCCGTGCACTGGTGACACTAAGGACACTGAAATCCTTGGGTCACGTCCTTTTGCAAAGATCTCGGTAAGCAGTGCTGCAGCTTGTGGTGCAACAGGGCCAGTGCAGTGACACATCCCCTTTGCATTCAGTTTCCAGAAGTAATGATGCTCACCCCTTTAAAAATAATGAAGATTTGGGTTGCACGAAACACAGACACCTTCTCAAGCACAAACATATATATACATGTATCCTCCCCATCAAGTGCTTTGGGTTTGGATACTTCAAGCTGCGCCCTGACTGGTTTAAGGCAGAACAACGGCTTTCTCAGCTGGGGAACGGGCATGTTAAAAGCAAAGATCAGATGAGACCTCACCCAAGGCAACGAGTTTCACCAGGGCATTGGAAATAAATCTACACTACAGAAATCATCACTACATTTAGGATCCCACAAAACACTGTGCCTTAGGAATGGAGTATTTCGGAAAGTAGTTGAATAGTGCCAGTAATTCAACATCAACAGCCAGGAAAAAGAAACCTCAGTTCAGTGTATTGCTAAGTGAACGCAGCTGATGGTTCCCTTGCAAGCGGTGACGATTCAAATTCCTCAAAAATTGTAGCAACTTCCATTAATGTTTTCCTTTGACAGCTCTGGGACAAACTTTTTCATTCATTCACTGTTTTCTCTGAAGATTTATGTCAAAATTAGCAGCGAGTAAAGCCTGCTTCTTTCTGTGCTTGCTTTTGTTTTCCCCACTGCTCTGCTTTATTCCTTACTGGAAAAACAAGTTGAAGTGAAAGAAGAAGCAACAACACCAGAAAACAAAACTATCAAAGCAAGTCTCAGTAAAATAAAAATGGAAAAATTTGACAGCAAAATATGATTCCCCCCCACACCCCCTCCATTTTGTAAAAGAACTATTTTTGCCACAGGTTGGGGAAGAGCAGAAACCTCTCTGCAATCTACCTAGATACTGCTGTCTGGATGCATATTCATATTTCAGATACTATAATGACAGATGTGAGAGAAAAGAGATTTTTTACAGCAATTGGATGAGAAAAATTACGGGAGTGAATCAAATTTTCTTTCTTTGGGTGTGCAGATACAGCAATGTAGCATGCATTTATACTATTATCTCTTTATATATTATTCATACGATAATGTGTTTTGATTTGCTGCAAATTATAGCAGATTTAAAACACTAATTTTAAAAAAAACTTTCCCTGTCTGCCTGCCACTCTATTTCTCACACACACGCTTCCTTTCCATACAACAACTCCTCTTTCCAGTGATCGTCAAAAGAATATACTCTCAGAGCTAGGAAGCCTGAGATGATGCACTCAGGGGTCACTCCTGCACCTACTTCTACCAGGGTCATACAGGGGTTCACAGAGACATTTTTGTGGTTTTTTTTTTCTGGCTTTATGCTTTTCTTTGTGCTGCCTTTAAGGCAATATACTCAGGGTGAAATCTAGAAACCACAGATCTGACTATGTCCATAGTAAATACATACACCATGGACATTTCTTCACATGTACAATATAGGAGCCAGAAGCCAAGACTTTAAATGAATTCAGTATCAGTTTTACTCATGTCAGATCAGAAGTTTGAGAAATGGTATCTGGATAAAGGAAGTTCATTGTTGTTATGATACAAATGAACAACCACATTAAGCCTAAAATCGGTTTACCACAAAGCAAACTCCCCATCTCCCAAGCATCCTGCTAGATACAAATTAAAGGTGCCCAGATCTGAGGTTCTGCATGAAAATTGAGGTGTTTGGAAGTTAAACCAAATGAAATCTTGTTTCATTAATTCAAGTCTACCACAGAATTGTCTCTGCTAATGTCTACATTTTAGTCAAAGACTACTTTTGACATTTCTGTAAGTAGTGAACAGGCAACAGCAGTAGTCTCCTCACCTACTTTATGAGAAGGAAAAGTTTTGGAGGAAGCAAGGATTTATAATTTGGACACAGAATGGCACAAAGGTAGATTTTTGGCAGGCAGAGCAACAATCAGGGTTATTGGTCTTCCAAAATGCCCAGACAACATCTAAACGCTCTTGAGAAGCACCTCCCAAAACATTTGCTCTGCACTAGTTCTGCATAGCTGAATGCTCCCGTTGCAAGGCACATAAAGAGTTGTTGTGGGATTCAGTGGAGAAGCAAGATGCCACAGGGAGCCGTGAGATATGGGGGAAGGAAATTGCCAGAAGGATAGCGCCTGGACAGGGGATGGGTCAGAGGGGTACTGGGCCACTGGCACAGGCTGAGGGGAAAGGTGGAGGAGATGGGTGCTGAAGGAAACACCTGGGAGTTCCTCAGCTAGGAGCTGGCTTGAGACTAGGGTGCTCCAGAGATGCTGTGTTTCTGAAGATGACAGGAGTAAGAATGCAAACGAGACCCACCAAAGGTGAAGGTGAGCCTGGGAAAAGTCTTGGGACAGCTACAGTCAGGCATGAAGCTCATACTAACACCATGGTCACCAGGTTTGTGTTCTCTCAGGAAGCGCGTGTGCTTCCACAGAGGACAAATCTGGCATGCCCGGCTGCCCCAGACCCTGGTCACGACCAACATGACCCTCCGCAGTGTCATCAAACAGCATGGCCAGCACCGCTCCCACGGGGTTGCCAGGGCACGCACCAGCCTCACCGGGGTTAAGAAAGGCAAAAGGCTCAGATAATGCTCGTGTCGCTGAGCCTGATCCTGCTGCCGGGAAAAGAAGAGGCAGAACAAGCATGGGTGAGTTTATCAGAAACAAGAGATGATTTATTGAGAAAGTGTTCAACAATTACTTCTTTGAAGCAAGTTGGCACCTCGCCCCTTCAGCGGGGCCGCTTACCATCCGCTCCAAAATTAGGTAAGCAAATCCCTCCTGGCCTTTTCCCACCAGGAAGAGTGTCATGTCTCCATCCGTGTACCCTGAACCCCAAGTACTTGATATAAACTGATAGTCAATAGGATTGGCAGACCCGCTCATCAAAGCTAATTGCACAACAGGACACATCCTGTTTCGGTTCATCGTTGTGTAATTCAGAGCTGTATAATGAGAGATGTGAGGAAAGTTTCCATAGGAAGAGAGACTGAGAACAGGACTTGTAGTTCAGAGAAGTAAGGAAAACAGGGACTTGCAAGCCCGTGACACAAAAAACCCTACATTTCTGTTATCTACTGTTTCTCATAATGAAAGAACAAGAGAGCGCTAAAAAAAAATGAAAAGCATTCAATTGAAAACAGATAAAAGGATTTATTTATTTGTATACAACATGCAAGTAACTTCTGGAGTTAACTGTCAGCAGATATGACTGAAGCAAAAAAAAATCAGTAGGATTAGCTGTTTATCTGTGTATTAAGAATATGTATCATTACAAAAGTAACTTGCGGAGCTGTGTTATTTTCTCCTGAAGTTAGTAAGCACAGCCAACAACTTTCTTCAAAATTCCTGGAGGATTCTGAGGTAGTCAACCTGAATATTTAAAGGGACTCACTGAAAATCACTGAAAAATCACAATTGCACCCCATTTGCTGTCTCATAATTCTACCTTACCGACAATCTGAATCAAATCAGTAGCTGATAAACAAAACTGGCAGGGAAAACAATTTGTTGACGAGTACTGTAATGTTCAGGTAGCTCTCACAGCTCATGAGCATGGCAACACCTTGGTGCCATAAGAAAATCCAACCTATGTCCTTTTTGTTTTCCCATTGTGAAAAAGTATTTTATTTTTTTTAAATATACTTACCTAATGAGCATATAATTCCTCAGACATCTCAAGTCACTTCGTACCATAGATTTGCTCTAGGTACAAAGTACTGCTCGGACCCTCTGAAAGCTGGGCCAGGCTCAGATGATCCTGATGTCCTGTCTCGTCTGGGTTACCTAAAAGTGTGGACAGGCACTCTCCTCCCTGTTGGCAAAGATTTTAATCTGAGTTTTCTGAGATGTAGTTCATTCTAGTGAGTAAACACCAGGTATTACCTGCACATCGGAAAAGTGATGGGATTAAGGTTCAACAGAGAAGTGTGAAGGTCCTGGTCTGCCTTGCTGCCACCAGGCATCAGAAGAACCCCAATGCATTCAACATTACAATTACACAGGCTCCTGACTCCAGTGCCACCTTAGCTTAGGATGTCCCAGCAGAGTTTAACTTGTATTTCTCATAAGACGCTTGGCTGATGGGTCCTACGGTTTCACCTTTGCAAAGGTGTGCCAAATCCATCTTCCAGCCTTGAAGTGACTTCTTCCGAAACTCAACGAGGTGAGCTACTGCATGTCTAACTGATTTAGATTCAAAGTCAACAGAATGTATCTTCTGCAATCTGCATCTTATTTACGGCTCACGCTTCCATAACATGACAACTTTGAGCCATGAGCTAAAAATGGACGAAGCTATTGCAAAATAAGTACTGCTGCTCATTTTACATGCCTAAGCCTGTGAAACACCTTCACTAATCTACGTCATACTTTCCTTCAAACACTTCTACCGGATTTATTAAAAAACAGATATGCAAATTTTAGGTAGAAAGGAGATTTTTCAGGAAATTGAACATCAGGGGTATCAAAATAAGACTTGATTGTAAAAAGGCATTAATTCAACTGCAATGGCTTCATAATTCAGAGTGTTAGATTAATGCTTTATGAGCACATTATCTACAAGTTAATGTAAATGCTGTAACAAACTGAAATTCAGAGATAGAGACTATTCGCAGGTTTGGCTTGGACCCCGTCCACAGAGGCTTTATTAATCCACACAGAAAGTTTAGTCTAACCTTTGCCAGTCAGTTCAAGGTAGCGGAGCTTCCTGAAAGACGACAGAAATGTCTTTCCTGCTTGCAGACATCTGGCAGCTGCCCCTGCTCTAGCCATAGCGCTGCCTCAGACCTTGCCGCATCACCTCATCATTGCTGATGTGCTAGACCCCCCGAGCCACGACCGAGGCATGGCTGCCCAGCGGAAAAGCAGTCTGTTTTTGTCACATGGAAAAAATCCACCCCAAAGCTCTGTGTCGCTGGCAATGCCCCCAAAGCACTGCAAGCCACACACACGCTTCACAACGTGACAGCGGAGGTGTTTCGGTCCCATGCCTTGCCTTCTGTCCCAGCCACAGCCCACCGCATTCCCACCCTGCATCCTTTTGCTTTGGTGTAGTCCAGCACACACAAGAAGAACAGCTGAATCAGGAACAAACGGAGAATTGCTTTTTTGCAGCATTACAAATGTTAACCTAAACAAACCAACGAACAAAAACCCGGCGCGGCAGTAATAGTGATGAAGCCACGGCACTTTATCATAATCCCATCTAGCGAGACAGGGAATTTTTGTCAATATGTTTCATGCTCAGAAAATGTACTGCTCAGCACTTCGACACTGCGCTAGCCACACGCATTCTCTTTTATTGGGGAAAGGTTCTTTCATATAAAAGCACATGCTGGATCCAGATCCATGTCCTCCCATACAGACTTCCCAGCTCATTTAAACGAGGACGTGTGGCTGTGCCCACGTGAATACCGTGCACTGGGAGAAAGTACCAACTACATGGGCAGAAGTCCTTGAGACAATTTTCAAGGACGCTTATGTGACAGGCTATTAGGAACCTTTTTTTAAGGAATTTATTCACTGGGAACCCTTAGAGGTCTGGCACAGAGGCATGTAATTATATCCCATAACAGATTAGCAGTGGAGGCAACCATCAGGCAAGTGACCAGTATGAGCAGTGCTGGTGATGAGGCAAAAAAATTTATAGTACTCAGTTATGAAATAACTTACCCACTTGAAAAATGTCTTCTGAAGCTAGACAGTGGGGCTCTGAGATATGCCATGGAGCATTAGGGTTTATACCACTGATAGATTAAATAATCTCTAATACCGTGCAGAGTGCAGCTCTCCTTCCCCTTTAGGCATCCTCCAGGTCACCCACCGCTCTAAGCACCTTACAAGTCTCTGCTCTACTCTAGATTTCATGTATTTCCCCCTCACTATCCAAGGTTATCTTTCCGTATCTCTAACAACTTCCATAGCTGACTTCAATCCTTTCATATTGCAGATCCTTTCATCATCTCAAGCTTTTTTTTTTTTTTCTTTTCTTTTCTTTTTTTTTTCTTTTTTTTTTTTTTTTTAATTAGACTAACTTAAAATTTTTACAATGTAGACTAAATTTAATTTTCCGGCTTAATAAACTATAATTAAAAAATTTATTTTTAGTTTTTTAATTTAATTTAATCTAACAAGTTACTTGCATTATTTTTTTCTGGAGACTGCACTAGCACCTGTGATTTATTCAAATTGTTTCCATGGATGTCCTTCACCTTTTTTCACTATTTGTATTTGGTTTTGAGCAATCTACCCACCTGAATTTACCAAGTTACTCTGCAGTTGTAGAGCCAGGTTGGATGGGGCTTTGAGCAACCTGGTCTAGTAGAAGGTGTCCCTGCCCATGGCAGGGGGTTGGAACTAGGTGATCTTGAAGGTCCCTTCCAACCTAAACCATTCCATGATTCTATGGTTCTAAGTTCCTCACAGTCTTCAGGAACTTTGAATAACCTAAAAGTTTTTGCATCAGCTCAAATATTGTTGGGTGATTAATGAAAACATTACGTATCAGCTCTCAAGAAAAGATCATTAAGCAACACATTCTCATGGATGAAGCACCCACAAGAGTCCAAAGGCAACAAAACCTGCAGTCAGTCTCAAGCCGAGCGTAGCTGTGGCAAAGGCAGGCTTACCACCCACTTCCAATTTTCTTCCAGTAGCTATAGCTCCTGTAAACATGTCTAGTGATATGGTTCCATCAGTTGCCAGTAACTAATAATTTTATCTCTAATGAAAGTTATTTGGCTATTCGCTTTTACTGAACTTGCAAAGCTCTTTCACCCTCCAATGGTTCAAATGAGCAGAAAGGCTTTGCTGTGCAGGGAGGCATTGGGATGGCAGGGTTTGGGCCAAAGGGTGCGAAAAGCTGAGACAGTGGATTTTACTCTGCAATAAAGCAAGATGAACTCTCAAGCAATCGGCATTAACTCCCGGGAAATCACTTGATACCCTCCTGAGAGCGCTGTGGGACCGCAAGGGTGAAGCCCTGCGGACTGAGCTGCTGCTGCCTGCCCATGCTGGCAGCCTTCAGCTCGGCTAGCAGCCTGCCACAGAAATACTTATGTGAGATCGCCATAGCCTTTAAAATTGGACAAGCAAGAAGGGAAATGGTGTAAAATGTCACATCCAGACAAGAGAAGAAAACAAAGGGATTTTTTTTTCCCTTACAGCAGGAAAAAAGTACGCACAGGAGCTTCTTATCCCTTCCTCCGTCATGTTTTTTTTTTTTTTCCTTCTCAGGTTTCTTTCATGCGGGGAAATAATTCTCTCCCTGTGACACCTATGCAACCACAGACATGTCAGCATGAGCTGACTGGGTGGAAAAGAAGAAAATATTTACCCCCAGCATTTCTGCGATCTGCTGCATTGCCTTTACTGCCAAGATTTATCGGGGCCCGTTACATATTTTAGCTTAAGCTTCTCAGTCACCCAAATGATTTCCTTTCAACAGATGAGAAATACCAGTGAGCTGCACAAGTTTGCAGGAAAGAGGGTGAGGGGGAAAACAAGCAAAGTTCCTCTCCCCCCCCAAAAAAAATCTGCCTCAAAAATGGGAGTAATACAGTGGGGGGTCAACACCTGGAGATGGATGCTGAGAGATGCTGGGGAGCGGCGGGTACCCCGGGAGCATGAAGCACCTTCACCTCCTCTCCTGGCCCCTCACACCAGCAGCTCCAGCTCCCTGGCAGGACCCCAGAGCCCCCTTCTCCCCGCTGCTAACAGAGGGCAGGCGGGGGGGTAGGGGGTGGGGGGGGGGGGAGGGGGGGCGACGGCTGCCGACCTGCAGCATCAGCACGGAGATTAGGCTGTCAGCCTCCAGAGCACTTCCCTGCGAGGGAGCAGATAAGAGGGAAAAGGTGAATGGGAACACTTGTCACAGCAGATGGCGGCTTTGATTTGCAGAAGAAAGCGGGGAGGGGGCAGGAGGGGGGTAGGGAAGGGGAGGCCGCCCCTGCCCACCCAGGACCTGGGCCCTCCCGAGCCCCCCCGGGATGCTGCACCCCCGGCCGGCCACCCTGCCGCTGCACCCAGAGTACTTGTTGACCTTCCCTGCAGACTTTGTAAGATGAAGTGCGGGGTTTCGGCAACCCTGGCCGCATTAGATGCTTTATTAACGTTATGCTAATTAGCTGGAAAGCCACGCATTGATTTTCTTGAAAGGATTCAAGGATCAAATATCCGTGAATAGAGCTGGCAAAACCTAATCTACTAATGGATTTAACTTAAGAGAAATATAAAGCTTAAATAAAAATATGATTATTTGGGGGCTACTTAACTAGCACTTATCTTTAGAATACTTTGACAGAATTTCCATATTCCATTGAGGTGGAAAAAATATAGTTATATTTTAAAAACACATTTGGCCAATAGCTCCAAACAATGCCTTTTGTTTTCCCTTCCCTTCCCTTCTTCTCTCCTCTCCTCTCCTCTCCTCTCCCCTTCCCTTCCCTTCCCTTCTTCTGTCCTCTCCTCTCCTCTCCTCTCCTCTCCTCTCCTCTCCTCTCCTCTCCTCTCCTCTCCTCTCCTCTCCTCTCCGTCTCTCCTCTCCCCTTCCCTTCCCTTCCCTTCCCTTCCCTTCTCTCTTCTCCTCTCTCCTCCTCTTTCTCTTTTCCCTCCCACTCTTCCTTTCCCCGTGGCTGGCTTGGTACGAGTTGCTCATGACGGCCGTGAGCCCAGGGTGGCAGGTTCAGACCCAAAGCACAGACACCCCACAGCATTTCCCCACCTGTGGACGGGCTCATTTTCTGCCGACGTACGGTGGGTGCACCCCCATTAGCTGGGATGGCATTTTGCCTTTCTGCATCAGGGAAAGACTTGACCCTGCACCTTTCTGTGCTGCAGCATAGTGTTTCCTCACTGTAAAACCCCTCCAAATTTTGCAGATTACACCTCGAATTCATAGAGATGGACTCCAGAGATAGTGGCAGGAGGCTGCACAGCCGTGCCAGGGGATTGCGGAACGCATGTCCCACACTAACCAGGGCTAGCAACAGGCAACACAGGGATCCTCCTCTCGCCCAGCAGTACATCTCCACCTGATATAAACCACCGTTACATCCAAGAGCCCAAGAGCCCTAGCCACAGGCAAGGCTTGCGTTGTGGCATGCACTGTATAAGCACAGCAGAAAAAACTGGTCTAAACTACAAAGAAGTGAGGCTTAGTGGGAGACAGAAGACCCCAGGCAAACGCAGACAGGAAGGAAATACAAAGAAATAACAGGAAAATAGTAGTCAGCTGGACGGGCAGTCACTCCAGCACAGCCACAAGCTGTTGTCCAGCCCTTTATAGATACCATTATAAAGAATAGTTTCAAGGCGGGTTGGACAGCGATGATAAGGCAAGTTTGGATTTGGCTGCAGGGGATGCATCTTGAGCACAAAAGGCAGCAGGAAAGAAAACAGAGAGACACTTGTTTGAAACTTTAACAAGGCAACAGGGAAGAAAACACAGAGGGCCTTGTTTGAAAATTTAACAAATGAGCAATAGAGAGCAGAAAGTTGCCTGACTGGAGGTGGAAGTAGACATTTCATGAGTATGCAAGAGATGGTGGTGACCCAGTGATGTGCTGGCTGGGGAATGAGGCCTTGAAACTGAAGATAAGTAACTGATGTTCAGTGCAGCATGGAAAGACGAGCAAGTGGAGGGAATCCATCGAGACAGACTGGCACGGTCAATGCAACAAGCCATAGAAAACTTGGATCGTGATGGTCAAGTGATTTGATGTGTTGGGACACCTGGGTAGGTAGGTGATCTGGTAGGCAGCAAGCCCCCAAAGTTTCAGAAGGTCACACAGCTCCGAAACAGAATTTTTAAGTCAAGACTACCAAATCTGTTATGCAGACAATTACACTGACGTTATTGCATTGGTCTCTTCCTAACCATAAATATGAACTAGCAGATCTGCACCAAGGTGCGCTTTGTGCTTGGAACAAAATCAAAGCTGGACAAAATCAAAGCTGGTATCAAGTGAGCAGAAATCTCCCTCACCATTGTATGAGACAAGGCACTGTGCAGGCTGCCTCCCGGAGTTTTCTCCATGCTGTTTTCTCTCAGTGACTCAAGATCAAATGTGCACAGTTCACTAGTAAAAAGACCATTATTTCAACTGTCAGCAGCAGCCTCAGCTTGTGCTGCCCTTCTGCCTTCCACACCACTAACAACCAAAGCCATCCAATTTGAAATTAGCTGCCAGTCCTCAGGACGCTGGGTGTGTCAGAACAAAATCAAGCAGGGCATCCCATGATGGGCTGGTTATTCAGCGCTTGCTGGACAAAATGAAGTATACCCTCCAGTTCAGTCAACACAGTGAGCAAATATAACTTTAAACCAAACCTTTCACACCTGGCTGATGTAATAGGGTGGATTTCTACGTTACCACTCCTGACATACAATCATTCTTGAAAACCTGGAGCCTGCTCCCCGTGTGAATTTGTCTGAGTTTCCACGTGTTTGTTGTTTTATTGATAAAACTCCTTTTAGCTAATGAAGGCTGCCTTTAGATTACATTGTTGTCTAAACTCTGAGGTGTAGTGATTTTACTTATTCACCCCCAGAAACGAGATTACTCTCTGTCCCTCAAGAAATGACGCCGGCTGCACTGTCACACAGCTCCAGGGCAATGCATTGCTCCAGGATGCCTTGGCAGACAGAATTCACTTCGAAAGAGTTACAGCAGCCTAAAACCCAAGCGATGCAGGGGCAGGTCAGACCCATTGGGTTCATGACAATGCAGTTGTCATCCTGTGACTTAATCAGTCTGTTTGGCATCCCTTCCATACGTCACACGTCAAGGTACGGTATTCTTGGGCTCTCAAACTGGTGCGACTCTTGGCCAAAAGCAAAGCTCCAACTCCAGTTTCTGCTTAGAGCCACCGTTTTCCTCCCCAAAATTCCCTCAGAAAAGACTCTGCATTCTTCCTGGTTTTGATACCTCGGGCTAAAATTCACCACACTTCTGAATCCTGGATGTGACAACCCTAGCAGGCTTCAAATAGGTTTTGTTCACTGCAGCAAGCGAACCACCACCTTTGAGGCAAACTTTAGAGAGACAGTCTGCCGTGACAGGGCTTATGCCTCACAGTACTTACATTCTGTACCCACCTAGTTTATGGTCAAGTTCTGGCACGTGAATAAAAAATTGCACGTCTTTTGTGTTATTAGAGGGTTATTTCGCTGCTTTTTCCACAGATGGCTTGTGATACTCACAAAGGAACCATCACAGTGCTGGAAAACAACATCATCAAAATGCTCGTGATGTTCAGCTCTGTGACTCCTATTTCATGGGACTTCAGGTTTTGCAGACATTTGGCTTTCTCAGGCTCAATCCAAATCCAGGTTTTGGAAGACAAGAGCCGACTGCACATGAAATCAAAACGATAATGGTGGCAGGAAATAATTGGGGGAGATGGCAAAAGTGATGCTCGCCGTCTGGATGGAGGGAAGCCTTGCCCTTTGTTGCCCGGCTGGAGAAGGCCTCCTGGATTTCCAGATGCTTTTGAATGTTCCAGCAGCAGCAGGAGCTACGAGTGTTTATTTCCCCTTCTCCTATCTGCTTGGTGAGGAGATTTCAACCTCTTGTCCTGTTGGACTGTGTCGCCATTGTCTGTGCTTTTCTCATCTCCAGACTGGATCGCTGCCATGTGGTCTGCTCAGCACTACGTCTGAGGACCACTCAGAAACTTCAGCTAATTGCAGCATGCAGCTGCCTGCTTACATATCCACATTTCAGACACAAACCATAGAGCGCAGATGGCACACAGGCTGCGCCAATTTTCAGTTCATTTCCAGGTGCAATTCAGGCCTGAGTTTCTAAATCTCCTTGTGATTTGAACCTGCCTGTCCCCCAGAGACTACCTCTGCCTGCGAACGCTAGGGCCACCGCTGGGATGAGCCGAGGCATCCCAGCTGACAGTCCCCAGAGCAGCGCGTTTGGAAATGGCTTTTTTCTCCGCAGAAGGAGGCCCACAGCTCTTAAATTTGCTCCCTTGCGTGGTGAACCTCCAGGGCGCGTTGTGAAACTTGTCTCTTTTGTTAAGCTTTAGTTTAATACATTGGGATGGGCTAAGAAGGGAGGTTTTGACGAGGACACTTTTACTTTCATTGTTGTCATGGCAGTATAATTCAGGAGGGGATACGAGTTTTGATTTGTTTTTGTTTTAACTGTAGCTAATGCAATCTAAGATGGTGCACAGCATAAATGAAATCAAATAAATAATTACAATTGCTTCAGGCCAGTGCTGTTTACTGGAGAACCAGGGAAGGGAAGACAAGAGTAGAGTATTGCTGCACCGGGAAGGATTAAGTAGGTATGGCCAAACGAAAGGGAGTAAGCCAGGTTACCTCCCATAGCTCATGCTATGAGATGCCACTGATTAGTTTCCTTGCAAGGGGGTTCTTGGGGCCTGACCTGTCCTTCAAGCTCATATTCAGAGTTCACAGCAATGTGTGACTGCCGTTGGTCTAAAGAGGCAAGGACAGAGATACTGACCAAGACACACTGTCAAAAAAAAAAAAAAAGAAAGAATAACCAACAACAAAGCTTGGAGTACAATAACAAACTACAACAGCATTAGATCCCAAAGACCCCTTTGTCAAAGAATTATCCCATCTTCCTTTTTCTTCTGATTTTAGACCCCCCCACACTCCCTTTGTGTGGCTGTCTCTGCTCATTTTCTCAGGTTCTTTTCAGCTGGGTTCGTACACTGCAGATTTGAACTGAGCTGTCAAACTGAATAATGCTTCTGGAGAAGAAATGAAAACACCTAGAAAGAAGAGAGGCAGATTGCTGAAAATAACCAAAGGTCTGAGATGATATAGCTGATTCTGTCTAAAGGCACATGTATGTACATACATATACACACATAGGTAAATAGATCATGATTGCAAAAAACATTTCTTTGTGTATATCCACAGTCTGGAAACACATCTACTCCTTGTATGGGCAGTTATATCCCTCCTAGCTAGAGATCTGAGTATCTTTCCATTTAATAAACCAGCCACAATGTATGGTCGCTTTTGGGTACGCAATGATCATTGCAGCCCTTCAGTTTCTGTAGCCACGCGTGGCAGGGAAGACTTCTTGCCTAGAGCTCACAGGAACAAAACCTATGGACAAAAAACACTGCAAAACTCACCCCAAGACCCAGGAAGGGAGAGAAACCCAGCTCCTCTAAGCATCTACCCAGGAAAGGGCAGGAGATGTCAGTCCTTTGGAACTGTCATTTCTTTACCTGCAGAAAAGCTTTAGTGAGGGAGTTTTGCTCTCCGGTGGTGTAGAGGGGACCGAAAGCTGCCTCAAACAGGCAGCAAAGGGCTTTTTTTTTCTTCCTAGGGTGGGGGTTGGCATAGTGCTGGAAGAAACAGTTTTATACCATCTGCTTCCCCCTCTGGTTCAGAGGAGAGGCAAAGGACAAGAATGCCATGCACCACTCTTGGCAGCATGATTTACAGCACACCAATTTAAACTCCTGCCAGTAAAGCATTTATACTGCTAGATCATCATGTCTTCTGTCATCGTGTACGTGACTACGTCTGTAATCACATGGAAGCAGTAAGGTAAAGGTACGTATCCATAGGCTCACATGTTTGTGTTCCAGGCCTTTCTAATTTCGGAGGAGGTCAAGTAACACCATTTTATTATGATTACTTATGGGTTAGTTGGGCTTTTCATATTGATTTTCCTGTTAGCTCTTTTTAAATACTGAAAAATTTCTCAGTGACATTAACTCCACAGCTCCTGCAACATGCACATCGTCTTTGCCTACACCTCAGTTGTACAAAGACAGCTTAAAAGGACTTTCAAAATCCCTGTCTGGCTCTCAGGCTCGTTTAAAACTCTGTCTCAGGGCACATCTGTAACTGAGTCATCATCCCAGACTACATCTGTTCCTTCCTTCATGAGAGACTTTTCCCACCATGACCATAAGCCTTTGGGAAATTTATAGGTACGTGCATACGTTGCAAGTACCCCCCAGCTCACCTACACCGTATCAACGGGGCTGACATATGCATGCAACACATACCTCAAGATGAGCTATGAGTGCAATGAACTTGCTGAGCACATAATCCATTGCCACTGTCATAAAGTCGTCACCAATAATCTCAATGTGTTCAACAAGTTCTTCCTTAAAGACAGCTTCAAAGTTGGTTTGCTCTTCAAACTCCAGAATGAGAAGTCTGGTTTTATATCCCTGTCTCTATAGGTACAGCTCTCAGCCCTGTGGGGCCAACGTGATGCCACTAACTCAAAATCACTCATTCATGAGCTCACGTCCTACAAGTCCAGAGCCCAATGGGAGGAAAGGAAGCAAAAAACCACTGCAAGCTAGACTGGTTACGTCAAGAGCAGGAAACCAGCTCTACATTTTGCAACCAGAGCTCATCTTGTCCCTACGAGCTCCTGTGAAGACCTCCACAGCAAAACCTACATGCAGGACAAAGGCAGGAGGCATGTCCTGCACCAACGGGATCAGCATCTGCACGATGCTGAGGGCAATAGCTGGGAAATCACATGGTCCTACCTGACAAAGTCATTTTGGGTGCTACTTGAAGCACCTCATTAGCAAAGCTTAATTGGAGAGGCAACGAACAACGCCAGAAGAAGAGAGGGGCTATGGTTTGAGAGCGACTCTCAGAGACACATTGGGTCTGGCTAGCTGCCAGGAGAGCTCAGGGCAGGTTGGGACCCGAGACTTTCCTGGGGGGCAGAGGAT
The DNA here is from genome assembly GCA_035590275.1 of Ibycter americanus. Taxonomy (NCBI): domain Eukaryota; kingdom Metazoa; phylum Chordata; class Aves; order Falconiformes; family Falconidae; genus Ibycter; species Ibycter americanus. The sequence goes on from JAVJGI010000040.1 coordinate 98,548,537, forward strand.
GCTGTTTGCGGAGCCGGCAGCCTCATGCAGCTAGGTTTGTCAGAGCTGTATTCCTGCGCCACAGACCCTGGCCGCCACACCGAGCCAGAACAAACATGGACTTCCCCTGGTGAGAGTATTATAGCCTTGGCAGGAGAAGACCTTGTCTGAAGGTTGGTGTGAGTCAATTGTAAGGGCCTTTTGTGTGCGTGCACGTACGTGTGTGTGTGTGTGCGTGCGGGTGGGTGCATTAACAGAGTATGCTGTCAGGGACTGATTTTCAATGATGCAAGTCTCCTCTAACTGATAACACTCTAAATAACAGGTGAGTGACTCCTGGCAAGAAGGAGATTGTCTGACCTCATTGTTTGCCTTTTTTCCCCCCTCTTTGTTCTTCACAAATAAAGGTTTTTTAATAAACTGAAAGGTCCTCCGCTCCTGCCTGATGATAAAATGAAAGGAACCAGTGAGGTATGGTACAACGTGGCAGCAAAAAAAGAGAAGCTCATCAGAAAATAACAAAGGTGCAAGTTAAAGATAAGGCAGCTGTCAGAGATTAATCCTGCTGGCCTGATTGTTTTCTTTAATACCAAGGCCTGCAATAGCAAGCGATAAGTTTGCTGAGTAATTTGGTTTTTGGTGAGGAAATAAAATTCAGGTAGGCCTCATAATTGATTTCCCTTTCTACAGTTTTCTAAACATTAAACAAAACAAAAAAAAAACCACCACCCACCTCTGCTTTGATTACACTTTCCTTTTTTCAAATTTGCTCCAAGGCTGTGAGCTTCCCCCCAAGCCAGGTCTATGGAAGGATAACTCAGAGGGCAAAAGCACCCTCTCGTTCTCCAGCATCCTTCTGGGAATACTTTTATTTCACCCTAAACAGTAACTGCGGCTCATGCCAAACATAATTAATTCTGCCTGTGGTTGGCTTCATTTTACTGCCTGAAAGTGGCCAAAATGTGAGGTGGTGGAAAAAGCAAATTTTCAAAGAAAGTCAGTGCTGCCTGTCACCCCTGGGTTACAGCGGTACCTAGCCATGCTTGGTCACCACCTGTGGAGGAAGCAACGCAGAAGGATGCTGTGGTCCTCACCAGTCTGGAGAAGAATCACTGCTGGAGGGGGTCACTGCCTGGGGTGCACCCTCAGTGGCATGCCAGGGCTCCCGTCTGGTCCCTGCCCCTGGATGTGGAAGGGGGAAGAGTAGCCAGCAGGAGGGGTTGTCTACCACATCGTGCTGGTGAAAATCCACTCCCCATCCAAACCTTCTTCTTTTGGGGGTGCATGCAGCCAGCTGTGGGGAGCCCGGGAGCAAGCCTCCTTCCTGGGAGGAAGCAGGAGAGAAAAGAAATGGAGGGAGGAAAACCTTTCTTCATCAGGGAGTCTGCAGCAACGAGGCAGAGCTGCTCTCCAGTGAGAGGATGATCCTGAGAGATGGTGTGAGTGTGAGTGTGAGTGTGCGTGTGTGTGCACGTGGGTGGGTGGGTACACGTGCGTGTGCGGTGCGTGCACGCAGGAGGCAGCAGCAGCAGAGCCTTATTTACTGGGACAAAACGAACAGCCCCCAGGATGCTCATCCAGCAGCTAATTTCTCATCTTATCTATTATGTGAATGAGATGGGAAAACAGTTTCCTGTTTTTCGCAGATATCACTAACATGAAAGATACAGAATGAATTCCCTTGAAGGCCATGCAGCCAGATCTAGCCACAGACTCATTTGTTTCAATGGAAAGAATTAATGCAGTCAGGGCTGCCCATTGATGGGAAACAAGTCTATAAAGCTCTCTATAGAAGCAAAAGTGCTGCCACCACCTCCAAAATGGATTAAGAGCTTGGCGGACACTTTCTCCCTGTCCATTGACAGCACACATGCAGACACAGGCTTGTGCACCACACGAGCACATGCATTTAAACCTCATCATTTCCCTTATTCACAACAGGTATTTCTAGTGCTATAATGCAGCACCGGTGCTACATGAAAAGGGCAATCTGCACCATGGGGCTACCCCCAGTGAAGGAATCCTTTGCCTCGTAGGAGCTTCTAAGGGTGTCACACCAGGTGTAAGAGCCAGAAGTGATGGGTGTGCTGAGCCGCCAGTCCCCAGCACCCTGAGTTTTGGGTCAGGCTTTGGAAAAAGTCCCGTGTTAGGGGCAAACAGAGGGGCTGGACAAGCTATATTAAAGCTAAGATGTCATGAAAGAAGCCCCCACGTCTCTTTTAGAGCACAGGCTCACAGGAAAGCCTATTAAAAAAAAACAACAACCCTGCCTATGTATGTCCACAGGCAGTCAGTGGCCATGACCTTGCTGCAGCGACGGCTATGCAGGTGTGTGACAGAGTGACAAGCGGAATAGCGTGTGCACGGTTTTCAGGCCATTTCTGCCTATTTTATGTTGGTTTTCAGCTCTTTCCTTTTCCCAGCAGAGGGAGCACGGGGCTTGGATGAAAGTGAAGGGGAGGAGGTACCAGTCCCATGGCACAAATCAGGCAAAACCTGATAAACCTGACCATAATGTCACCAGAGTTGTCCCCTTCTCTGAAAACAAGTCCCACGGCCCCGGCGCCCACCCCGGTGCTGTCAGTGGTGTGGGGGGGACTCTGCAGCCCAACTGGGGAGATGTGGGGCTGACCTACCGCCCGTGGGGTGGGAACTACAGACTGGCAGACATGGGAAGAGGGAGATGGCGGCACCAGCATCGTGGCCATGGCAGCCACACTGCTGGGGATGGGCTGCCTGCATGTGGTGGGCTCCTCTGGGCTTGCTGCCCCTGTCGCAGCTCTTGCTCACATCACGATGCCCTTCTGCCACAAGAGCTGCGTCCCCACAACCTCCGTGGCCCTCTCTTGGGGAGGCCAGAGCTCTGAGAGGCAGCGACCCTTAAAAGGCAGCTTAAGAAGTTTATTTTGCTCCTTTTCCTCTTTCAGAGGCACAAATGGGAGGAAGAGGGAAGGGCAGGACCCAGCCTCCTTGCCCTCAGAGAGCAGTCCTGTCCCAGCCCCTGGCTGGAGGGAGAAGGGGGATGGACGTGAAGTACCACTTTTGACCATATCAGGGTAGGATACCCACCGCCGCATCACACCGTGAACGGATTCACCTCAGCCACAGGCAACGGGCCATGATCTCCACTCCCAGTGTCCCTACCTGCTTCCCTCCTTTTTAAATTCTGGCTCTTGCCCTTCCTGCTTTTTTCTATTCCCGGCCCCAAAGGCAGTGGGAGTTTTCTGCCCTAGCTCAGCCAACAGCACCTCTTACCCCGTGCAGGCTTAAGTGCATCTTCTGACCTGCTATAGCTGGGGAAGAGGGAGAGGCCCCTGTCCCTCACAGTGAGATTGAGGTCTGACCCACAGGCCAAGTGATGCACTGAGCATGGCCGGCATCCCTGCCTGCTGCCTCTTCATTGCTGGCAGCCAATGAATCCGGATGATGCTCAGCGTCAGAGGCTGGGTGACAGTGGGTAAACAACTTGCAGAAGGGAGAGTGAGAAGGAGAAGTGGGAAGGGGAGGAAAAGAAAACAGAAGAAAGTTAAATGAAATGAGAAGAGACAACTCTGGTACATTAGTACACTAAAAAGAGATGCTTCAGTTACACTGCAGCAAGGCACTAGGGTAGGAGAAATGAAAATAAATTCAGCCTACAGTCCTAATGAAGTAAATTCCAGAGCGGGCTGAGACCTTAACTGATATAAATGAGGATCATTATCTTCACTCTGCTATTCTGCTCAGCACGGGGCAAGGAGTGCCGAGATAGGAGGGGACAGCCAGGGGTGTGACGGTGTGACGTACAGCCCTGCCACCCTGGTGCTGTCCTGTGACAAGGACATTCATGCAAAGGGCCAGCGACAGCTCTCTCTGCGAGCTGTGCGAGCCATCTGCAAGCCTCAGCCATCCCAGGGTTTACCCCAGCTCTCACCCTGTCAGGAGAAGGGCTTCTGGATGCCAGGCTGGCAGTAGGAGCAGTGGGTCTCTGGAGGGACCAGGTGTGAGTGGCTTCGTGTTGTTCCCCTGTGCATCCCGCCAGGGCACTGGCAGCATCAGCCACCCGCCGGGGAGGCTTGCTCAGCCTCAGCTGTCTTCCTCTCCCCAGCAGTGCCTGCTTGGGCTGCTGGGGTCAGTCCTTGCCACCCTGGAGACTGGGTTGAGCGCTAGGAGATAAAATACCGCAGGTACAAAACAAAGCGCTTCTCACCTGCCCGTGACGGCTTATTGCTTACCCCCAGGATGAGTGAGGCAGGTATGGTTTTGATGCTTCTTGCTATTACACAAAAAAAAGTAATGAAGCTATGCATTGATGCGCAGCAGAGCAGCACATCTGCTCAGCAAGGTGGGTCACTGGGAACAAACTTTCCCCCTCATCCCACTAGTGGGACGCAAATTCGGTGCAGGCAGAACATGGTTTAAGTTGCCCAAGGCCACCTCTCCCCATCAGCCAGCCATGGCCTCCTGACAACAGCGCCCAGCTGCTCGCCCACACACCTGTGATTTATGAGGCTTGGAACTCACCACCACCAGAAGTAAGATGACCTCAAGATTCATCGTATTCAACATTAAACCTAGAGGCTTGCTGCCCTGTCTGCTAACCTCGTCTGATACTTCCTTCAGCTCTTTCCATGCTTCTCTCAGAAGGAGTGATGAAAGGGACATGGTAATATGGCAGAAGCTCCCTCTTGGTCCTCTCCATCACCATATCTACATGTTAATGTATCATATCACATTTGATATCAACACCATAAATCCCTTTTCGCTTGGCTCAGGCAAGTAGGACACATAAGTAGGGAGCAACTTACACGGTTTCTGAGCATTTGCCCCTAACAAGAAGAGCTGGAGCCCAGACAGGTGTGAGAAAATAAAGACACAACAAGATAAATTCACTGTGGCATTAAATCAAACTCTTAACAGGATGCTGCCTTCAACACTTCTCTGAGACCCAAGCAAAAGCCTCTCATCCAGGCTCAATGGAGACAGGTACCTCGTATAAGCAGCTCTGCTGCAGGTGCAGGGCGGTGGCAACAGAATTTAAGAGTAGATTTCTGATGAAAAACTGAAGGCTTTACCAAATTAATCTTTTTAGTAATGATCCCAATCAAAGCCCGATTTAAAAGATACCGAGTTCAGCGTTTTCATCCCAGAACGTGTGGGCATTTTGAGGTCAGATTTCAGAGTTTTGAAATGAAATTTGAGAATCTAATGTCAAAACATTTTTAGGTGGTTCATTTTGGGTTTTGTACCATTTGTGTTACTTACCAATTACATCAGGATAGTTCTGATAACTGACATCAAGGAATACCATACAATTGCAATAATTAGCTCCCAAATTAAACAAATCTCCGAGTGAACTAGTTCTGAAATGCTACAAGGCACATTTCCAAAAGTGAAATTTCAGAGAAAATATTTAAACAAACATATTTCTGGTTCAAACAGGGTAGAAATAACACACCCAGTGAACTGAAAATTCAGTTTCAGCCATCTGTGGTGAAAACTTGCCTCTGAGCACTACTCCCGAGCCGGCAGGCAGCACGCTCGCTTCGCTGGGGATGCAGGTTGGCCCGCGCTGGGGTACGAGGTCCTCTGCTTCACCTCTCCCAGTTTGCTCCGTGGGGCTGTAGGGTGAAGGAAGATGGATAAGAGCCCTTGCAATCCTCTTGTTAAAATGGTCAGTGTTTCATCCTACTTCAGCATGCAAGACCGCGGTGTGCACAGTGTGGCTTTTTACATGACAGAAACCCAATCCAGATGCTCGTTTCCACCATCATGCCACAGCAAATGACTCATCTTCAGTCGCAGCCAGACCTGGGGACAAGGGTTAGGCCAGAGTTCGCACGAGGTTTTGTTTATTTTTGTTTTTCTCAGTAAGGCCGGACCAGAGAGAGTTGGATTTGGGTGGCGTTTTTTAAATTCACAACATTTGTGTAGCTGTAACGCAATTTCCTCAATTGCTTCACAGCGAGGGTAACGACATTTGGACAAGCACAGTGAAATCTATCTCAAGCTACCTTGTCAGACGAACTAACCTTGCCCTGAAAAAACCTTTTTCCTTGTCCTGCTTTGAGAAAAAGCTGTCCACAATATCGTGGTGGAGGTGTATGACCCAAAGGGGTCGTGATGAAGGTGCCAAACCCTTGTTGACATGAGGTATGCCTTGCATCAGGAGCACAAGCCTCGCAGGTGTGGTGGTACCTCCTCCCTTCCAAAAGCAGCGGCAGCTGCTTTCACTGGGAGCACACAGCTCCTTAGCATGTGCGCTAAGCCTTACCGAGCACGTTTCACAAGAAATTTGCTGTAAGTGCTTGCAATACACCAGCACTTTCTAGACCAGTTAACAGCCTTCAGGGAAAAGCTCTGCAAGCTCCAGGATAGGTGGTATCGAAGTAATCCAAAATATCAGCTTGGGAAAGACCCTATGTGAGCTACATCTCCATCGCCCAGTCCGGGGAGGGGTTGTGTTATCCGTTATCCCCGGAGCTCTGCCCTGAGAGCCTCAGGCCACTTCACAAGCCATCTCCAAAATGAGTCTTGTCTGGCAGGTGCCCTTGGTGCAGCCCCCACGGTGCCGTGTCCTGAAGCGCCCGCCGCCGTCGGGGAAGCATCCTGACTTATCCCGGCTGAAGGTCTGACTCCCAGTACCAAATTTCACGACTGAGGAGTTTTTGGTGCCTGAGGTGCCCAAACCAAAAAAGCTGCAGAAACAAAGAGCGTCCCAAAGATGGGTCTCACCTCTTTGCATGGGATTTGGTTCTCTTTGAATACAATTTTCTTTTGTTTTAAAATCTGGGATGAAGATGTCTTCAACCCAAGCAGTGTGCCTAACCAACATCAAGAAGAGAAGGAAAGATTAGGAATGGCTGGTTAAAACCAGAAGGACCCAGCACTGCTATTTTATTTATTACAATCTGCACGATTTTAAGGGGGATGTGGTAACTTACAAACGTGAGAAGACCAGAACTCTGCCCTGAGGAGCTGGTTTACCTTAAATTAGGCAGACCAAGCATAAACAAGCCTGGGTAACAAGAACATCCAGAATTTAAATAGTAAACATTAAAAAAAAAAAAAACAAAGTAGTGCTTGAGGCCATAAGTCATCCTTTAATTGACAGCAGTTCAAAGGAAGCTTTCCCAGGGGTAAGCCATTTCATAACTGCCTGCTGTGGGTTTCTTCTCCATCCCCCTGAAACATCTGGCTCCGGCAACTGCTGGTGCTAGGGCTCGGAGCTCGGCGAGCCGGCCGCTGAGCCACCTCCTCGGCCGTCTGACCTCTCCTTCAGCCACTGCCTCCCAGGTCTGACGTAGAAAGAGGTGGGTCCCCAGAAGGTGGTGTGAAAAGGGAGGGAAAGCCAGAGGAAAAGTCCACCCAGCTGCAGAAATGCTGAAGAAAGGGTCAGGGTGGGAAAGCCTGAGCCAGTCGTGAGTCAGGCCCTGGACAAAGATGCTGGAAATCTGGATTTCATCCCTGCCTTGACCTTGGACAAGTTCCTCTGTCTCCATTTGCCTGTTTCCACTCCCACATGTTGTCTGCCTTCGTTATGTTGATTATAAAACTCTTTAGGGCAACAACTGGCTCTTGCTACGCGCTTGTGCAACACAACACCGCTCACAACAGGATCCTAATTCTCACTCAAGTCTGCTGGCGCGGCTATAATGCAAACAAAAAAAAAAGAAAAAAGAAAAGAAATAAAAAGGTGTAAGTACTTCAAAATCTGGAAAAATGTTCAAAGACAGGCAACTGCAGGGAGTTCAAATGAATAAGATTTATTTATTTATTATTTATTAATAAGATCAGCTAAAGACCTGATTTCCAGTGTCGTTACTAATTATTACATGCAAAAGAAAAAAAAAACCCAGCAAACCTTAGCAAGCCCAAACCTGGCTTTGAATCATCTTTCAATAAAGGCTGGGATGCATTTTCACGTGCAAACAATAGAGAATTTTTGCATTAAACACATTTTAGCTGGAAAAAGTTACACTTTTCAGGATTATCCCTCCTTTTTGCAAAAAATTTGTCACCAGTTTTAACAAAATTAGCACAAATGTTGCTACTGAGTGGGTTTGGTCTCTGAAAAAAAAAAAATTACTTTCACTAAATTTAATATCTCAGGAGCTTTTCTGCTAACCAATTTCCTTAAAGGATGCTGTGGCCTATTTCACAAGAAATAAAAAAGACCATTCTGATCCCTGCACAATGAAAATAACTTTGAAAGTTCAAAATTTGATGAAGCTTTTTTCTGGATTCAAGGCCTGCTGTATTTTTCACACAGTGTTGACAAGAGCTAAATGAGAAAGAAATTCGTTTTCCATCATCTATTCAATCTCTGCCCTCTCTAATGATTAGCAAGATTGCCTGTTTCACTGGTGTTTTCTTGTTAAATAGAAACTCGTCCCATAGAAACACAACTCGAAACTATCAAATCATTCCACAGCCGACAGATGGTAACAGCTATCTATGCAGCCCTCAGCTGGTTTTAGCCAGTGATGTGGACGTCACGATGATGCTGTGTGACCATCAGGCTCCCGACGCCTCATCCATCCTTTAAGATTTCCTCTCCGAAATGAAGGCACAAAAGACCTGCGGTCACACAAACCCACCGGTAAAGTCAGCTTACACCTGACGCTTTGCTCTGCCTTGCAATTAACTTTTTAATTAGGAAATATATTTTTTTTTAAAAAATGTTTTCAAGGGAAACAGAATTCTCTGTTTATGGCTCCCCCTAACTGAATTACCCAGCACGCAGAAAAAGCTGAGCAGTAATAAGAGAAAGTTCAAAGACTCTGTATAATTTTTGAAACCCACATGAATCTGTTTCCCACCACAGGGAAGATTTCTCAGCGTTGCCCTGTTGGTTTATAAAATAATTTCTTTCAAAGCAAACAAGCCAGGAAGGCTGAGGGGCATGGTGATGAGCAAGACTAGGTGGGAAGGCATCACCTCTGCTAGCACCACGTTACACTTGCAGCCTGGCAAGCTGCTGACCAAACACCGCTGCTCTGTAATTGCCACTCACGAGCCTCTTTGGAAGCAATTCATGGCTTTGGTCTAATGCCTGGGACAGGTAATGTTAGGTAACGCCCACGCTGGCAGCCTCAAAACGGCAATCCGAGCTTATCCCAAGGGATGGACCGTATGGAAATCTTGCATGCCGCTCTGGGATGCCTCTGGATGTGAGCGGTGCGTGTGCTGCCTGGTGAGAAGGGAGCTGCCCCGGCTGCTGTGCTGGCTTTGGGCACCAAGGGCTCCCCTCTGTGGGGTGCCCTGTCCCTCCGCTGCCACGTGCCCCCAATTCACAGGGCAAGAAAAGGACTATGTGCTAGGTGGAGCCTAGCTGGCCATGAGCCTTGTCCCTCACAGATGTTTGGCCTCTTCAGGAAAATCTCCAGTGGACTTTCAGCGCCACTTTCAAAGGACCTGAAAGAAAAGGCAATGTTTGCAAACGCTCCTCGCTAGCATCTTCAGGTCAGAAATACAGCCAGCTACAAAACCCACGGAACATTAACAAGCACCCTTCGCACCGTGCCACCACCCAACCCCTTCAGCACCTCACTCGCACTTGCAAAACAGCCCCAAAAAAGTTTGAATTCAGGAAACTTCCACATCGCCTCCCCTAAAAATGCCCCTTTGACACACTAACATTTTCTAGTTGCTGGCAGGGTGCCTCTCCTGAAGCTGTGGCGTGCAGGGAGGGTTTGTGTGCAGCATCAGATGTGTCGTTATCCGGACAATTTTTCTTGTGAGGGTTTTTTTCTGCCTCATTGAAACGCCTGCACTGTACCCCTGCCCTTGCCGTAACCTTTGGGGCACTAACAAAGAGCGAGCACTGAAAAGCCCATAATGTTGTGGAAATAAAAGATGAAAACAACACTTACTCCAAAGGGAGAAAAAAAATAAGCAAAACACAACCTGAGGTTCTACAAAAAGCTGCATAACTTCTCTGGGGCTGGAGGAGAACCAAATGCATTTGACTCATTAAGGAGAACTAAATCCATCTATGTGGAAGCTGCAGTATTTTTGCCATCAGTTCACTAATACAAAATATAGTTTAGCCATCATATATCGTTGGCGGCTGACAACACTGAAAATACATACGTGCCTTCTTATACTGAAGCTGCCGGTCTGTTCGTTTTTGCTTTGAGGTACAGAAAAGAAATCTTCAGGGTTTATTTCACACACGCTGGAAAGATTAATTCTTCTACGTTTACCTGTGAAAAAGCAGGGAAAACGGGGGGAAGGGTCCCAGCGCTCTGCCCTCATTTTCATGTGGTTTGGCAACTGCAGCTGCAAAGTGGCTGGTGCCTGGGGCCGCCTTTGCAACGCCGGTTCCCGAATCCTTGGGGGAGCACTGCCACCTGCCGGCCCCGCCGGCCGCGCACCGCACCGCACCGCACCGCACCGCATCCCACCGCACCGCACCGCACCGCACCGCATCCCACCGCAC
>JAVJGI010000040.1:98564464-98625227 GCA_035590275.1 Ibycter americanus
ACGGACAGTAGATGAACCTTTGAAACCTTGTGTGGGACTGGTGGTGGTGCTGAGGCATGAGAGGGCTGGTATGGGATAGTAAAAGCCTTGTTGCAGCTTTATAGTTTTGCTGTGCTGCAACACTAGATGACCTTTAAGGTTACAATAATGGCAGAAGGGGCACATCAGGCATAGGTTTCCCTCAGTAAATTAAAAATACATATCTTCACCTGCAATTTATTTGCTGCATCAAGTGCAGAGCGGCTGGTATTTGCATGGTGTGCTTCACTGCACCATGGAGGCACAGCCGGCGGTTTGAACAGACACAATAAATCGGAACTGGTGGATACAGGGATGACAAAAACTCCAGATGTGCTGAAGAAAAGCAGTGACTGAGCCTGACCCCTGCCCAACACACGCAGGTATTCCTTGCTTCAGGTTTGCAGCCCATACAGCAGCGTTACGATGCAGCTGAGCATCTCCCATGGGTTGTACCTCTGTGACAGGGGAAGTATGTTCAGTCTCTCTAAAGTCTGGCTTTATAAGGCTTCATAAAGACATTGGGATGTATAGTAGTTATATCTGAATGTGTATTTATGTTCCGTGATAATGTTTAGACCAAGCTTCTAACAGAGGGGAAAAAAGAAAGAAAGGGGCGGTGTTCAAAGGAATAGGCTACTTCTATCAAAGACAGAAAGCAAGTGAATGAAACCAGAATAAACCAGAATAGATCTTTTAATTTATTGTTTTTAAAATAGAAGAGGAACATTTTGTATCTAGATATACAGAATATTCCCCAAGCTCAGAAATATTTATCTTCTGACTTACATGCTCTTGCAGCAGTCTCTGAATTCCTTTGAGTCATTAAAGGATTTTGTCCTCAAGTCATTCCCGTTAGGGGAATATTCAGTTTAGAAACTTGCCTCCTGCTCGAAGTTCGCATGTGAAATTCACGGTTAAGGTCCCTCCTCACAGAGTTTCAGGTCAGTGCCCTGCCCACTGAAGAAACAGAGATCTTTAACGATTAAATAGTCCTCTAGGCTATGTCCGTACGAGGCAGTCCAGGAGTGCTCCCCACCCCAGGGATGTATGTGCCATGACTGGTTTTGGTCCGGGAAGGTACGGTCTCACCCCACCTCTCCCCTTCCCACAGGAAGGTAAATTCCCTGCAAGGGTCAGGAGGGACATGCTGTGCCCTCCCGGTCCCCAGGATGGGCAGCTGGGGTCTCTGGCCACCGAGCCAGCCCTGCAGCCTAGGGCAGCTGAATGCTGCTGCAGGGCTGGGAATGAGCCCCAAAACGACCTTGTGTATAGATACCTGGTGTAAATCTATCCACTGCTCCAGGCTTTAGCCCCCAAGAATTAGGAGCGACCTGAAAGGTGGGAGGAGTAAGGGCATTTCTTTGCCTGTTCAAAGATGACACAGTTCTGCTTGTAGAAAGCAAGTTATTTTTCCATTCTCAGGCTTTTGCTATTAAGAATTAGCTATCCACTTTCTAGAAAACAGGGAATTAGTCTTTCCAGACGATGCGTTTAACAGAGAAGAAATGAATCTTCATGAGCTCAAGACATATTCCCTCTTCTTCTCTTAGCCCCTCACCCCCTGCCTCATATCTCTTCTATGCAGTTTTTCAAATAGTTTAATAATATTCACAGGGACACTAGATTAATTGGATTTTAATTCCAAATGACTGTGAAAGCAGAGAAGTGAGTCACCAGTCCATGCTAATGAGAAGATCTATTAAGGACCCTTCTCTGATAGACACATAGAGTAGGGTTATAAATATTTCATATTCAATTAATTGAATTTTGCCCCCTGTTATATGATGCTGCCCTGGAATGTTAATCAACTGGGACCAGAGAGAGAGAGCGAGAGAGGAAGAAAGAAAGAGGGAAGGAAAAAAATGTTAAAGAGAGGCTTTAAACAACATCAGAGCCATTCCCATCCCCAAATCCTCCCAGTTCACACAGCGCCTGCACATCAGAGCGGAGGCTTTCATACCGACTGCATCTGGTTCCACACACTGGATAAATTAATGTTAATTAATCAGACAGTCACTTTATGAAGAACTGTGCGCAAAAGGTTATTCGAGCCCTGCTGCAAATAGATTTATAGGTATAATTTTCATGTTGAATGACCCTCTGAACATAGGCTCATTAAACTGGCCATCAGTCAAGAAGTCTAATTGAGGCAGGCCGATAGCACGCCGCTGGGACCACGTGGCTGGCTGCAAACAAAACCGCTGCGCAGAAGCCAGCTCTCTGAGCGCCCCCGATGATGCTGCTCCCCATCCTTCGGGCAATCTCTGCCACCACGGCTCCTGCCAGCCAAAACCCTGGGCAGGAAGGAGCGGGGAGAGAGGAGAGCTGCCGTGCCCGGCGTGGCTCCCGTCCTCCTCGTGGTTTTATGTCATTTGCAAAATGCATCAGGGGACGGGGCGCAGCGTGGCAGCAGTTTTATGGACAGGCGCCGTTCCCAAAAGCCCTCCTGGCCTTCGCAGCTGGGAACAGCTTGAACACGCAGGCTTCAAAGGCGCCGAGATCAGAAGGCGAAGATAAAGACACTGAAGATTCTTGATGACATTTCGTATTTTAGGAGCATCTCTCGATTTCATTGGGGTGGGGGAGGCGCGGGAGGCTCCAGCCCAGGACTCCGAACACCCCGGACTGGCACTCAGGCAGGCACGTACACCCGGAGAGCGAGGCAGCCAAGGAGGCTGCAGTCCCCCCGTCACCGCCGGTGACAGCGGGGCACATGGGGGCTCCCCGGGGGCCTGCGGCCAGCCCCATGGTGCTGGCTGCAGCGCAGACTCCCCCAAAAGCCGCAGGCAAACCTCGCCACCATCTCCAGCGGCAGAGATGTGAAGCCAGAGGCTGGCACTTTGGAAACCCACCTTGTGCTCCTTCTTGTGGCACAAGCTGCCCGCTCGCGGTCCCTTGTCACAGCTCTGTGTCCCTCCAGCCCCACCTACGCAATTATCCCTGCCCTCTGCTGCCTAAAGCGATCCCTCTTTCTGCTCACGATTTGTGTGAGGTTCATCTCTTATTTCATGTGCCTGAGGGGCCTCACACCCCGTTTTGCACATTGGGGGCTGAAGTTGCAAGCAGCCCCTCTCACGCACACATGCACGCCATGGACCACACACGTGTGCACAGCGTGGGAGAGGGAAGCAGCACTCCAAGCAACCCTGAAGCATCCCAGGCAGCCCCTCACCTGGCTGACCTGGAGGAGCCATGGACCAGGCCAGCCAGGGGGGGTCCGTGGATGTCAGAAAAGGGCTTTTTTGTCCAAGCTGCTTCCTGAGACACCCCCATAGGAAACCCGCACCATCTGCTGCACACTGGAAGGAGTCATTTAATAGGATTCGGGCAAAAAAGCCCACGTCACCTACAGACAGGTAAATCAATTAACAGACTTAGAATGTGTTCACGTTATCTATTCCTATACCCACGTTATTCACCACATCCTCTGAGGCTGTCTTTGGTTGTGTATCTCCCTGACCAGATATAAAACAGCCACGTAACACCATCTTTTTCAAACACAAATAAAACATTTAAAGCAGAAAAACTAAGGTGCACTAATACAGAAGCCATCAAGGCAGGAATTAATAGGAACAAAGAGAAATCCATGTGTCTCAGAGCAGTGACAATGTCACCATCTGAAGATGTTTCTGATGAAGAGGGGTACCAGGTTCCATCCCTGGACAAGGCAAGCACTGCCTAGCATGTCTGGGTCCTGGCAGTGTTTCCCTTCACCCTGTCCCACTGTGACTGGTTTGGTCTCGGCACGCTCCAAACTCTTTTCCCGGCATTGCTGGGCACAGTATGTACCTGTACAGCGCCTGACAGAGGGATCGGGAGAACCGGCTGTGTGCATGGCATGCTCCTGGCTCTGCTGCCCGCCAGCCGTGCCGGGACCTTGCAGGCAAGCTGCACCCCCCCCACCCAGTGTGCGGGGACCCACGCTGCGTGGAAAAGCCTCCAGGCAAACGCAGGGTCTCACTTTCAGAGCTGCTCTATGGATGGACAATAAATCAGGTCCTGAAGGCTGTCTCAGGGCACTTGTCAGCACTTGTTTTCCCCCATCTTGTGGTTCCCTTCCACAGACCATATTTGAGTCACATAAGCAACAGTGTACCCCAAGTTCTTAGGGCATATAAGCACCATCTTTTCAACCAACAAAGCAGCATTTCCTCCCATAATATTTTTTTCCAATCTACCTTGCTCCGCAATTTCTCCTGCTCTCCTGCCCCAAAGCAAAACCCATTTGTTACCGCACATGTGAAAAGCACCAGCCGTCCTGCCGTCAGCACGGCTGCCCTGCTGCAGAACCCCCTGCCCCTGCAGCATCCCCTACTCAGCCCTTGAAAAGCTTCATCCGAGCATTGGCCACAGCCCAACTGGCCACAGAGGGCACGGCTCGGAAATGTCACCCAGCCAACACACGGCCCCGCACATCACACCAGCACCCTGGAGCCTGCAGATTCCACCCTGTGTGCATCCGACCGCTTCACGCATGTTATTACTGTCATCTTTAAGAAAGGGAGCAGCAGGCTGACGCTGCACAAAGGAATCCGCTTTTAAAGCGCAGGCTGTGTATTTGTACTCCTGCCGAGATGTCAGGCACGGCTTCCCACTTTGTATCGCAGTGGAACGCCTCTAGCCACCGAGAGCCGGAGTACATCGGTTCAGTGACACAAGGAAAAGCAATGGTACCTCAAAGGATATTTGATATTTTGAGATGCAGCCGTGCGTGTCACTTCATCCTGGGCAAGGACAAGGAGACGCGTGCTCTTCCTCTGCCCACAACATGCGCACTACAGGCATTCCTCGTAACAGACTCTGCAATGTTACAGCTTCCATTTAGTCCTTTTACTGCTGCAGCCAGCAGAATATGTTTCTAAAGAGTCCAGCTCACGGATAAGGAGGTAAAGGCTTTAAGTATCAGAGGCACTGACCTTACTGACAGGAATTTTACTAGACTTCCTTGGGTGCCAGGGTTTCAACCTATATTTCTAAGAGTCCAGATCTAGTTTGCTGAGCCTGCTTTTACACGTGCAGAGAGGTAAGAGCAGGTTTATACAAACACCTACCAACAGACTAAAAATCTGTGGCCGCCTCATCCACCTACCTCATTTTAAGTGATGCAACAATCCCAGCTATGTGCAATATGCACACAGAACAGAGCAGCCAAAAAGGGAGGAAGAATATCTGCCCGCCTTGTATCCCACTTCTGTGCTGCCTCCATTGCTTGGCATGCTCCGAGGGGACATGCAGGAGTGTACTGAAGGAGGGGGACAGCTTACAGGACAGTGAAAGAAAGTACTTTGTGCTTCCAGTCCACTGGGGAAATTGCTGAGCTGTTGTTTCTTTAAATATCAGAGCCATAGTTAAGCCGAAATAAAGTTTTAGTCTTCGTTCAGTCCTCTCTCCTAAGTGTGTCTCAACTTCTTGTTTAGTTTTAATGCAGCTACGTGTGCCGAAAAACAGCAGCTAGAATTTGCCTTCTGTCCAAGGGGGTGATGCTGCTGGTGTCTTTTTGATGTTCCTATTTTAAAGTTACAACCTTTGTCAATCCAGCGCAATCTACCTTTTTCATTTCTGCCTGATAGCCCCATATTTCTCTCTTACAAACCACCAAGACTGGTTTTGTCCTCAGAATCTCTCTAGAAGCTTCAGCTCCTCAGCTTTTTGCGGCACAAGGAACCCAGAGAGGGATTATAAACTAATAACGTGCTGGTAATCACAATAACATATTTTAATCACTAAAGCACACCCTCAAATGACAGTATTCCAAGTAGAGACCAAGTAATGCAAGGCCAGTACTCAAGTTCCCAACATCACATTTACAGAATCTGACTTTCTACCTTGGCTCTTAGATACATACTGCTGGGCAAAGCAGATGCACGCTACTAGCACGGTTCTCCTCTAAATAACAGTGTCTGCTTGCAGTCTTTCTATAAAACCAAATTCTCTCCCACTGAGAAGAAGAAAAGGTGAGGAAGACTCAGTACAGTGGTTTGAGAAAGGTAGCACCAACACCAACAGCCTTTTTACAAAGGAATATTTTACGGCGATTTAAACCCCTTTAGCTTTGCAGGGCTGCCAGGTTTGGCTGCGCAAGGTGCCTAGTCCGCTGTAACACAGTGCAGCAAAGATTTCAGAAGCTTTTAGATAATTTCCTGCCCCTCTAACCCCCAACTTTAATTCAACCAGCAGGTTTCCCTGCAAATGCAACTTTTCTAAAAGATCATTTCAGTTTTAATTCGCTTAACATATGAAATCCATGTGACCAGCCCTCACTGAAGCCCAGGGTTCCTGTTCTCAGGGGGAGGTTGAGGCTGAGACAATGTGGCAGGAGAACAAGCGTTTGCTCATGAGCCCTGACTAATCCATCACATTGTGGAAGCTGAAACTACAACAGAAGTCGATGGCATTAGAGTTAAGCAAGTTCCACTTAAGTAAAACACTAGAAAAGAAACCCCACGGATAATATCTGGTCTCTCTTGAAGGTATAGTCTGGGAAGGGCTGCAGACCACGGGCTGTACAGGCAGATCTCTGGGCACAGAGCAGCAGATACAAATCCATTTTGAGTGCATTTGTTTTCCTAAAGCCAACCTGCTGGAAACACCTGCCTCCTGCAGGCTTGCCGCAGCCCGGCGCGGGTGCGCGTTACGCCAGCTCTGCCAGCACTCACAGTGATTCATTCCAGTTTCTGGGAGGTGAACGCTGGCTGTCTTCAGCCCACGGGACCCCACGGCCAGCAGCGCCCAAGTCCCTGTCCTGTCCTCCCTGGGGATGCACCCTGGTGCCCTCCCACCAGAAACAGGCTGGCACTGCCAGACCTCCAGGGAAACCTTAGATGGTCAAGATGCACCTGAGGCTGGTGCCACTAGGAGAACAGATGCACGAGGACAGATAAGGACTGGCCAAATTAAGGACCAAGTTGCCACCAAAATGACCAGGGGTCGTCTTGCTTGCATTTCAGCAGGAGCAGGCTGTAAAGCCCAGCAGCTCTGTAAAACCCAGCAGACCCAAACATCTCCCCTCACACCCACCTCACACCCATTAGACATTTCCAATTAATAATGCCAGGCAGGGACACAAAGCAATTTGTTTATTCAGATCAACCTTTTAATCCCATCTTGCCTTCGAAATAAATTACCAAATAAACTCTTCCACAAACCATGCTCTAAATCAAGAGGTGGTCATAGGACAAAAGCTTCCCAACAGAGAAAAGAAATTAAAAAAAATTAAACTTTTTTTTGGAACTTGTTTTAGTTTGACTGATTTGTTCCTTCCCACAATGTTAGGATTCCTCAAAATTTTAACCTGACAAAAAAATCAGAATACAGTAACAGCAGATTCTTTGCTCAATCACACATCAGTCAAATGATCATAAAGCAATACCAGTACTTTAACAAGGGAATTGCTTCTACAAAATCCTGATATAAACATTCCTGGAAAACAGTCATTTTAAAAAAATGTTTTAGTTGGTTTTGATGTGTCGTACCAGCCTGTTTTATTGGGGTAAGTGGATTCAAAAAAAACGTGAAATAAAAAAAAACCTGATGCAGCATTTTGCAGCAGGTTATCTCAATGCACAACAAGCTTTTAGAAATTAAGTCTCAAAACATCTCTGTAAGCCAAGAACTTTACAAGCAGGGAAACTTGCATCAACAGGCTAAGTCACATGTCAAGATCATACAAGAACTTGCTCTTGACTCTTGTGATGATCATATCACACCACAGTATTTTGGAGAGAATGATTTATGATGACTATTTCACGTTAGTGTTATCCTGCTGGAAAGTAACCCCTCCGTCAGATGGGATGGCTTTGAGTAGAACAGTCTGATCCATTACAAACCTTTTTCAGATTTAACCTGCTAACTGTGAGCTTTCAAACACTACACCTGTGCGGCTCCTCAGTTATTTTCACACCGAAATGGAAGTGCTGTATCACGCTAAAACTGCACAGTAAGGCTGATGTAGCAACGAGCACCAGCTGCGTCATTAGAGAAGCGCAACTCTACAGATCACAGGGTGTTTGTACCGTCTTTTACTCTAGGTTGGGTTCCCCATCCCCACACCCACCTTTTTTTTTTCTTTTTTTTTCTTTTTTTCTTTTACTTGCCTTTAAATTTTGGCTTAGCCTGTTGCCAGTGCTCCCAGACACCTATTCCCAAGGGACTTGCCCTCATTACCAGCAGGTGTCACGCTGAAGGATGTGAAATATCCTTGCTGCCGAGCTCAGGCTGCAGTCCCTGCTCTGGGGATTGCTGGGGAAAGCCCCGCTCCCTCTTTGCCCTGCCAGGGCAGAAGTCAGCGCCAGCACCTTGAGCAACCCCATGTCCATAAGTTTTCGACTTGCACCATCTCTCTCCACAGTGCAAAGCTTCCCCTGCCAGCTGCCCACAGCACCAGGCTACCAGGCAGCTGGTCTAACTCTTCACTTAGCAGCACCCTGTCCCTCTGATCACACGATTATTAATTGATTAATAGTTGTATATTTCTGTAAAAGAGCAAAAATGCCTCTTTGTGTGAAAAAGTTTAAATATATAAAAACACTTCATAAAAATATTTATTAAAAAAATCAAAATGCCCCATGAGCCTGTAAATGTTGCCTGTAAAAGCTCAGTTAGCTGGAATATTTGGAAATACAGTCATTCAGGTCTTTTCTGCCCTGTCCAGTAAGATTTTCAGATAACCAATACAAATGCCACTTGTCTTGTACTACGACCCTCTTCCCACCCGTTCTTCTTCTTTCCTTGTTTCCAATATTGCAGTTCGATTTCCCAATGCTGGCAATTTTCTTTGGAGGCATCATTTGTCTTTGCTTTTAACAGAGTTCAGCATGGCCTGATTCTGAGCCTTTCTTATGGAGTGGGTTTGAGGTCTGATTGGTAACACGAGCAATACCAGGATGCTTAGGATGTGCATGTGAAAATACATAGACCTGGGAACAAAACCAGAAAGAGAATATTATATTTTTATTGGTAATAACATGAGTTATGCAACCTCAGTAAGTCCATGCAGAATTTAGTGCTAAGGGATGAATGCGGAAAGTATGAACCTTACCTAGAAAGCACAAAAATACACCACCCTTGAATTTCACACAGCCTATGCCTGTGGTATCTGCTGGCATTGATGATAATTTTTCCGTGGATGTTAATGAGGCATAGAATCAATGGCAAACTCCAGAATCCAAAGTCTGACAGCTCAGATAAACCCATGTAATTCAACCCCAGACTTAATCAGCACATCTCTTTTGATGTTAAGAGTACAGAAGGCTACATTCTGAAGAAACAACCTTCATGCTTAGGACATACAACTTGTACAAGTTTTAAAAAAATAAAAGTCACAGGAAGAAAAAAAAATTAATTCCAAGTGCTGAGATCTGAAATAAATCAAAACACCTAACTTTTAAGTGGGGAAGGTCAGGTAATGATGTTTACAGAAGGGTTGTGGTTTTGAAGGCAACTACTCGGAGATATCTTTATTTGGTATCTTTATTGGTGGTTTTTTATTCAATAAAAATGTAACATTTTTATTTCAAATTATTCTGTATACACAAGATTGAACAGATATCAAAAATACTTAAACCAATTACACAAAGCTCTGGCAGCTTGGGAAGGATGACGTTTGGGAACAGTGTGGTCCAGCTCTTAATCACAGGGATGCACCTTTCTGTGGTCTCCTTTATGCTTCTTACCATAGTTCTTAATATTGTTGCAAGGTGCTTAAGACCACTGCTACGTGTGCAGTGCCCCAAAAATTCATGCCCTGGTCCAAAGGCCTACAATTTCCTTGCTTAACAGTCTTTAAGTTTAAATGTTAACTCTGTTCAAAGTCACTAGGGAAAAAAGTATTAAGGAATGAAACTAAGACTTGGGAGTAATTTTCATATGGTAAGTTTTCTGTGTTGAAATCAAGTGTTTTAAGAAACAGGAATAGAAAATGCCAAAATTCAACTCCCTTCAAACAGACTTACTGACAGCAGCTATCCTGACTACCAATTTTATGTCTTTCATGTTAGAGGGAATTGTCTTTCTACATAATCAAAACCTGTTAGTCTACGTTGACAGTTCACTGTAGAGTGAAAGAAAAGCAACGTAGTCCAGTCTCCCTTTTCAAATTATTTTCTCTATTTCAAATTATTTTTATCAGAGTATATCCAATATACTCTGCAACACCAGTGCTTTCTTATTTTTAAGGAACCTAGGGAAGTAGTCACTTCTTATGGAAGTATTCAAAAAGGAAAGCATACTCATTTCAAGAAGTACTGCTCTGCCAGGCACCCTCCCTATCTCCTGCTGAGCGGTCACATCTCCTGCGCTACGTGCTCGGCAGCTGGAAACCTGGTCTTTTCTCACCCAGCCCTTCCTACTGCCAGCTCACGTTATTCCTAACCCCTCCAGCCTTGGCCACTGTTAATGGTTGAGACTCAACTGTTTTCAAAAAGGAAGCCGAGTCACATAAGGACACAGAAAGATCAAGAAGTACAAGTGAAGTGCTCTGCCTTGGCATTATCATCATCTCACTAAGTTACAGGAGCGCGAAAATCATCCCTTAACGTATTATTAAGCATCCTGCTGGAACTCCTTTCACATGTGATGAAATGCCAACCGCCTTTCGGTGTGGTTTGGGTTATTTAACAAAAGCCTGCGCTGGTCTGGAGAATAACAGACAAGAGGAGAGAACTTACTTGTAAAATTTAATGGTGGGCTCAACAGCCAGCATAACAAATGGTGCAACAGTATAGCACACAGCCAGCTGAGTGACAACCCAGGTAACAGCGTCGTAGGCTATCTTGAGAGGCACTGACGAGAGGAAGTAACGTCTGCAATTGTTTCTTATCTGCAGGTCAGGGAAAAGTGAACAGAAAATGACAGACGTTCATTTCTTCAGCAAAGTCACGCGGACGCATTGTAGTGTGTGAGTCTCCATTTATCATCAGCATTAGTATTACAGAAATGTTTATACGCCAGTTGGAAAGCACTGAGAGCAGGGAGACAGATGCGTATTAACTGGCATATCCAAGATCCCGCAGTCAACTAGCGGCAAACGGAGAAGCGTCCCCCAGCCTCCTGTGCCATAATCACAGGAGCAGACCCTCCTCCTGGGTATCTGGTACAGTATCTTTGGGGAGGGGAGTCGTTACGATTTGATCCTTCTCCCTCCTGGTTTTGATTTATTACTGGTTATCAATGGTGAAAGAAAGTCACTTTAAATGAACAAGTAAGTGTTTACACCTGCAAGTGTGTGCTGTTCCCTAGAGATTTTGGTTTAGTTTCACATCTATGAAATCCTTGTAAATGAAAGGCTGAGAGATCAGCAGTGATAAATTTAACAACGTTACCTCTTCTGACTTTGGTGGCTCTACCCAAGATGAAGCCCATAAACACAGAGACCAGTTTACTGCATCAGTTGCATCCACATGAAAGAGTTGAAGTCTGGGTTGGTGCTCAACTCATAACAGCTTCTTGTGGAAGACTGGGCCCAGAGCCGATTACATGCCAGCATGCAGGCAACATGACCTAGGAGAAGTCTGGAGACTCCACCATGACCTAGGAGAAGCCCAGACTCCGTCATGACCTAGGAGAGGTCTGGACTCCGCCATGATCTAGGAGAAGTCTGGACTCTGAAATGATCTAGGAGAAGTCCGGACTCTGAAATGATCTAGGAGAAGTCCGGACTCTGCCATGAGCTAGGAGAAGTCTGGACTCTGCCATGAGCTAGGAGAAGTCCAGACTCCACCATGAGCTAGGAGAAGTCCAGACTCCAATGTGACCTTGAATCCCAAGTTAATTTGACTGCATGGACATAGCTGGTGGCACTACCAACTGTACACCCACAAGCAACATATCCTCTGACAATCCAGGGACAGCATCATAGCACGTGCAGAATTGGTGCTGGTTGTAATTGCTGGGGGTACTTTGCAATTAGCATCAATACAGAACAAAGTTTCGGTGAACATCCAGCCTGCAATGGCATGAAAGAGGGCTCACAGCAGGGACAACCTGCCTGACCGTGCCAGGGTGGCCGCTGCAGCTGGCAGCTGGAGAGTATCTAGCATGGGCCTTAGAGGAGAACAATGAAAAGTACATACTGCTCTGGCTGCGAGTGTGATAAGGATTCCAGTGAGAAACGTAAAATAATATCCAGGATAGATACCATGCCACAGGGCCGACAGGATAAATGTTAAAGCCGTAGGGTACCAGGGAGCTCTGTCATAGCAGACGCTGCAAAAAGAAAAACAAAACAAGACGAGACTGAATACAGCTGGACAATGGACACTGCACTTCAAATCCTTCTGTTTTTAAGGTCTTATTCTGTTTTCTTTATGGTCTTATCTTGCCGCCGTTACAGACCAGGGCATGAAGCGCTCTCCATTTAGATGGAGGCTTAGATGGAAAGAGGAAGGATGCTTTTATGCACTGAGTATCCAAAGAGCGCCTATGCAAATATTCCCAGTGCTCATAGCGTTTAAATAAATAATGGGGCAAAGGCCAGGCAAGGCTTCATTCACCTTTATTCCTCTATCTGGAATCAGGCACTACCCTTCAAAACTCTGATGGCAGATGAAGAGCGAGCTGAAAGACAAAGAGACGCGACCTCAGCCTTCACTGGTGAGCGGAGGTATTTTTAGGCACTGTTGTTTGGCAGATGCTGGGGACAACAGGGAGAGCCGTAAGCTATTGCAAAGCAGAGCATTCCTGCTAACTTTAGCAGCCCAAAATCTCACTCCAAAGACACGAGCAAATGACACCAGTTCAAGAACACATAAACCAGTCTATTTGGCTCTCTGAAGTTTGACTGAAATGCTGAGATGCAACGAAATGAGTCAAGATAACGCACTTGTTACCAGGAAGATCATTTGAATCATGAAAAATAGGAGACATTGACTTTTAAGATGTATATATTTAACAACAAAAATAGTTATGATACCTACAATAAATCTGCGCCTGCATTTCAGACACCACACTGAGTGTACATTGAGCTTTAATCATCCCAAAAAGTGTAACGAGTAACGTGAGACAGTTCAACCTACAAAATTTAGACTTAGGCTAGTATTTAGATGTGCCTTAACAGTCACGGGTTAAAATCAGATCCTCTCAGTGCTATCAGAAGTCTCCTCCATATCCTAAACAGGGGCTGCTGGCAAGCATCGTCTGGTAACTCCGAACCAGACCACACTGCAGCTCTGAAGATTCCCACCACTCTCCAGTTCCAGTTGAACTGGATCCCAGTGACACAGCAAGGCTCACCTCCGGTAGCAACACACATGGGAAACATAATGCAGCAAAGTGAAACAGTACAGCAGGAATAACAGAGGGAAATGGCAGCCTAAAAGATGCCA
Source organism: Ibycter americanus (assembly GCA_035590275.1). Lineage (NCBI taxonomy): Eukaryota > Metazoa > Chordata > Aves > Falconiformes > Falconidae > Ibycter > Ibycter americanus. Next base: position 98,577,805 of record JAVJGI010000040.1, read on the forward strand.
TCAGAATGCTATTACTTTTTATTATGGAAGATCTGAACAGTTCATTTATGGCTTTGCTGCTCATATATAAAATGTGGGCGGTTTACATCTGCAGCAATAAAACTTTACAGCACTAAACACCCTTGTATTCCACCGACTGTTACAGACGCAGGGAACAAAAGAAAGAACAAGAGGCTATACATTTATGAGATCCACCAGTCAGTGGTTTTCCAGGCCATCTAGAGTTTTTGGGTCTCACGAGCACATCACTGTTTCATTCCTCTTACCGTTTTAGCCAAGCAGCTGTCTGAATGTTCCAGTTTTCAATGTACATTTTAAAACTTGTCGCCGTCTAAGAAAGAAGTTCACATGAAATGTTAGCACTGAAACCTGTATAATACTTGCATTTTAAATTAGAGAGGAGATACATGGAAAATATTAATTCTAGTGGTTAACTGTTGTGAAAACTATGCCACAGTCCATCGTTACACTAATATGTTTTGGGAGGGACATTAACTAGGCTGATTGCTCACCGCTAACACTTGGCACTTGCTGTAAAATCTCACTTTGTTTTGTAAAATTAAATACAGTGTTTGGTTATTTTTCAAATTATGGGAAAACTGAAAAGCTTTCTTGTTCTAAATGCTTGGTCTTCCCTTCAGCTCATAAACAGCTTCATTTTTGGAAGAGGTAACTTGCCACCCTTAATGCAGTCTGGACTCACCTAGAGTGCTATTAAAACAAAGTGTTATGAAAACTAAAAGAACTGCATTATTATTTGGAGAACGAAGGGGGAAGACTGAAAAACACGGGACAAAAAAATTTAGGACTAAATTTAAGAGCCAGCTCCCAGCTTGAGAAACAAGAGTGGACACCAGGGTCCTGGGAACACCACCTGTACCTCCTCACAGCATCAGTTTCCCCAGCTTTAGAGGACTGCTGGACTCCATTCAGCATCAGTTCCCCTAGTTCTGGTTAACTTCACCTCTGGTGGTTCCCCATCCCCGCCTCCCCTTCGTTCCTCTCCCGCTGACAAAAACCTCCGAGGACCTCCTCACCACGCAGGGTCATGAGCCAGTGACACCACGTTATTTTCTCGTATCAGCTGAAGGCAAGGGCACACTGAAAAGATGGATTAAAGGCAAAGGGTTCCAAGGGGAATATATTTTGCACTTCCACACAGAATCCTGAAGGCCAGCACTTCGTCCACTGTTTAAAGAGTTAAAATTATTAGCAATTCCAATGCAGTACTGCCACATTTTAACTGCGTTACTGCAACAAGAGAAGCCAAGAAAAATACACTTTCTCTTCCAACTAATATTGTCACTCTCTTTTGGCCTCCTTTAAGTTCCCTTGTTACATTACCAAGAGAGAAAATAGTCATTGGCTGTCAAAATACGCGTGCTGCCAAGGCTTGCAAGTCTCCCATGTGCCCGTTTCATTTTAATGCCCTCACAACCTCTGCCATGTGCTTATCTTTACTACGGATCACGTAATTTCTTAGCCACATTTAGCACTCAAGTTCCCAGCTCTTCAGCAATTTTGCATGTGCAGGTGGCTGTACCTGCCGAAACGCACTGTAGGCTGAAACTTCAACTCCCAGAATCATTGTCGGTGCAGAAAGTGGCAGTTCAAGGCTTACCCGAGGTAATGGTCTCTGTAGCCTCTCTTTTTCTCATTGCACACGTGATCAAATCAGTGGAGAGCACTGTTTCATGCTCCTGGAAATAATTTCTTCACCCTGATCTCTATTGCCCATGTGACCAGCAAAGGAACAGAGTTTTGAGGAGCCTACAGTTCAGTGGGGAGAGAGGAGCAAAGGCTCCTGTTTCCTTAATTTGGCTTGTTTAAAGGTTGGCATTGCCTGCACTTCGCTTTCCTCCTTCAAGCAGAAACTGCCTCAGCCCATCAGGACCCATCTCCTGCCCCAAAACTCAATCGGATATTGATTCAAGATCTCAGCGTGGTACCCAGGGTGCTGCCGCCATCGAGGAGCGCACAGTGTTTCTGGGCTGTGTATTTTGTACCGTTCAAGGAGAGCTGTACACTGAGGATTAATTAAAGTAAAAAATAATAATAATAAAAAAAAGACAGAGAAAGGATGTTGAGGAAGAGAGAATGTATAACGATACTTCCAGTTTTGGCATCTTGCAGTGAAGAATTACAGGGGCTCTTTCATTTTTGACAAGAGCTATTAAAGCACATTTGCTCAGTCACAGATCATTCAGCAATAAAACAGTCAACTTATTTTCATCTGCTTTTCCTGTTAAAATTGTAACTAAGAATTACAGGGGGAAGCTCCTCCTATTTCTGAAGAAAAGAAGCCTTGAGAAAGCAGTCTCCCACACATAAACATTTTCACATCTCACTGGCATTCACAAAATCTTCTTCGGGGCAAACAAATTACATCGGCCATCTTTTGCATTAGAGAAACAAACATAAACAGCTTACAAAAGGCTAATGGATGTTAAAAGCGTACTGCAGTCACAAGAAACATGTGTGACAGCTGTTGTGAGAAACAGTACGGTTTGCTGGCTGGAGCTCTAGATCAGCAGCCATCCAAGCATCACGTCGCCCTGCCAGCTCCCGTTCAGGCTGCCCAGCTTGTACCTGCTCCCTCTCCAACCCCTGCTTTCCTCCACTTGCAAGAGGCACTCCGGGCATCTGCAGGGACCGAGCCCTTGCAAGCGTTTGTGTGATGCCTACTTGTGGCTGCCCCTTTCACCACCAGCCCCCATCTCAACTGGGTGACAAAAGTTTAGGACTGGTAGAAGTAAATAAATAGAATACACCACAGGTGGTGGAGGATCGTAGCTGCGAGCAATTTACTGATCTGCTGAACTCAGCCACAACCTACAGTAATTGACTGCTCATCTATTAAACATCTGATATAATCATCTATTAGCCCTCTATAAGCTACTCAGAAATAAAACCTGAATACAGAGTGTGACGAAGCCTGCATGACAGGTGCTTTTTATCTGCCCAACAGATAAAATACAAAACCTTTTCCTGTTAAAGAGGGGCAGCCTGGCGGCACGGACTCATTTTCCTTCCAGCAAAGCTCCCCCCCATCATCACGCCCATTTCCCTGTCATTATGCCAATGCAGCCACTCCTTTAACTCACTTCAATGTTCCAGATATTCAAATTGGACAACAGGTCCCAGCGGAAAGTGCCTCTCTCATCGACTCCACTGAATCCATAACCAGCTGCATTGTTGACGGCATCTGCTGCAATGTCAAAGCAAAACAGGTCAAATCAGACTGCTGGAGGAGCCAGGTCTTCTTACAAGTCACTATGACACTAAACACACGTTCAAGCCAGCTTTGTAGCAACCAGCACCCTCTCTTCCAAAGAGAAGCTTCCTCTTGGCAAAGGGGCATTGCTATAAGGCAACACAAAAGCCGTTTCCTCAAGAGGAAAGACTAGCTACTCCCTAGGCAGAAGAAATAAAATAATAAAATAACCATGGCTAGAAATCACTTTTCCTATTATTTCACCTTTATTATCCATCTGAGGCAGATATACAAGACTTGCCGTAAAACGAATGAGCATTTTCCTCAAAAGGGTACCTGGATGTCACAGCCTTTTCCAGAATTCAGAAAATCTGCAGTCTCGAAAATATGCTTACCATTTCTATTAAGACTTCCAACATGGTTGTTTTAATTAAGACTTCCATTCAGACTTCCACAGACAAAGCCTTTTGCTAATCCCGTTGCTCAGTGCCTCACTGAAGTACTTCACACCATCTCCACAAATCAAATATTGAGCAACTTCAATTACAGGCTTAACTACTTTCAGTACAAATAAAAGCTTGGGTAACGGCACGCACGCATTCCACGTGCTGCACTCCTGCTCCTTGCCAGACGGCCGGTCAGGTGCCTCCTGCTCAGCCTTGCTGGGAGCCACCTCACCACCGGGTCTCAAGGTTCTGCTTTTAACGTGCCTCTCCCAGAAATCCTCTCTCGGAATACTAAGGAACAGAAGGGATTCATTATCTCTGGATCGCTAGGTGCAGCCAGCACCGAGGATTATTGGAAGAAAAAGGAAAGTGAAAATACAGGTAAGGCTTTTCCTTTTAGATCATTTACAAAATACAAGCCTGGTTCAGTTATGCTTTAAGTCAAGCCAGCATCTCTTTCCCAAGAGTGAAAACTGATTTTGCTTTGTAAATGCGATGAGTACAGGCACAAGCTCATGGACAAGCCCTAACGCCCAAACCAGGGAGAGAACCTAATTAAAATCAACAAGACTAACAACAAATAAATGTTACAAACAACAAATAAATAAGTGAGCAACCTTCCCTAAACCAAAACTTTCCATTTTATTTTCCACTTTACTAAATAAGCTAGATTTTACTGATGGGAAGAAAAGTCTGCAAGTGTTTCATTTTCTCTCTGTTTAAAAAAAACCCACCGACCCAAACAACAGCCCTGCCTGAAACTGGCCCATAGGTCCCTGCCCAAGCTCAGAGACTGGAGCTGCACGTAACTGTCACCCCAGAGCAGGGGCACTCCTGGGTTTGGTCCTGCTTGCTCGAAGGGTGCCAAGGACCACTTACAGTGTTTCTTTGCCAAAAGCAAGAAACCAGAAATCCAGGGACCTAATAATACAGCAGACCCACCAGGCTCTGGCTTCCCGAGCTGCTGCCTGCAGAGCAAGGCGTGAAGCGCAGCAGAATTGCAGTTTTCCACCCTCAAACTGCTCACAAACCCCTGAGCTCCGCACAGCCCGGCAGAGGTTTCCCAGTTGCCTTGAGCAGCTCTGGCATATCGCTTGCACAGTCCTCGGATGCAGGCGCTCAGACCCAGATCGGTTTTACTGACAGCTCGGAGTTAGGTTTGCAGCCACGGTCCCATGGCTATGGCTAATGCAGCAAGAAGCTGGATCTTCCATCTTTCCATGGATCTGGAGGAACTGAGCCACGCCGCACTCACACAACAGCGTGCCTGTCCTTTTCTGAGGACGATGCCACCAGGAGCTAAACTGCAAATGGATAAAGTGTCGCTGTTCTGCTGCCTGGATCTGCAACGTGAATAATAAAGGCTGCACCCTCCAGTATGCAATGCATGCTTTTCCTGAACCGCCTTATTTTTAAGATATTTTTACGGCCTCTTACAGCTCAGTGATGTTACAAACCCAAGTTCAGTTCACTTCTTTGATAATGGACTTTTAGTTAACTTATAATGTCAGAAAAAAACGGAGGCAACGATTTAACATTGGATCCCACAAAAAGAAGTTTCTGAGTAAGCAATTCTTTATCCCAAAGCCTTTCCCATCCCACACATGCCAGTCCTGGCTGTCTTCCCTCAATCTGTCAGTTATATTCCCAGCAGTTTAATCACAGCCTCATGATGAATTTCCCTGGCTCTTTCCATCCCATCTCAATGACACTCTTCTCAGCCTCAGGTACATGCATTGCTGGCGGGGCTTTCAGGATCAACCCTACACACACGGTCTTGTGTGTAGAAAAAATTCAGTCTCTCAATTTTTAGCCTGGCCTAGAAGGATTTGACTCCTCACACACAGATGGGAAAGGTGACTTCTAAAATAGGAAGAAGGTAAAATACAAAAAGATTATTTTGACCACCAGTCTAGCTGGCTCTCAACAAAAACAATTTGCTTCTCTCTATAATAAGCCCCGTTCCTTCTCTTTTTCCCTGCAGAGATTCTTGGGTCCTTCCCATCTCCTCCTTTGTTCCCCACCTTCCCCATAGTTTTCCGATCCTTTTTCTTGACAACTCCAAGCCGATGTGTGTACCGGACCCCACAGTGCCTTAGGGGCAAAGCCTGACTTCAGCCCCCCAACAAGCACCACCGTTTTCTATTACAGGTGCCTGTGCTAAAGATGTCCCCAAAAGAAGAGAGAGGTCTGTCTGCACCGCGACGTACTTGCAAAGCCTGAGCCAGTGTGACACATTTTAACCTCCCAGCTCCACTGACCTAAGTGGCAAATTATGAATAAAGCATAAAAATCAAGGTTCAGAGGAAACAGACTTTTTTTTTTTTTTTTTCCCTAAGAAAACCTGTAAAAATTATTTTGGTACTATTACAAAGTTTTAAGTAAGAGGAAATTGTTACATTGACTCTACTGGCAAGAAGCTGAAAAGCAAACTGGTCAGATTGGTCCCCAGAGGCAGAGGGTGTCCGACAAGCTGGAGGAAATTTTATGCGTGTTTTTCAAAACTTCTGACATCTCCCCACTTCAGTGGGGTCCACTGCCTGCAGGAACACATGTACATCTCCCATGTGACCTACAGGTCTAGGAACTAATTTTTTTTTTTTTCCTCTCAGTGTTTCAGACCCCCTCCCCCATATATGAACTTCTTTGTTACCCACAAAAATAAGTGATGTAGCCAGACTTACCTAACGTCCATGCAAAGTAATACTTTGGTTTTGCTGCCTGTGTTACAACATAGAGGTAACCAAGTCTTGACCAGAAGGGTGTTTTATCAAGAAATTCATTATCTATAATATATGCCATAGGAAAGTTCTTGGTAAGCGTCAGGAATAAAATGAGAGATACTAGTGTGATACACAGCTTGTACATCACTGCTCCCTAAAAAGCACAAACAACAATGAAACATTCATTAGAAACATTTGCTTACAAGGAAAACAGAAAGGCAGTGCTCTTGACATACAAAACCAAGGTACTTCGTGAACCAATAAAGTTAGCAGTGACAAACTTGATGATAATTAATTTAGAAGAGGTGACAAAGAAAAGGCCACAGTCAAAGCTTTGCTTGGTTTACTGGATAGGTATGAAGGATAATTAGAAGTCAAAATTGGTGATGAACTTCACAAGAAACTCCTACATCAGCTAGCGGAGGTCCTAAAGTGAGAAAGGGAGCAAACAAAAAACCCTACAATGGAAAGCAGAAATCTTCCCTATATGTACTGTCATCTCCTGGGACTGAAGACTGGATTCCTCCTGGAAGCCAAAAACATTGGTATTCGGTAAAAAAAAAAAATAATTAAAAAAAAAAATCAGTAGGTCTTTCTGCCCCACTACCATCCAGAGGTCTTGCTAAAAATCACATGTCCGAAAAGTGTACGTCTTATACAGCATGCGTACCCTCCCACGATACAGGGTATTGCTACTCCACGGTGTTTGCTGTTACAGCTCCCCAGCTTCTATACACTATTATTGACAATCACGTCAGTAGTTTGAAAGCTCAGTTTCAAATATGCATCAGGAGTAAACTCCCTTTGATTCAGTTATAATTAAAAAGGTAAATCTGGCACTTGGGTACCATGTAAAAATTGACTCATGTTCTCAAAAGACTAATAAAAATGCAATATACTATTGAAACAGAAACGCCTTTTCTGATCCCAAACACTTTTTATATATTCTCCATATTCTGGAATAAACCAAAGTGCAGTTATCTTTAACGCAAATTTTAATATTCTCTGCGGACTTGCATCTAACACAAACATAGGCCTTGTTCTGACCTCGGTCAGACGAACGCAAATTAGAAGTAACGGCACTAAAGTCAGCAGAAATACAGCTGCGTGCAACAGGAATCGCGTACGCACAGGCACGTACTCAGCTTCGGAGGAGCCACACTGCACCCACTCAACCGGCACCCTCACTGTCACCTCCAGATAGGAGAGAGCAAGCAGGTTCTCATGCTGTGTTATCCACCTTACGAGAAGATCATTTTATAAGAAGGTTTTAAGTAATATTAAAAAAATAAAATAAAATACTGTTAATAGTATGTGAAAAATGACCTCCAAGTCATCTAAAAGCGTGAGATTCTCTTGCACAGCACCTGGAGAAGCACAGTGTCCGACTAGCTGTGACTCGTGTACGTCGAATATCTCCTGCCCTACGGGTAAGATCCGACTTGGGGTTTTTTTCCTGACATTTCCTCTTCTGCCTGGAGCTGAACTGCAACTCATTGTTGTCAGAACCTTTTCTCAGACCGTTCCCACTGCTGCACAAGGACACCCCTTCACCAGTGACCCGTTCTGCAAGCCAAATGCATTTGGGGAACTCAAAAGGAAGACCCTAGCCCCTTCACCGCTGACCCTGTGATAAAACCAGCAGCCACTTTGCACTAGAATACCACTGTATTGTTTACTGGTTTACATTAGATGTAAAAACCAAAAAAGGTTTTCCTTCTTAGTTTTTAATTATGAGAATGATGTACGAAGCTGTACTCTCCTGCCCTCTGCAATAAATCTTTGCCATTTTAAAACTTACAGTTGGAGAAGGATCGGGAAGTCTGTCATAACCCTTCTGCTTCCAGTTCACTTCTAACAGTTTCATGTGCACGTGCCTTCCTTCAATGAAGGCTATATAATCCTTGTAATTGCTGCAAGGTCCAGCTATGATGCTCATAAAATTGAGGAGATAGCTTAAATACTCCAGTAAAGAAGGTCTTGACCTGTGAAAATCATCCACACGCACCAAAACAACAGCAAAACAAACGAAAACAAGGTCAAACACAGCAAAGGCTTTCACAAAAGCTTTTTATTGCACCGCCTGCCTCAGCCCCAGCCCTGTCCTGCCACCCTCCCTCCAGCTGAAAGCTCACTAGATCTTCTGGAGCAGATGAAGCACAGGCTCCCGTGTCCCGGTGACGCCTGGCAGGTGGCAGTCAGACCAAGGGTAACGTGGATGTGCTTCAGCCACAGGTGACCGAATGTTACTGATTTGAGAAGTTAGAATCTTATTACTAGGAACATCTCAGCTAAAACCGGTCATAAATACCCACTCTCTAACAAACTGACTTGTACATTTTGAACAGGCTAGCAGTAGCAGGAGTGAGAAGCTGGTAACTGGTTTGGGACATCTGTCCAGTATGTCAGGGACCAGTTACAGCTGGCAGACCGCAAGCTGGGGGACGCTGGTCTCACCAAGCTGTGCAAAGCAGTACCTTGCCTTGTTATGCAAACCCCAGGGCAGGGAGTGCTTAAGACCAGGGCTTTCAGGCCTGAGAGGAGCTCTCACCCACCCTTCAGTCCAGCCTTTTGAAAAATAGGAAGTGTGCTAAGAGACACAGAGGAAGAGAATGAAGAGGCACTCTGTCCTCCTGTGCAAATAAAGGAAGTAATTGCCCCTATTGCATCATGAACAGGAAGAGGAACTCATGAGAAAAAACACATAAATCAAAAGACGAAAGCCAAAGAAAATCCATCGTGCTCGTTATTTCCATTTTGCAAGTTCTTTGGGGGTTTTTACGTTAGATGTAAAATGAACACGACCCACCGTGCTTGCTACAGAGCAGTAGGATGGAAAAGAAAGATGCACAGGCCTCTCCCTCGCTACTGTAATTTGTAAATTGTCAAGCTTGTTGTGTTTATGTGATGGAAACACCACCATCTAAACTCTGCATTGATACAAAGTGCTCTCCACCAATGTGCTAACAGTCACCATCCAAGTAAGCGAGGAGCCCCCAGATGAGGGCAGAAAGTGGGGCACAGTGCTGCAGGGCTCTCCTGCCCAAGACATAGATGGATATGCATAAACCAAAATCCACTTAAAATCGTTTCAGACCAAAACATAAATTGCTAGCAGGAAAACTAGGCAACAGTTAAACATTTGCTGTTGCCTACTTTTATTCTGAAGCAGAATTAGTTTGAATAAACAGTTAGCTTAGCCAGGATTTTCTGCGTTCACTCTACTGGTTATTGTGGATGTTAGTGCCTGAACGAGATGTTCTCTGGTGGAAGCATTTCACAGAAAGATGCAGCAAACAATTTGGGGTAAGGCTCATCTTTCTGTCCTGCAAAACTGGGTCTGTGATTTGGGCTTCCGAGCTCTACAGTAGGATTAAAAATAAAGTCATTAGTTTCAACTTAGATTCTGCACATGGTTGGGTGGAGAAGCATGAGCAATGCATGAAGGAATGTACAGAGGATGAGTGAGAAACAAAAACAGACCAAGAGCAGGAGGGAAGACAAAAGGATGTATTACCAAAGGGGATTTAAAACTCTTCAGTTACAACTTGTCTGCCACTGACACTTGAGCTATTGGCATGTACTTTTCTATTATGAGCTCATCTACTGTACAAGAGGAAGAAAAAAAAAGCCTGTTTGGTGAGAATTTGACTAGAATTAATCATACGGTCACAAGGGCCCCATGCCATTAAACATTATGCTGTGAGCTTTAAAAATAGATACAAAGCTATGGGTTATACAAAGCAAAAGTTATACAGGATATTTGCTTTTCAAGAAATTATTCCTTTCTTACTTTTAGAAGCTCATAGGCAGGCTTTCTGATGGCTGAAGCTTCTGCCTTGGAAATGAATGAAAGAAATAATTTCCTCAGCCCTAAACAAACACTTCATGCTGAAAAGTAGGTATGGTTCTAAGACTAATTCTGTAATACTAATCCTTCTATAAAAAAAAAATTCACCTGCATCCTGCACTTGTATTGAGAGACAAACTAGAATAAAGAGGGCCCTCAAAGAGATGATCAATGTGTTGTTTCCCTCTGAGAAATGAAAAGACTAGACACATAACGTGAAGGACTAGAACTATTAACATTACAGAGGGATATAGGAAAAATAAAATTTCAGTGTCCAAAAGTTACGGCAAAGCAAAGCAGCACTTCAAGTGTCAGAGTCAAACCAAAATGGACTTTTACTACGCAGCAGTTTGCTGACAGAGGAGGAGTGTTCTACTTGGAAAAATAACATATCACAGGTAGGATGAAGACAACAGCCAAAAAGTCCATGTAGTACAGTCTTAGCCTGAATGTAAGAGCTGATTCAGTGAAGACTAGTTTGGTTGCATGCAGAGTATATATTTAAGTCAATGGGATGTTGCCAAGCACCTCAGTGCTTCATCACAGAGTGATAAAGGCAGGAGTCCTGGGTTGAAACAAGGAATGTAGCAGAGAAGCTATGTTTGTGTAAGGAGGGCACTGACAGCAGCATTGCAAAACCAAAACTGCCCAAGCAAATAGAAGAAGCAGGTAGAACTTTTGGCTTATCATGGACTGGAAAGAAGGGAAGATTTTCATGGCTGGGGCACTAAGTTGGTCTTGACATTGCAAAGGGAAAAAAAAACCCCAAAACCAAAAACCAGCCAACCTAACAAACAAACCCTCAAAAAAAAAAAACCAAAAAACCAAAACCCCCACAACCCAAACGCTGAACTTCTTCGCATGAAATTGAACACAAATCACTAGGGGTATTAAATTCTTACTTTACAGCAAGGCGATTCTGCTCAGCTGTGAGTTCCTCAGCTTGTCGCCCTATTCCTTGAGAGAAAGAAAAGTCACATTAGATCTTTGCGAAAGCCAAACAGCGAAAGCTACCCCCAAAGCCTTATGTTTGCATCCCACACTTAACTTTCTAAAGCCATAAGCATCAAGATTTCTTTGTCACAGGCGGTCGTAATACAGCTCAATTCCTAACTTGTAGGTCAAGTATATTCATGTTCTACCCTACCTCTTTACCTAGTTCCTTGCCTTATTCCGCCCCTCCCACCCTTGCTACACTTCCCAGAGGAGCAGCCACAGTATTCCCACATGCACAATGCAGCTCCCAATGCCACCAACTGGCAGCGACCCCCAGCAGCCTCTACCAACCGTCCCGGGCTGGAAAAACCTCCGTTCCCAGAAGCCGCTGGCTCATTTAAGCACAAGCATCCTGCTGGCTCCTTGGTGAGAAATGGAGCATTTCACAGCAGGAGGAGAGGGCAGTGGCAGAGAAACAGGCTCTCAGGAACAGAAGCTCCACTGGTGTGAACGAGCCACTTGACTGGCACTGGTGTGAGCCTAAACACACACACACCACTCATAATCTGGAATTGTACAAGGTCCAGACTGGAAGGGCAGCCTCCTGTTGAGTGCACAAGACCTTTGGGGCCAGAGGTAGAGCACAGACTCGCTGTCCCAGGAAAGCTATGGAAAAATCTTGTATGATGGCCAGTGTGTAAACAGATGTTGCTCATAGCAAGTATCTCAAAACCTTCACCCTGAAGCTTTAGCTGCGCAGAACATGAGGAATCCCACCGGCTTCAACAGAACTCACTACGAGATGAGTCACAGCACTTGATGCTAAGCAGGCATATATACAGCTTCAACAGACCAGGGGCTTGGCATCAATTAACTGCTGTCCTAAACGTACCGGCCATAATCACCAATACACACACAAGACCCATTTCCTAAAAATACTGCTGATAAGCTGCTCATTTCCATTCTCCCTCCGCTATTTCAGTTTGTAAATACTGGAAGGGTGTGAGTTCCAGGGAAACAATTAAGCGCTGACTACTTAAGGGGCTGGGTATTTTGTTTGTCTGTTTCCATTTATGGGCTGCTGCGTTAAATTTTTACAAATGGAAATTTGCCACTGATGCCTGAACTGCAAGCTGCCCCCATTCAATCAACCGCTCCATGTATGAATGCTCACATCGTGAGCCTTTTCCACCACCATTAATCTGTAGGATTTCTGGTTGGCTTACAATTCTCCTGCCTCTGCTGTTATCTTTCCCTTTCTGTCTGTGCATTTACCTTCGATATTCCAGGTGTGCACTGAGGCTGCACACCGCCGTGGCACCCGGCGATACCTGAGCCAGCTAGCTTAAATAACGAAGCCGAGAAGCCCCGGCAACATGAATCAACAACAAGATCAATTAGCTGAGCTTCAGGCTGCAGCCATTATAGCCAGCTAAAAGTGTTACACCCACTTGTGTAAACTTGGCTGGCAAACAACGCCAGACCCTGCAGGCGGTGGCATGGCCATCACCTAAATCCTAGATCGTAACAACTCTGTAGCAGGCTACGTATTAGTCACCCAGAGCTTACAATGCAGCGGGGCTTGGACCATCAGAAATTCACACTGCAGCATCAGCAGACGGGAGCAGTAACGGTACTGACGACAACTGACATTTCTAGTCTTTGCACTGTACTAGACATAGGCATTTCACTGGGAAATAATAGCGCTCTTTGTGGCAGCACAGCACAAGACTGAAGACAATGATATTTTGCTTGCAACTGTGCTTCTCCCTGCCCTGGGAAAAAGCTTAAACTGAATTCCACCTCTTACAGCTCGTGGAGTGTATTGTCACTGAATAGATCAGTGACAGCACATTTTTGCCATGTTAACATTGATGACTCAACCTACGTATCCAACACAACTCTTGATTTTTGAGAACCAAGAACAGCTTCAGAGAGCTTAATGGAGATGCACTGTAGCATCTAAACAGCAGCGACTGGTACCAGCTAAAATCCAAATTGGGCCCCAGGGAATCTAAATTGGGCCCCAGGGAAGTAGAGCACCCAAAGGGGAACAGAGTTGCCTTCGTTACTGCAAAGACAGTTTGATCCTAGAAAACTGATCAAAACTGGAAGTTTCTCGTTTTGTTCCACAAAGCATTTTTCTTCTTCATTTGGAGCAACTCACTGAACTACATTCGTCCGCTCTGTAACTCCAGAGCGCACTGGGATAAAAAGGCTGTCTTCAGGACATGGGAAGAGATTCCTTTTCTTACCATCATGTAACTGGCACGCAAGTGTTGTGATCTTCTGTGTAATTATCATCAGCGGACTAGAACAAAGACAGAAAAAACAGTTACATGTCTTGTAATACAAATTCTTCCCGACCTCCTTACTGAATGCCTTTACCCCTTTAAAAGGCATCACTGTATTAGCGACAAGTGGAAAACATCCAATTAAAACTGAAGGAGGAACTCAGGCATAAGACAATTGCCTGGGTTCAAAACAACACAGTAACTTGCGCTGGAATTTTTAATTGGTAAGTGTGCACAAAGCCTTATTTTGTGTCTCCCCATCCTGCAGCGGTGCAAATTGTAATTCAGAAGAAATCGCACCCTAGGAAACCCCAGCTCCTGCAGCCCGCTGGGCTTCCTTTCGGGCAAAGGCCAAATTCAAGCTCCACGCGATGCAACGCTCGAATACAGCAACGCTCTGTAACATAACCCTGGCTCCTGTTGCTGTTACTCTCCTGTTGTTCGTCTCCTCAGTGCCCTAAAAAAATGTCAGCCCTGCAGATACACGTGTTTATTTCCGCACATGAATAGCCTTACCAATTCGGACTGCATGCAAATACCAGCATAGCTGTCAGCACAGCAGTTTCCCACTAGCTGCTTGGCCATGCAACTGCCTTGCGGACAGCCTGGTCAAGGTGTACTGTCCAGCTGGGACTGTTTGGGTACATGGGATCAGGAGCCTCGCAAAAACGTGTGCTCGCTGCACCTGAGCCATGCTCACAGGCGACAAGCACCCAGCAGCTTTGGTGCCAGCTAAACAAGCCGCATAGGAACAGCCGCTGCGTTCAGTAGGGCTGCTTATACGCCCTGTATCCACCTTTACAGAGCTTCTTGGCACTGCAGGCAAATGTGAGCTTCTGCAGCTAAGGAATAGGAAAAAAAGGCAAAATTCAGCTTGGTGGCGTGAGGAGCTGGTCCCCATGAGGGTAAAGGACACCGCCAGGAGCATTCAGGAGTATGTAAGAAGAAAGATGGGGGGAAAACCGTGGGGACAACTAACCAGTCCCCCACAGGCAGGGGCTGCAGGAATAACTGGTCCATATACAGCTTCTAGGGGCTGTGGAGCCCTAAACACAAAACCCGGCGCTGAACATCTGTAATCTGGAAGGACCCACAGCTGGCAAGGGATGAGCACCTGCTAACACTGCCTGTCCCCACCCCCCTGGTGCTGGGGACACCAGCACAGGGTGCCCAGATGTCACACTGCCTACCAGGGTGCCCAGATGTCACACTGCCTACCAGACCTTCACAACGCCATGGCCAGGCGGCTGTAACGGGCGGTGAGGGTACATCACTATTTTAGAAAGCATTAGGTGTGACGAGTATATGTAAAACCAGTTCCACAGAAGATATTGGTCTTTGCTGAGGATTAATACAAGAGACTGTGTCTCGATTTAGTGATAAATCACCAACACAAACCGTACAGAGGTTTCTCCTTGAGCACAGATGATGTCTTCAACATGGAAATTCAAACCTGAGTTTGTGTACGTGCTATTTACAGAGTATGACTGGTATATGGAAATTTTTTAAGATATGTAGATGATTACGCCACATATTATGGCTATTTATTTTAAATATTGTAATACATTTTCTGGAATTTCATTAAATAAAAAAAGCTGAAGGCTTTGTTTTAGTTGAGGACTGTATTTTCCCCACGCATTTCTCAAGGGAAGGAGAGAAAAAAAAAAAAAAAGCAAAAGTTACATTCAATGATATCTCTATCTAAAGTAATGCCAAATATTCATGTTCTGCAGAGATTTTCAAGAGATTCTGAATCATCCTCAGCTAAATGGACCTACTGTTTACAATCACATGTAAACCCGATGGCTAAGATAAACTGCAATCTGCTTATCCCACTATGAGAAACCAAACTGATTTTCAAGATAATTCGTATGTTGAGCATGGTAAACACAAGAATACCGGGAAAAGACATTCTTTCATCGTAAGTGGTCTTTTTTTTTTTTTTTAAATACTAAATATGGCTGGTCTTTTCCAAGAGTCCACAGGTAATTCTGCGTGGGTAATTTGCATTTTCTATGCCAAAACAGAGAACATGTGATATCAGCCAATTTCTTAATTAGAAAATACTTTTATTGTTTTGGCAGCTTCTGTATGAAATGTCAGTAAAAAAGCTTGCACATAAAATCCAGAACAAACTTAAATATACGCAGGTCAGGAATACAACCGAAACACAAGTGTTTGTACAGCAGCTCTCCTTGGGTCACCTAGACCATTGATTGCAGCTGCGGAATGGACTAATTCAGCAATGACTTTTCACCCTTCAGACAACTCCAATATTGTGAAAGTGTAATTCTAATTTTTATTCCAATTCACCTTTCAAGAAAAGCTATTTGTAAGCTGTTTTCACCATTAGCTTCAACACCCGATTTCTCAAAGTAGATTTTCCCATTCAGACAAAATCTAGCTTTTCTTTCAAAGATACCTAAATCCCGATCCTTTAAGCATATGAAAAAGCAGGTTTTTTTAATCCTGAAGAGATAGAGGCTGTCAGTGAACCAGCAGTTCTACTACAATAAACACAGATTTTTATTTTGTCAGTGCTTGACCTTTTAGCTTTATGGGTGAACACTAACACTTGTTTCAAATTGGTTCAATTTGTTGCATATGTTTCTTATGGCAAGCACTTCACGCCAATATTGAAGAGGGTAACTTTACACCTCAGGCTCAAAGCCAAAACCGTATGCCTTTAAGTGCCTACATTTAGACACTTGTCTTAGAAAATTGGGCCCCTCACTGTAAGCCAGAGAGAACCAAAATGCAAACAATCCTGATGTGCTGATGAACTGAGTGAAGCAGAAGCGCAGCCTGCACTAAAGTCGTAGAACGTATAAACACAGAGAAGAGAGAGGTTCTCTTCATCTGTATTAGGAATTCATCGCCTCATTGACGGCACGCTGTAACCCGGCAGAATAAGTCAGCCTTTTGTGCACTTTTATCAGAAAAGACTGTTTGCATCCCTCAGATCCCAACTGCAGAGGAGCCAAGCGAGCGCAAAAGACATGCTGCTGACACCGTGGGTGGGGGGAAGACCCACAAAATGCACCTGAGATACCTTCAGTCCTCTCTCCTGCCACCATCGTATTACACGTCTATGTATCTCTTCTACACCCTACTCAATATCTCTTCTACACCCTACTCAATATCTCTTCTACACCCTACTCAATATCTCTTCCATACCCTACTCAGGAAGGTGGAAACCTGATGTACAGCGGCAACAGTATGACACCCTCTAAATCTTTCACAAGACCAGTATCAGGTATCATTAAACGCCTCACACAGAGGGTAAGAAAGGTTTCAGGTGAACAGAGAGCATCCTCCGCCCTGCTCAGCTGTCCACCGTCCCTCCACTGACTTGATCCCACTGGGGGACCAAGCCTTCGCCGCAGGAAAGGGCAGAGCACAACAGAGCTATGGCAGTGCTGGAGCTCGCCCTTCTTCTGGCACCCCTTTGGGGTGTGGAGACCCCCCACCTTCTGCACACCCACACCTGTCCCACTGCTCCCTGGGGACTCTCTGATCCCTCCCCATCACACACACCGCAAGCCTAAGACTGTTTTTGTTTCTTCAGAATGAAAAATAGTCCTTTCCCCCAGATTTGCATAGCAATGCATGAGGATGCAAGTCTTGAAACAACATTGAACATTAAATAAGAAAAATGCATTTAATTTAGGGGGAAAAAATAGTATAATCATTTCCTAAATACACATGTGAGTTTTGATTATTAAAACTTGGCAATACCAGAGTATTGAATTGGCATTTCTATTCAGCCTTTCAGGCAAGCTCTAATTTTAAACAGCAATAAAACATTGAGCAAGCTAATACATAAAACAAAGCATCATATCACATATAGTCAATTGGTTCTGACATGGTAATATTTTAAACCTTAGGCTCTACTGGAAAAAGTCAGTAGCACTACCAGCAATAAGGGAAGTTAACCAAACTATAAAACTTCCAATAACCTTACTTTCTCCCAAATTCTGAGAGATGCACAGGTTATTGGAGTGGGCAAATCACTAGGTTGAATTGAAAATGAAAATCTACCTACTACACTTGCATTTACAGATGAAGAGTGAAGACCTACCCCTGGGAAGGAAGCATTTGAAACAAAACACATTTAAAAAGCCTGAATGATGAACTCCATCGTATTTCAACACCTTCCGACGACTTTGACTGCTGATTCCACATCCTCTCCTCTTCACCTCTCCTGCTAAGCACCACAGTTACAAACTAGCACAGAAACGCAGAATTTCATTTACATGTGGTGTGACTTCCCCCCGCTTCTTGTTTTATATATTGGCTAAGGGTTTAATCTCAGGCTGTAGGTGCATCATACCTCCTACACAAAAAACATAGTGGCCCACTTTTAATTAAAAAAAAAATAATCATCAATAAATTGTCCCAGGGAGTCAGTATGAAATAGGAAATTTCAACAAATAAAAAAAAAAACAAACCACCACCAAAACTATCTTTACCCTATATTAGATGCCTTGAAAAATAAACATAAGACAAAGATGCAACAGTTTACAGAGAAAGCTCAATAGAGGGTTTTACCCCCTAATTAAACCTTCCAAATGAAAACATGCCAGTTCATGTCATTTTCAAATGTGGCTTGCCCCAGTGTAATAAATTTGCCCAGCAGCACAGGCCAGTGGAACTGAAGATGTCAGCGCTGGTTTGCAGACAGTTGTGGGGATCCTCCCCGTGTCACAGGCTGGCTTCTGCACCGAGCAAGCTCCGATGCTTGCGAGAGAAAAGACGTTTACCGAGCAGAGTCTGCCTGACCTTAGGTAATCCCGTGGAGGAGTCTGGCACACGCTCGCTAGAAATAGTTTCCACTGACCTGATTTCGCTAAGAGAGGAGGTGGAGTCAAAAGGCTCATTGCTGACAAGACTCCAAAACAGCAAACATTTATTTCAGGTTTATCTCTTCAGCCCTGAAACCCCAATGAGAAGTTCACCCAGCCACCCTCTGCTACGACATTAACGGTGCTGCCGAGGGCATCGCCAAGCCCGAGACACCGCAACGGCTTCACCGGCAGCGGGCTCCTACTTCTGCTTTCCACTGCAAAATGAAGAAGTGCTGAAGCACACAGAGGTAAAACGCTGCACCGAACACACTCGTGCCTCCAAAAGCAACTTCCAATTTGCTTCACTCTGAAAGCTCCCAAACAGCATTGCCTACGCCTTCACTATAGGAGTATTTCACTTCACTTCTGGAGAAGCATCCTGGGATGCACTAGATGTGTGGAGCTCTCTAGTAGCGACTGCCTGCTTGAATTTTGGCTAATTCCCACATTGCGGCTCTTGCAGGGCTTCTGTGTAAGCGATCTCAGTGGTTTCCAGCAGACAGACGGCCAGCGGAGCAGCCAAGCAGCGAGCGGGCACGGAAAACAGCCTGGCCCCCCCTTATTCACCCCACACCTACATTGCTCTGCTGCCTCTGGGGACTCGCTGCGGACCAAAGTTACCCGGAGCTGCTGGAACACACACTGCAACAACATGTTGCACTTCATATATTTAAAAGACGAGAAAATAAAAATAACCAGCTGAACCCGCAGGAGCAGTTAGTATTTCTGCGTTGTGTTTTATCATGGTAACAGAGCAGATCTGTGTTTGTTTCCATCAGCAAAAGTATTTCCTTTGTAAAAAAACGGCTGTTGGACCTTTGTTCCTTTCTTTTCTGGTTGATAATAAGCCACTGAGAGGGGAAAAACCAGCCACAAAGCACTAACCACCCCACAAAAATTCACTGCCTGAACTGACACTTGTTACTGAGGCATCTGCTTATATGGCCTTTCGAGAGGGCTCCTGCAAGGACCATCCCTTTCCAAGCGGATTGCTGAGAACGCTGTTGTTCTGTATCTGGGATAGAGCAAACACATAAAGGCGTCCGTCCCTTCTGCAGAGTGATGTCCACCCAAACACTCATGCAAGAGGTTCAGATTTGACATCTGCAGGGAGGAAAACCGCTCGAGTCTCCCTAATAATTCAGCTCTGCTCTCCCTAAGACCACCAGAAGATTGAAAGCAATGCCAGGGTGCGTGGTGGTTGTCACAAACCCAGTTCCTTTTCTGTCAGGAATGGCACCAAGAAACTCACATATGCAGGATCATTCCTTGACATTTGCCAAATGAGCTGCAGTATGAGGAAATTCTGCTCAGACACTGCAAGAATTCAAAGAGGAAACCAAAAAACTCTATGGTCTTAATCAAGTAACGGATTAAAGCAGACACAACTTGATACAGCTGAGGAGCTCCTCTGAATTCCATCCAGATGTTCATACGCATGTGGCATTTGCTCATGTAGCTTGCTAGATTGGAACCATATCTATTACTAGTTTCCAAAAGTCAAGATCCTTTGATTTATTTTAAACTAATTTCTCCCTAAAGCCATAATATTACTATACATAGTCTGAGCCTGCAATGCAAAGGAAAAAAAAACCCCCATATACAAAACAAACTGTATGTTAGTATTACCATTTTTATAAAGTTGTATAGAAACCAGGCAACTTACCAGCATAATCCTCTTAGCATAAAGAAGAAGAAATAAGAGAGAGAAAAAGAGAGAGAAAGAGTTAGGATTTAGTTTTCCCAGGTACAACTGTATAAATGCCATGGCAAACCAAGCAAAATAAAATATGCACATCTCTCAAAGATTGATTTGAATTAAGGGGGAAGCACAGCATTCCGTGACTTTATAATTAGTGTTCAAAAATGAATAGCTTGCTTTGAGAAAGTAGTCAAGAGAAAATTCCTATACTATGTCACCACATTTTTGAGAAATAATATAAATGAAAGCACTTTGATAAAAGCTATGTAATTTTAATATTATTTTTTTTAAATGTAAAGTGTAGCAAACTGGAACTGGTTTTCATTAAAACCTGGCACGTAGTTTTTTTAAAAAAAAAAACACAACATGAAAATGGAGATTTCACCTAAGTACTATGCATTACATGAAAACCTCCTAAATCAAGAAATTGCTGCAAGCAGCTCGAGTACAGTTTTGATGTGGAAGTCAGTAACCAAACCTACCCTTCGTATGAGTTAGAAGAATTAACTAGTCACCAGCAGGGAACAAGTGTCCTTAACATTGAAGGGACGAGTCACAGTTTCATCTTCCATTTTCCAGTTTGCTTAAGACATGACTCCAAAGTTACCTTATTCTCTCCATCTCTACCTGCATTTTACAAGCTGTGTCCTCAAAACGGGGAGACTCCAAGCAAATGACACAACCATCTATTACTAAAGAACCAGAAAAAGGCATTTGCAAGCACACATTAAAAGGGTTATGCATGCAAGCTGTTAGGTGCACAAAGCAGGTCAAGAGAGCAAATGAGGTATGCCAGCTTACAGCACCGACACTGGGAAACACTCCTGTAATGTCTGGCTCATCACTGTAGGGAACTGACATGGCAAGCTGATGGCACCAGGAACGGTTACGCGCCTATTTGATGGGGATTAAAACATCCTCTTTGCATTCGGATATCACCAGAGACTTAGAGGATACCAAACACAAGTCGGCAGATAACAGGCTTTTTGTTCCCTCTAAGATTCCCTGGAATGCAGTGTTTTGCCTTCTCAGTGCATATCCCCAGCTCACTGGTCCAAAAGGGTGGGAGGCTGGAGGGAGACGGGCATCGCTCCACCGATTTTCTGTCTTGGTTGTTTCTGAAGTCCTGAGGGAGAACGTTGAGACCATCCCTCCAGCCAGGAGCCTGTTTCAATGCTTCCCTACTACCACATGCAATAGATGTGGAACCATCAAACATGGGAAAAGGAGCAACAGGAGGTTCAGCTGCTCCTCATACGTGGAAAAACTGTGATCAGGGAGGATATTTTGTCTCTCTGGGTGATCACATCTGTTTGGGTATGTGCATGAAGCCTCAGTGGGCACGCAGTATTTACAGCTGAGGAAAAGAGGTTTTAGGACAGATTTATGGCCCTGACCTGGCTTTCAGCACTTTGGATTGCAAGTTTTTATGAATACCACTACAATATTTTTATTTATTCTTAGCTTTTAAAACGCGCCGTGAGGAGGTAGTTCATATCCATACTACATTTGGCAGTTCTTTACTACCTGGCAGTTTTACGTTTGACTGAAGTTTAGGAATTGTTTTATATCTTGAAGCATCAGGACAAAATCAAATAACAGATTAAGTTCAGGTATTAGTCTTTCAGTACCACCTTTATCCTCAAGCTCATCATTAGATAAGAGTAGCTCTTTTTGCATCGAGGGAGCAGAAAATGCTACCTAGTCCATACTACAAACAACCACCATTCCTCTTCTTCCACTCCCAGTCTCGGCTGGATCTTTATTAAATGCCTTCGGAGAGAGCCAGCTAACACGCCTCGCAGCGCGTTTCTGAACGCACACTCGCGCTCGTTTCTGTCTCATACACGCACGGAGCTACAGCATTCTGATCCCATTTACAGGCTTTTTGGTATGTCATGTTCTTTCAGAACGTGCTGTTCTGTATTAAAAGAATTGCAGAAAAAATTATAGAACTAAATGGATCTAAATGTGCAAGTTCCCATTTCTGCCCCCTGCTCTAATAAAAAACCCTCAAAAAGTCAAAGAGGAGCTTCCCGCCCCCACCCCTGCAATTTAATTAAATGCTTAAACCCACCACCTCACACAGAGACACATGCACACAGGCAGCAAAAACCTTGATGCCTGCACGAAGACAGGCCTGGAAGAGGCATCTACAACTTACTGTGCCCGTTCACAGAAATGTTTCATAGTATGTTCCTAATTACTCTGTACTCAGACATTCAATTAAGCGAGTGGAATACAGATTAGCACATTGTTTTTAAAGCATGCAAAAGCATCCCCTCCTCTCATAAACAAAATATACAGGGTTAGCTGTCTGTATTTTTGCAAAGCATCCTCTACTGCTTCAGCAAAATCAGAGATACATGAAAAACGCTGCTCCACAGAATGCACGGCATATAAAAAGTTGTGCTATTTAAACAGCAGCCACAAGCTGCCCGCATGAGAGAACCCATAAGACCAGCGCTGACAGCAAAAGCTGATCTCATGTCCCTCTGCCCAGGCTACCCACCACCCAGCTCCCCCCACCACTCACCCCTCCCGCCTGCCGGAGTGCCCGGCGTGGGAAACACCTTCCCAGCTGGGGCAGCACCATCAATCAGAACGGGGGAAAGGATGACCCGGAGCCATCGGCTGTGCCTAGGAAGGTGGGAGGAGGGAAGCCCACCCTTCCTCTCCGGGCAGCCCACCAGGGACCAGAGCACCAGCCATGATGCTCGCCAGGGCTGTAAGCACCCCTCCAGCTCCACAGAGCCACTGTGCACGCCTACCCCCTCCCAGGCTGCCCTAGGTGGAAGTCCAGCTAAGCAAGCTCTACCTTCCTAACTAGATAGTGCCTAGCAAGAAAACAGCAGAAACAACGAGTCAATGCAAAAATCACGCAGAGTTTATTCCTTCCTTAACAAAAAAAAAAAAAAAAAAAAAAAAAGGCTTAAAGGAAACAAAATTGCCGGTGCTCCACACAAAACACACAAAATTATTCTTAAAATGTACTCAATTCAACTAATATTAATTGACACAGGACCCAGCTTGCAGACTCACTCACCCGGAAAAATCTGTAGTGAGAATACCGTAATGAAATATGTATATTCGGCTTATGTGGCACAACGTGAGGTATCCCATAGCTACGACAAAGGAGTACCTAAAAACATAACACACAGAACACATCGTTACCAACACAAGTACCAACAAGAACTAGAATCACTCAAATTGGGTTTGGGCTTGTTTAGGAATGGAGTTTAATTTTTGCAAATTAGGTTGTTAACAAGTCTGAAGCTATGTTACATGATCTGGCAGAAATTTTCAGAGGATTGACAATTTTGTGTACCCAGCTGAAACATTCTGGAGGTGTCTCCTCACCCTGGGGTTGGGGGCCAAGAAAAGAAGAAATAGGATCACTTCAAGTTGGGCGTTTCGATTTCAGAGGTCCCACCTTCACATAATACTTTGAAATTTCCGACTCAAGTATTTGAAACCAGATGATACTGTATGTGTGTCTCTGAAGTTATCCACTGCCTCTTTCATCTGTAAATGTTCCTTATTTACGTGTACAACTCTTCCTCAGACCTACCAGAAACTAAAATATTTCAAGTTGAAGATATTTCCCCTCTTCTAATTTTGCATAAAGGCAGATAATGACACCCAACCTAATCTTTTCAGCTCTACATGCTGAAACACACCATCTTCCAGAAGGATCACAGAATCATTGAGGTTGGAAAGGACCTTGCGGATCATTGAGTCCAACAGAAGAAGCATTCCTTACGTGGAGTGTGACAAATTCACTCTCTGCTTTTCAAGATGACCACAAAATTCTGTTAGGCAGGACAGTAGCGTGACTCTTTCTAAGAGCTGAAGGGTCTGAGGGCTGGAAGTGTTGAGTCTCTAGGGGGGGCAGACACAGCCTTTCATCACTAACTTCTCCTCGTATTTACCTGAGCAAGAAAAGAGGATACTGGGGAGGTAAGAAGCAGATGGGTATTTGGAAAGTGGCTGACATGCAGCAAACTAGACAGTGCAATGGAGAGCTGGGACACCAGAATGGAAGACTCACACCATGTGGACGGACCAGGACCAGGTCTACTGGTGTCCCCTGCATCAGCAGTTAGCCACATAGGGAAGAAGATGCAAAGACCTACAGACTACCTGTCTACAAATGACTAAAACGACTACATGACTACAAACGAGGCTGCACGTCCTGCGCACCCAGCGGAGCCGAGCCACAGGAGGTCAGGCAGGCTGGTAAGGATCCCACCAGAGCCACGGGAGGATCGGTCACGGTGGGAAACTAAAAGCGAAATCAGACAAGAGGAACAGATGCCTGAAAATGAGCCAGGCTTTTGTCAAATCATGGCTGGCTTTAAAAGAAATGAGTTTTAACTCCGTGGGGACTAATAAACCGCAGTGTGAGTGACAGTGATGGATTGCAAGGCAGGCTGCAGGTCACGTGGCCCGCAGCAAAGAGCTGGATGAAAGGCAGACTAAGGGGAGATGACAGCTTCTTCAGGACATTCAGAGCAGAATTTATCTTATTTTATCTGGGTCAGGCATCCAGTCCAGCCTCAGCGAGGTCCTTGGGCTCCCTCTCATCAACGGAGAACGGCAAGCATCCCTACGAAGACAAGTCACCCAGCTCAGACATGGAACGGTGATAGATGGGATGAAGCATCTAAAATAAGCCTCAGTGCTTAAGTGTAAAGCACCTAGACTGAAAGGGAAGCGAGCAGGGAGAGAGATACGGAATTGCTGCTGCAGCTGGGAGCATTTCTGATGCTGGATTAATTTGTCTATTTATAGGCCTTGAAGGCTGGCAGCCTCACCAGAGAGCAAACTAGCAGAAAATAACCACGGAAAGGAGCACGCAGGTTAAACTATGTAGTTTATTTCATTTGCTTGCTTCCACTTGCATTTTGAGGGGAAAAAAGCCAAGTTGTGGAGCCCCACTATGAAGGATCCCATGCCCTTACAGAGCCCCCCCTGTATGAACCGGTCCAGCCCTTAAACTGGCATTTTTCAAGCTTATTCTCAAGCAGCTCAAATACAGTTATTTTGCCAAAATTAATAATGCGTGTGTACTTTGAGTCACACTGCTATGGCTAGTGGAATAGAGTAGAAAAGTCCTCACACAATCCTCCCAACCCTCCTAAGGCTTTTCGGCGCGTTGCATTGCTATTTTACGTTGACTCAAATCCACACACGACTATCTCGCAGCAGTGGGCGACACTGCCTGAACCAGCTTAATTTGCATTGCAGTATACGGCTATTTTTCCCATTGTGACTAATTGGCTAAACAGTGAGAAGTGAGAAAGTTTCCTGCTGAAACTGTGCCCGTTTCCCTACCACCACTTCAACTTGTTTAGGAAAGCACAAGCATCAGACAATTCCCTCTGTAGACTTAGCTCCTCTGATCTACAACCAGTAAGCCCTGCATTTCCCCCAAGTGACGGGCAGGGACAATGACCAGGAGACAAGTAATACACTTTTTTTTTTTTTTAGCACCTTTTCCTTCTGGTCTCTGGATGGCATTTCTTTCCTAAACATTGTCCAACTACTTTTTTTTTTTTAATTACTAATTACCTCTGGACTTCCAGGCTTTGCACTCTGTGAGGGTGTGGAAACAACCTCCTTGATTACTAGCCATCTTGCTGGTGCAAAATGCTAGTGGCTGCTACAGACAGGCTTGTTGGTTATGGTTCACGTTTCAAAACAATCCTAGAGAAAACCTGAGCGATGGTTCCCATTTGGATATCAGAGAGGGGTCGCCTCAGGGAGTGATAAAGAAGAAGGGGAGATGATTAACTGAGCATCAGCTCCTCAGGGAGCCCTGGCCCTGAAGACAAGCGAAGACAGGGTTTCCGTGCCCCAGCCCAGACTGATGTGGGTGTGAGCATTCAGCAGCACCTCCAGAAACAGGCACGTGGCACAGAGACAGAAATCACCTGCACACATCCACACCCAACCACAGCATTACCCACATGCTGTTAGGGAGCCCAACACAAAAGTAAAGAAGTGGGAAGAACTGCCAGCTCATCCTTCTAGCCTGCTATAAAGTAGCAGTTTTACAAATAAAAATTCCTGTTTGTGCGGATTGATGGGAAGCAAACACCTCCCACCTACACAATTTTAAACATTCCCAGGTGCTGAACTCTGTCGGAGAGCATGGTACCCAGCCGAGAAGGCTCCGTGACTGAGCGGAGCTCTTCCACATGAACTTCCTCTTAGTCAGTGGAAGAAGCAGATGTAACCACTGTGTAGTTTTCATTTGCATATGAAAGCACTTCTTGTCTTTTGCCCAGGAAGGCACTTGCACTTTAGGAGTCTTGGTGCTTTCCTTCCTCTGAGACATTTGTATAGGGACAAGAAAGATCCCACAGTAGAGAACTTCTCATGATGATGCCATAAGCTTCTACTTCAAAGCAATGACGTTTCTGGTACTTTCTACTTTTTCAAGCTCAAAGCCCAGTACCAAATGCAAGACTTAATTTCATAGATGACTGAGTTAAGCTTGCACAGTGACCTTACTTGAACTACCTAACTCAAGAATAAGTGGAAAATACCTAAAGGCCAAACAGAAAGGGGGAAAACACATTAAAAAGGATTACCAAAAGCGATCCTCAAGGACACAAGACCAAGGAGAATATGACTTCATTATGTTGCAGAAACCAGAGGTTTGGGCATAAATTAGTCAGCCTGCAAAAGCCAACTTCTAAGGCCAGCAATTTTGTAGGGAGATGCAATATGTCAATGCAAAAACCACAAATTGAGAATACAGCTGCTTCTGTAACCAAATGAACAAAGCTCCTGCAAGTAACTGGGAAAGAAAAGCAGGCAAGAAGAGAAGGTGGTCCTAAGAAGCCCTCGTGCTTCTCCATGAAAGGAGAGAAGTTGTCAGAGAGGCAGCTCCAGACCTGCAGCCACATCAGCTCACCTGTGGATGTTGGGAATACTCGCCATATTCATAATGCCATAGTTCATCATCACCAGGACAAAAAGATGAATGGAATACCTTGAAGACAACAAAGTGAGCATTTAGATAATTTCTACGTGACCTGGAAGGGCTGGCAGTTCAGAGCAAGGGAGTATTTTTCCATGCAAATGACATAAATGCAATGTCACATCAGGGTATCAGTAAACATGGATTATCACAATGACATCTTTATAGCCTGAATATCCAACATAGATTAATACTTGTTGACAAGATATCGTCAATGTGTTTCACTGGGAGAGAGAGCAGCCTGGCTCAAAGCGCGCATTCAAACTGGGCGCATCTTTTCCCAAAGAGGCATATTCAGAGCAGACTGGTATGGCTTTAACTTCCAGAACAAACACCACAGATTAAATACTTCACTTACAAATACTTCCATGGCTCATTTTACTTTCAGGGTTTGGGATGGTTATGCTGGTTAGGAATTTGTGTTTGGTGTTGGTTTTTTTTTTTTTCTGGGATAACATAGAAGGAGCCTTAAGACTACAAAGATGTAATCCAGAAAAGCTGACGTGAAGTTTAAAAATGTTTTTACCCAAGCCTTGTCTACATGGTGACTAAATACTCACCACCCAAAGCAGAAGACAGCAAAGTATATTCCAAAGAGGGTGGCAAATGCATGGCGAACAGCGGAGCTGGCATGACTGGGACCCAAGTAAATACGAAACCAAAACGCAGCCAAAAGGGCAAACAGTTGACAGGCTACAAAATTGATCTGTAAAAGAGAAACAAAACAAAAAAAGGGTTGTGATTCTTGGAGGAGGAGGGAAAGGAGTCTCTCCATGGTCAGAACAATAAAAAGTGGAGCCAGGAAAAGTGGGGGAAAAGCGAGAGCAACGGATCTTTTGTTTCTGAGCATTCCCACTTGTGAGCCCAAGCGGTACCTTTCCTCGGCCAAGGGCAGAAGGGGTTAACGGAGCATGTAGCCACCCAAGCCCTCAGCCAAGAGGAGAGGTGGGTTCCAGCAGGGGCATGCCAGCCCAGCCCTGCTGCAGGGGAGCTCACCCCCTCCCTGTCCTCTGCCTGGCAGGCAGCGGCCAGGAAGCAGACTGGAACTCTGAAGCACTGTCCCAGAGCCCGACCTTCTCCATAATCCCCAAAACAAGGGCAAAATCAACAATCCTGGTGTGACGCTGTTTCCCAAGCAATAACTGGACAGCTGTGATCCTCCAGTCCACGGCGCCCTCCAAGCAAGCCTGCCAACTTCCCATTTTTTTGCAGTTCCAGAGTGCAATGAAAGCAACTTTGCCCTACCGTCATGCTGACAGCTAAAGGAAAATGCTTCCAACTGTTCTTCGGCTACTGCACGTCTCTATAGAGGATGGGAAGTGGCCTGGCCCCATTGCAAAGAGGTAGCCATTGCAGTGGCAGCTCAAGAGACGTATATGCAGAGGGCAAGCAGTACATGACTAGAGGCTACTCGCATCAGACACAAGGACAAGCAACAGCTTCAGCATCCTCAAAGCAAAACCAACACCAAGCTGCCTTCCTCAAGTCACCTTCTCTTTGACAGCAGAAGTCCCAGAAGTCAGAGGAACAACAGAGCTCAGGAGCTGTCTCTAACAGAGCAATACAGCATTAGGACACAACACCCATAAATCCAGCCTGGACCCTAGACAGCTGGAGTTTAATTCATTTATTCAGCTGCAGTCCCTCTTTTTTTAAAAAAAAAATAAAATAAAATCACCCTGAGCGCTCCAGCAGCAAGTCATCCTAGACCGAGCAAAACTAAATAGGCTGCAACATTTAAGCAATCACTTGGATTAGAGGATTATCCAAAGCTATCAGTCCAGGACAGGATGATGTATCTCACTCGGAAATGCTCTGACATGCTGGCTGTCCTGAGGTGGTTGGATGCGGCCAGGCTTCTTGTCAAAAACATTTACAATGCATTTAACAAGACACTACAGTCCCAAACTGCTTTTATTCCGGGGACTGTATCCAACATGGTGCTACTCAAGCAAAGGATTTTATTAAAGGTTTGTTGGCTACGTTGCTGCAGTTCCTTTATTTCAGTGATGCAGGCAGCCATGCAATAGAATAAGGCAATAACTTAAATAGTTAGATATGCTGAATTTTAGTTCTTTGGAGTAGAGACAATACCGATTTATTTCTTGTTTGTGTAAGCAGCCAGCATTTATAACAGATGCTATTGCAGAACTATACCCAAAAGCAAGTAATTCTTATTTTCCATGCAAGATTTAAAAATAAGAGAATAAAATTGCGCTGGTCTCACAAAATCCAGGTGCTGTAGTACAAATCCCAAACTCTCATCTGGACTATTACCATATAGATACGCTCAAAACACCAACTCCTCCCTGCCCTCCTCCCACAGCCAGAGGTACTGCAGAAATGGCTGAAGAGAGGACATGCCCTGCAAGGCTGCTCCGACTGCATCCTTTCTAAGCAAGTTCCCAAGATGGATGTATGCCAGTTCATCCAGTGAACCTCAATCCCAACCCAGCCTGCTCCCAGTTAGGGTCATACTAGTACATCCAGTGCAGCTCAGCCCTGTAGCATGCAGAGCTCCTCTGATTCAGTATGAAGAAGGAAAGTGTAGAGACTCCAAGAAGCTTGATGTGGCTAACTGCTTAAAAGACACCACCACCTTTCCGTGTAGTGGCACTCACAGAAGCTTTACCCCAGTAAAAACCATCCAGATAAGCAAGTATTCGCTTTTTTACTTTCATCCAGCTCTTGTATGTTCAGTTCGAGATGTTAAAGGTGCTGAGACTTCAGAGGTTCACACACACAGCAAAATGCAAGTGCAAAATCCCCTGGCAAACACAACTGTAACAGCATTTACATAGCTAACGCAGGTAATCACAGCAGCAGCAGCAGCAAGCAAGCAGCACAGACTTCACCACAAGCATACATCCCGTACACGACGCACAGCAGCCTTGCATCTATACGCTGTTGCTTGCCTACACTATCAGTTCCTCTGAGCACACGTTACCTGTGCTGCTTGGATTAAAGTCAGCACGGGTACACCAACCATTCCACCAGCACGGCCTCCTTTTGCTGTGCAAATTAACCATGACTTTTTTTTCTCTGTGCTGTTTTTGCAAGAGTTGGGGTAAAGCCTTGTACCAGGATAACAGCAAAAGCACACGCTAGCCTTACGTTTCAATCAGCCTTCAATGTGTAAGTTGCTTTTGCAGAGCAGCCAAACATCACAGATGCAATATACCCGGCAAGCAATAACCTCAGAATACTAGTTCACCCTTTTTGTACTGAATTAAACCAGAAAGTACCTTACAGAGGAATGGCTACAACACACCACGAGAAGTTATGGCTATGATTCAAAAAGCTAAAGATTAACCTTCCTTTTTAGGGTCTGTCAATGACAGTGATGGTGTTGAAGAGTCACAAACACACATCAGGATTCCTGAGTATCATATGAACGTGACGTGACCCACCACAACAGCACAAAGAAAGCGAGAAGGTGGTACCCAATGCATTGCTTGGAAGATCAACTCTTGGATACAGGAAAAGAAAAAAAAAAAAAGCAGTATGAAGTGCAGAAAGAGAACACTGGCTCACTGGCTGAGAACATTCATGCCTTTACCCTCCCTTCCGAACTGCAGCCACCATAAGTCTTCGGTGGTTTTCCAGGTTCCACTCCTTCACGACCATGTTTTGCCATGACGGCACCGCCCCAAACACAACATGCTGCCTCTGTTTTAATTTGTCTACCATTCAGGCTTTCAGGGTTTTTTTGGTGTGTATTTACAGCAACACATACACATTACAAGCAACATGATCAGTGTTCAAGGATTCAGCAGCAGAGGGCTTGGGAGGGGGATACCAATGAACAAGAAAGCCAGGTAAATACAACGGTTACTGATAAAACCTTTCTGTCATCCATGAGGTATTTGGTACCTGTTGGGCAAAACCATTGGGAAATAGTATTGGAGAATACTTCTTGTACCCGTCCACCTACAAACCTGCACTCAGAACCTGAATGCAGCAAGATGACCTCTGATTTCTGCGGGGTTTGGTTTGCAGGATGAAACTTAGCTGCGCAGAACTTACTAGAAGGTCTAGCACATAGTTTACCGCAAGACTGACTTCTAGAGGTGCTGAGTAGTTGCAGAATTCGTCTGCAGATTGTTCCCTTCCGAGTTCACCTGAGCCAAGCTGAAAGCGTGACTAAAACACGCCAAATCTTTTCCTAACTATAACCCATCACAAAGAGAGGGAGGGAATTTGTTGGTTTCTTGGGTCTGAGGATAAGACGAGACACCAGAAAAACTGGGGTGCTCCCTTCCAAGTGCTGAGAAGAATTTGTTCTGTCTAGCAGGCTTAACTCCACATGTAAACCTGAGCACTAACTCTGGTACAAGACCATCTCTGGTCTGTTCTCCACAGAGTAACAGATATAATAGTTTTTCATAAAACTACCACCTCTATTTAGTTACTTATACATAACATTTTGCACATATGCAGCATTCACATGCGTACACACAAAGACTGCCAGTTCATCTGACAGTGACTCTACTGCATTCCGCTTAACATTAATTTTATTCTTCGCTCTACATATTTAAGGTACCTAAGTAAACAGATCCCTATGATTTGAGAGATATTGTATTGCATCACAAGAGAAGTAGCAGTCACACTTTCCTCCCTTTCCCTTTCCAGAGAGAAAAAGAGTTCACATTATTCCCTTTTGGTTATTTCCACTGTTGCTAAAAACACTTTGTAAACAGTAAATTGAGGGCTTCTGAACATTGATGAATGGTGCCCACACAAAAATAACACGGAAACAGAAATTATATGAGAATTAACCCTTCTCATTCCAACCCACCATTATAAGTCATTTAATCCATGGGTTTAGCTAGCCACACCTATTCAGTGTTGCCATCAAATTTTTGCATGTCTAGTTTCAACTCTGCAAGCAGAAAAGAAACACCTTTGCTTTTTACAGTCACTGTCTTCCATGCTCTAGTGGGTAAGATGTAATAAAATTAGGAATCAGAGCACATGATATGTTGCCAAAACAAGATACTACCTTCCTTTCATTTTCCATGATTAAACATTGGAAGACAGAAAGGCAGTCTGCAACGACATCTGGAAGACGTGTATCTGAGTCACAGCCAGCTGAAGACAGCCTTGCAATGCAGAAACAAGATATCGGCACTTTTGGAGAGAGAGAAAATCTGGAACAGCTCCAGCCTGACTCGGTTGATGGTTACTGCTGTCTGGCTAAGGAATTCTGTAATATCTAATAGTCTCGACTTTAAAAGGCCAGATGAATCCAGAGCATGTAAACACCAGGTACAGGCAACGAGAAAAAAAAATGAAAAAGAACTGTAGTTCCCCCCTTTATCCATTCAAATTCTGTAGTAGCAATAACTCCAAGTGATGTTTAGACTGCAAAACTGAGTTTTATACAAAGCTAGTAATCAGGTCAAACCAACCAACCAAGCACCCATGATGTTGACACAAGAATAACCAAACATAGCGGTTTCAAGATCCCCCTACACTATTATGCTAAAATCAAAGCCCTCAGAGTACGTGAAGGGTTAGTTCCATCTACCTCAAGCCTTTGCATCTTCTCCCATTTTTAACTGGGTGAAACCAACTTGGCAGGTGTTGGACTGGTACTGTCGGAAGGGGAAGCACTAACTCCCAGGGACCTAGAGCCACCTTCTCAGTCATCTCCACCAACAGGCAGGACATATTACATTGGAAAGTCATCTCTTCCACTTCCTAACCATAAAACCTTTTCCTCTATCTTTTATAGGGTCCCATGAACCATCTGCAAGTGGGCACTTGTAAGGGTAAAAGCCAGCTGGCAAGTCATAAAATAAAAGTTCCAAACACCTGGCACTGCATACGTGCGTCTCAACATCTCAGTGTTTGCAGGACATGAGCCCACTGCCAGTAACGCTGAGTAGGAACAACTGTCACCTTTTGTTCTGGGGGCAAACTGGCTTCATGGTGGAAGTCTGGGGGCAGCGGAGGGGGGGAACTAGCAATTTGTCAAATTCCTCTCACAGGAAAGTCATGGAGCCGTAGCATGTTTACAAAAGGAGACAGGTAAACGGGTTATTTGGTGCACTGAAAAATGACTGGGGGAAAAAAAACATCAAAAAAATCCTACAAGGAGAAAATGGAAAGTGCTTTTCCTAGCTATAAGTTCTTGAGACGGGAAACAGAAAATAGGAGAGGAGGCAAAACCCAGCTTTATATCCTTCCACTGAATCATCACAAATAGTCTTGGTCACCACTTACCGTAGTTCAGGGTAGGCTACTGATCACCCACTTCAGGACGTTTCCATTCCCCTCACCCCATAAGCTTTGCATCTGCAAATCTCCCTATTTAAAAAAGTGGTAACAGACATTGGAGGGTTACTAGATCACACTCTAGGAAGAGTTAATAAGTAAGTTTAAGCACATAGCCCATTATCTGGGTGCTTTTAACATTCTCCTTATAATCAAGTATCAGGAAGAAATATCCTGCATTCTGTTTTGACCACAAAAATACTTTGCTTTCCCTTTACTACTTCTTTCCTCCCTTATAACAGCAGAAAAACTGATCTCACTTTCCAAATATCTAGGAGGATTTAACAAATTGACCACGCAGTTCTCTCCAAACTCCAAACGGCAATTAAGTCCATTGCCCAAACCAGACACTCCTCTGTAAGCAAAATTCCTATTACTGCTATAAATCATTCACTTTGAAAATCGCTATGAGAAATCACACTGCTCACTTGTCACTTGTTGGATGACAAGGTGCTGCCATGTCCCCCACAGCACACAACCTCTGGACAAAACCCAGGCATGTGGCACATTCACACGTGTTCACAGAGGTACAAGTGTCTTATGGCACAGCCAGGCTGCCGGAATATTCCCAGCTAGCATCCACATCCATGCTCACTTCCATGTGCAGCAGATGATGCAGTGTCCTCGGATTACATATAGCACAGAAGACACCTCTCCTTTCATTCCAGGCCTTGCACTTACCAGCCAAATGAGGGAATAAGGCTTTAAATCTGAATTTCATCTGCCGAACAATGCCTGCCAGGGTGGCTCAGTGTAAAGATGAAATTGTAGCCCATGGTCAAGATATCTGTATTTGCTGCTGTCTACTAACGAGCTACTGAGCATCAACTTAGGAGGCTGCTACAAGGTTTTGATCTGGCAAATTAGAATTTCTCCTCGATTCACTAACTTCCCGCAGATCACCGAACATCTGTTTTCAGTATAGGGAAAAGCATGAAGAACCATATTAATAGAAACTACTGACAGCAACAGCAACTCCTTCCCAAGTCGAACCACTTTCTGTGGAGTCCGCCAGTGCTCGGGCAGTATTTTGGGAAGTGGATGCCACCATAAAACATTCCGCTTTGCCAGAGATCAGCCCATCTTCCAGGATGGCGCCTCTCTTGCAAAGAAGAACGCCAGAACTACAGAAGTGCCAATAATCTGTTTTCTCTGTTTAAAAGGTTGTTTTACACATAGAACCAAAGACACCTGGCAAACAACATGTTTAAGTTCACTTTGCTGGAGACATTTCTACTTTGATGTTGAATCATAGTCCTGCTGTTATGATAGCATTTCGTAACATCCAAATTGTGATATTTAAAATGGGTGTGTTAAGAATGAGAGATGGAATATTCTTCAACCAGATCATCTCAAAGATATCTGATACTTACTGAAATTTTTCAAAATATTTTGATCTTCCAGGCTATTTTTATAACCATAAGGACAAATATTCTCTGCAGAGATCACTCAGCTCTACGCAGGGAGGGCACAAACACCCCCCAAAAGGAGGGAGATATCACAGAAACCACGTCAAGCTTCCCACCGCTAGAACTTTGACTTGGGCTTCCACAAAGGAAAAGGATTCGTGTAACATCCTCTTGTGCAGCTCCCCTTATTTCCCACAGTGGTATCGCTTTGCACAGAACTGGGTGCACCCAGGGCCAGCACAAACAGGCATTTGTGAAGAAATCAGAAGCGACTGTCGCTTCCAAGATGCTGTGTTTTCCGTGCACAGCCAGGCACTGTGAATTGCCAACAGCACGGATCAGAGAGACGACAAATTCATTTACAATGGGGAAATACGGATACGACTACTGAAAAGTCACATCTCCGGTATTACACCGAAACAACTCATTTCTGTGACTTTGTGTGGTAGGAGTCCTGCGAAGATTTTGCGGGGGCAGAAGCAAGGTTTGAAAATAGAATTTCTCTCATAGCGGGGGAGAGAGAGAGGCAGAGAGAGGAAAGTGTACATGCATGACTAATTTACTGTCCCCTTCAGAAGCAGCACTACGTTCTCATAGCCCTGGCTTTTTTGTTGCTGTTGCATGCGGAATATGGAGTTGGTAAAGTGGAATACACCGAACTGACAGTATTTTTGCCTGTTGTGCTGTTTTCCTGGGTAAATTCTGCTGTTTCCCTACTTCCAGGGTCAAATATCTTTCCATGATTTAGACTATAAACTTGAAACAGATGTTCCTTCTGGATTACCTCTCTGAAGCCACTAGCAGAATAATCACTCACAGGACACCCACATATAGCTATAGAACAGATTAAACCCTGAGTCATCAGAAATTTTAAAAGAAAAACATGTTAAGTCCCAAGTAAGCTTGAGAAGTCAAATCTATATCATAACGCTAAGTCACACACCCATACATTTACCGCTGATGGCTGATAAATTTAACGTGTGGACCTGATCCAAATCTAGCTTTAGCTCGCTGTCGACAGCTCTTACATCGAACTGTAATGACTCTGTATGTTGAACAGATGTTTAAGTAATGATCATTTATGTGCGGTGATGTTCTGCCGCTACCTGTAACTCAGTAATTACTGTTCTCTCGGTGAGTAATGCATGATGAAATTCCCTTGTACCCGAGGTAGCCCGCATTAATTCCTACCTGTAACAGAAGCAGCAGTAAAAATCAAACAAGCTGGAGACTTTAGTCATTCAGGTGGGTTTTTTTTTTAAACCAGAATGCCTTTAGGTTGTTAGGAGAGCTGCCTCATTCCTTCAGGCTACTCAGCAGCGAGGTAACATATTAATTACAGTACCTTTAACCCAAAAAGAGTACTTTAAAAAGAATAATTCGACACACCTCTGCGCAGGTGTAGTATTGCGTGGTACAACATGGCAGACACGGCTAAAAGCAGAACTAATGCCATCAGGTCTGAGTGAATATTTCAATGAAAGAAGGAACAAGAGGAGAGAAATGTTGTTATCCAAATGGAAATTTTGACAAGAATAAAAAAAAAAAAAAAACCAAAAACCAAAAAAACCCAGAAATACCCCCCCAAAAAAAACACCAGGACCATCAGCCTCGCTTTTCCATAAGCTTCCACAAGAAGTAAGAAATCACTGGGATCTTGTACTTCTCATAGGAAAGATGGCATCTTGTACCACCTACCCTCCTTGCTTACGCACAGGTTCATGCCGATGCGGAGGAGACAGGCTGAGCTCATCATCGCACTACTCCATCGCTCCAGCTCTTCTGGCAGGGGCTACTCAAGACTCCTCGATTTAAGCGTATGTAAAAGTTAGGAGACAGATGCTGAAGTGAAAATGAGCAGAAACAAGGAAAACAACAACGCCAGAAGAGTAAAATACAACAGAGACATCAGTGCCTGCAAAGCCTCCTCTGAAGGTCCCTAGAGACCTCAGGGGTCCTAGAGACAGGAATGTCCCGTGGCAGGGACACCACACCACTGCTCCCTGCTTTCTTTGCCACCTGGAGGGCTCAGGCAACTGGCTGGAGCTTGGATCCTTAGCTTTCATAATCGTTAGTGAAATACACCCGTTACGCATCTTCTCACAAATGAATTCGTGGATAATAGATATTGTTCCCAAATGGTCTTTTCAGACCTGATGAGCGCTCCCAAGCCCCAAACAATGATTTTCACACAGGCTCTCAGGAGCATTGCCCAGCCCCTGCCCTCCAACTCTGACACCCCATCCACCACAGCCAGAGGGTCAATGACACAAATAAAAAAAAAACAGGACCAAGACAGGTTTCATTAGATGTGACCCAGCTCGCGTTCTCCAGCCTCCAGCACTAACTGCTCTGGAGATTTCAGTCCAGTTTCTATTTTTGTATTCTTCAGTAAATACCGTCAATGTAGCAGTGCTAAGAGTAGCATCAACACAGACCTGCATTTCCCCCCTGCCAGATTTAAAGTTTTCATTTTAAAAAACTTAGAACACAGCACAGCAAGTCGAGCACCTTTTCCCTTTGTCTCTGTAACTGACATAAGCACACAGCTGATTTATTTAAAATGCAAAGGAGGAAGACAATATGGACGTGCATATACCCCGCCACCCTGCTGGCACGTCGTTCTGTGGCTTCAGTGTAAATTATATTCCCCAAATACCTATGGGAGCTGCATGAACGTAGGAATGGCAGGATCCTTATAGCAGCGTTTCGAAAGTCCCAATTCAGAAACACGCTTAACTTTCAGGCCAAATAAAAACCTTGCGCCTGCACATATTCCCCAATTTAAAAATAAAACAGTAGGCTTAAAGTGCAATCCTTCACTAGAATGGGAACTGGCACATCTAAAATAACTTGCCCCATTATTGCTGTTGCAATGCCTGTGCAATTCTATTTTCAGTTCCTTTTCTATAGAAGAATTTGCCAGTGGTCTCTAAAAACACGCACCAATACAAACAGCGCAGTTTTGTTCACATTATCCCAGTGATATCCCAGTAAAGCGCACACAACAGAAAGAAACAAACATCAGAAAGGGGAGAAAAAAGTGCCAGCTTCACAAGTTATTCTAAACCAAAAGAAAGTTGGGCTTTTCTTTCCCCACCGTAGAAACTGTCAGCACGTTGTTAAATTTAGGCACATTATCCTTGGAATTAAGTGGCTTGATCAAAGACTAAACCTTTCAGACATGGCAATGCTATTATGTAAGAATTTATTAGGCCCTTACACATCAAAAATCTGGAACATCCTGTATTTAAACACTCAGTCATGCTCACAGTACCTTAAATCAAGGGCACTGCAAAAATTAGCATATTAGGGCATGCTTTAAAAATCTATGCAAGGACTTTGCTAGAGGAAGGAGCAGAATTTACCTGCCCTAATGCTGAGGTCGATACCTGAGCTAGTCCACCTAAATTTCTTTTATTGGCAATGGAAAAAAAAGGCAGCTCTAGGTTGCAATTCATCTAATCCCAAAACAGGTACCTCTACTATAAAAGTAATCTAGATGAGTAAGTTTAGGTGTAGAAATGTATGCTGCAGACTTGCAAAGACGAAGAGTAGCCATACTACACGCATTAACTTCTAACAGAAATTAAAAAAAAACTCTGGACTGTGAAAGAGGACTTCCATTTAGTTTTATGAAATGAAATTTTCAGAAGTGACCTGGTGCTCGCGGTCTCACGGTTCCTGGTGCTCTGCTTTTTGGTTTACCACTGCAAGCCACTGTAAAATGGGATCATATTCCAGAAGCTGGTGTTCTGCAATAAACTAAGCCCATGACACAGAGCTGGGGGGGAAAAAACCACCAGGTGCCAATCAGAAGGTACTTCAGGAAAAAACTTACTGGTATATCTACTGCCAGATGTGTATGGAAGTGTTTTAGGGTACCAGTACTCCTACACGATGGGTGTAGTCGAACGCACCCGGTTTCCTGCACCCAGGTGCTGCAAACCTCAGCTCTTCCTGTCCTCCTCCTTGTCTAAGCAGTTTTGCATCTTCAAAACACCCAGTAAAGGAAAACCTTTGTGAACATCAAAGAAAATGCTTTCAGTTGAGCTCAGAAGCATCACTTCAAGGTACGTCAATATGAAGAGGTGAAGAACTACGCTCTTCTGCCCACGCTCCAACCTAGCAAAATAAGGGGCACAGACCTCAGGGCACCACCATACCCTTTCCAACACTGCAGAGCCACAGAATTTGCTAAAAGCTGTACAGAAAATATTCCC
The DNA here is from genome assembly GCA_035590275.1 of Ibycter americanus. Taxonomy (NCBI): domain Eukaryota; kingdom Metazoa; phylum Chordata; class Aves; order Falconiformes; family Falconidae; genus Ibycter; species Ibycter americanus. The sequence continues at coordinate 98,616,719 of JAVJGI010000040.1, forward strand.
AGCTACTTTTCAACATGGAACTCCCTTGCAGGTAGAAAAGGATACATAAGGATTTTGGGATGCCATCAATAAGGCCCAGGGAAAATCTGCAGTGAATCTGCTCAGAATTTTTTTTTTTTTCGGTAGAGTTAATTTTCAGTCAGCTCAACCTGTGCAGATGCACAACTGAGAGTTTTTTCACAAGAGAAGAAAAAAACCCATGGCACAAGGGGAAGGATAGATGCAGAACCACCCTTTTTACTACTAAACTTTAGTCAGAGCCATTTATTTGACTGGGAAAATCAGTTTACATTTTGGCAATTACCTTTGCAAACGTAACAGTAAGTCACTCTCCTTGTTTCCATAACCAAAGAAAACTTTATATTCTGCAGTTGCTCGTAGAGTCCCCCATTCCCACCGTGGCCCTTGATTCTGCTGGCAAGCAAATTTTCTAGATAGGTTTTTCCTTCATTTTGTAGCCTACATCCAGAGAGCTGTGTATGGATTGGGTTTTGTTGTTTTTTTTTTTTTTCAATTCAAGCACAACTATCTTTGTCCCATTTCTTTGCTATAAGAGTGACTGTGTAGAATCAGCCACGCTCTGTAACTGCCAGCTTCAGATACCTGCTTTCACAGTCGTGAGATTTCAGCCATAAAATACTACTCTTCGCTATTGTACTACAGTTTAAAAGTAAAATTATGGCTCTATGCTGTTTAATGTAAGATATGTTCATCCAACCTTCATTCACGTGGGCTGCAGACTTATTTTTACCCCTTCAGAACTGTGGCAGGAAGAGAAGGCACCAATAAAACGAGTACAGCGACAATATCCTGTACTGGCTGGGTTTTCCTTCCTTTTTTCTGCTTAGAATTTGCAGCACACTCACTTCATGCTCATTTATTTTGGATTTTGAACCATGCAAGATGACCAGAACGTAGCCCCAGCTGTTCAGTTACGCCTGTGCTACAAGCACCTTACATCTACAGCAAATATCTCTGGAAGCTGAACTTTGGAGCGTGTCTAATTTTAGGCGTTCAACTTCAGACGCTATTGAAAACAAGTAACTTGGAGATGGCAAGCGCTCAGGACTCAGTGCAAGTCAAACATCTCAACCGTCACTAAACTAAAATATCTGGAAATCATTAGTACCTTTCCAAGGAGTCATGCTCTGAATGAATTCCAGGGGTTACCCCCTCTCCAAAAAAAAAAAAAGAAACAAAACCCCACCACAAAACACATTTCCTAGTTTCAAACTTAGCAACCAAATCAAAACAAAAACTAACAGGAAAACACAGCGTGAGCAAGTGTCAGCTGGTGAATAAAGAACTGTAAAGTTAACAAAAAATAAAAAGAAGACATACTTGGATTTTGCTATAAATTCATTTCATTTGCACTGTATTTGAGGAAAAATGATTTATTTTCCTTGCCTCATCAAAAGCACGCTGCCTTCTTTATATATCCCCCCCTAGAGTTCCATACTTCTGTTTGCATACAGTACAGCAGAACTTTGGGTTATAACACTGATACTTTCCAAAGATAACTGCCATATCAGGAGGGGAAAAAAACCACCCACGTCTGTATTACCACAGCATTACATTTTTCCCCAGGCATATTCTTGCCATGCTTATGAATCAGCAATAGCAGAAATTTAACTTGCTTTCCTTTACAAAGGACAGCAATCATTAGGCAATAGGAATAAGTCTAATTTTTTCCTCTTTAACAGGTTGGGAAAAAAAGAAAAGAATGCTTTTACATATTAGAATTATTACAGTGATGGTCCTGCTACACAGTGACAGGCAACTTGTTGTCCAAGAAACAAAGTACAGCAACAAAATTCCAGAAACTCCAAGTGAGCTCTTCTCAAAACACCCTATGAACTTGAGCGTAGCCAGGGAAAAGAAATTCAACAGTCCTTTAAGTTGCATAAATAATTATAACTTCCCTTTCAAACATGCCCTTTACACATAAAGTCTAAAAAAACGTGCTTTAAAAGAACTGAGGCATTGCATGATCTGCATAGCTGGCTTGCAAAATTTATTTCCATCTCTCTATCACAAGGTTTTATACCACTAACATGTGGCTATCTCAGTAGCACTTTGAGAAAGCATTTCAGGTTTGATTTTTAGCAAACTTAAGATACCTCCAAACACACATGGAGTTTTTCCCACTGTTACTGTAGCCCTAAAGTGCAGAGCGCAGCAGGCACCTGAGCAACGAGCAGCACGGACCGTACACGGGACGAGGGAGAGGAGGCTCAGAAGGGGATGCCCAGGGACCTGGGTCCCCAGTGACTGCTCAAAGCCTCTCCAGGGCACACGTCAGTAGTTCCGCCTGCCAGCTAATAAATGAGGCCACCATCTTTCAGGCAGAAATAGTCCAAGCAATTGCAAAGACCTGATCCTAGACAGGGGAGACAGAGGCACACGTGCCATCTAGGGTCTTCCAAACCGGTCTGGTACGCTGCCCTTATTAGTGACTAAGCTCAAAATCTGAAGTGTCAGCGAAAAAGGAAAAAGAGGCGGCAGACAGGGAATCAATTATCTCCTAATAATCATTTAAACCCTGACTCAACTCTATCCAGGCCAAAAAACCAGGAAGCCTGACTGAGATGCTTAGGCAACTGAGGTAATGGAGCATGCAGAATGTATGATTGATCAACAGTTAGATAACAGGCTACTAATCAGGATGTCGGAACCCTATCAAAGGATGAAGGCAGACTATGCCAAACACCTCCAAAGAGAATATGCAGATCACAAACGTCTCAAATATATCACTAAAGATATGCAGCATAAACTGAACAGAGAGGAAATGCTCAGCATCTGGACAAAAAAAAAAAGAGCCCTAACAGTTAAAGATCAGAACAGACAAGCAAGAGGATAACCAAGAGGGAAACACATCGCAAAGCATCGAAGGGACCAGTTACTTTCTGTATAAACTAACAGAAAGGCAGCTGTAGCTCGGGCTCCTTGAAAGCAGGCTGTTGGAGAAGTGACATCTTTTGGGTGTTGGCTGATCCTCCCTGCGGAGATCTGCTGCTTCCTGCTCCATCACCATGTGAAGAAGAAACTCAAGTAATAAACCCAGCCTCGAGTCAAGCCCTGGGAAGGGATGACGACTCCAGTAGCACACCCACGCACCTGTAACGGGAGCAGCCACGCCTGGGACTGCCGGCAGTGACTCGGGATCCCAAAAGCATCAGCGGCACCTGAAGCAGAGCTGCCAGAAACCAGTGTCTGCGGAGGGGACAGGCCCTGAGAAGAGCCAGCAAAACAATACATACTTCCAAAAGCTTCCTCTTTTAAGCTATTAAGTATCTTAGTCTAGATACTCATGTTTTTCATAGAAACATCCAAGTCCATGCTGGCTCTGGCCAAGTCCTTGACCTCAGCAGCCTCCTGTTGAAATGGGTTTCACAGTCCAGTTCTGGACTGCAGGAAAAAGACCTTCATTTTAACCACTACTGAATCTGCAGCCTTCCAACATTACCACATTTTCCTCTTCACATGGAGAAACACTGGGAGACAGAAGGGAAGAAGTCCTAGATCTGTTTCATTTATGCTGCTCATGGATACTTCCACCATGAGCCCTCTTAACAGTCACTTTCCTAAAGGAAATGACCCAGTTCCTTCACTTGGGTTTTGCACGTTTAAGAGAAGTCTACCCTGTAATTTTTTCTCTTTTACCTTGTGCGTATTTTCATTCTGGTTTCATGGCAAAGAACAGCTACAGTCATCTTTCTACTGACAAGAGCAACTACAGCGGGAGAGAAACATCATTATGTCCCCCATTTCCCACCACCCTGGACCATTCTTTGTTCTAACCCTCATTTTATTTACTGGTTAGCATCAGCGGAACTTCTCTATAACTTTCTTTTTCCAAACAGCTGAGCCCATTTTCCTCTCTGCAACGCTACGTTTGCAAATGGGAACCAGCGCCCTAGCAGAGAAGCAGCAATAAAGGTAACACAAAATTAAAGTTACAATCTCTGAGTAAAAAAAAAAAAAAAAAAAACAGCAAATGTTTCCTCTCTCAAGAGTCTGTCATATTTCACAATGTACCACAGCAACATGCCTACACTTTCAACATACTCACATAAAATAGGCAAAACCTACCCAGACACTGAGTGCACTGTTATTGTTGCTGTGGCAACTACAGACCACAATTTTTTGCCTCCAGAGAATTAGCATGAACACAAACATACACTCAAAGGCATAAACAGCTGTGGGTGCTAACAGTGCCTACGACTCACTGTGGATGTGTAACGCTGCCATCAAAAACTGGATTTAATTCAAAAAGTCCTGTAACTTCCCAGTCGCTGCCTCCAAACCATTTTTCTCCGCTTGTTTTTCACCTTCAATACATCATAGTTGGCAAAACGTCCCGAGAAACGCTGCCGCATAAGAAGTATTAATGTAAGACAACTTAAACTCCACTCGTGAGTGAACAAAGTCATGCTAAAACTCTTTCTCAAGCAGATAAATCAGTGATCTATCAGCTGGAATTTGCTGGTATAAATACTTACTGCAAACCGTAGGAGTCAGTGATTTGAACCTGCCCTCTGTGTGTGCGCACATGAGATAAACAAAGTCAATACCGTACTACTCCTTAACACTCCCCTGCACTGATAACAGAGGGGAAAAAAATACTTTCACCAGTTTATAATGTCATTTAGCTAGGCGTAAGAGTTAATAATTAATTTCTACACAGCGATCCTTTAAAAAAAAAGTTCCAAATAAAACCGATACACGAGCGTGAAAGCAAGCGTGGAAGTTATTCGAGAAATGTTGGGAGCGGGGGGGTGTCCTCAAGCATCTCGGCTTTTTGCCCTGTCATTTTGCTCTCCCCATTCCTGCCCTATCTGCATCCCAGTGCCAAACAGCACTCGAACAAGAAACCGCAAACGAAGAAAACGCTCGAGTCCAATTAAAGCTTTTGTCACAAGACCAGGGCTTGGAGAAGCAGCACACGCTCACCCTGTGCGTGACAGCCAGCAGCTGAACTTGCTGTCTTGGCCCGAAATTGTTATTTAGTTTTTGAGCGTTCTGCATGCAATCCAAAAGGCTGATCAAAAGGAGCATTTTCTTGCCTCCTTTCCCCCTCCCAGCTGTCCCCAGCCTGACGCCCGCGCTGAACTTGAACACTGCAGAATATAACCTTGCACTGATCGATACTTTCGACAGTCGCTATTCCATAGGAATGCCAGATTTTTGTTGGGGACTTACCAGGCAGATACACACCCTCAGGACTACCTGCCCTTTGCATAAGTCATCCAGTAGGTAGCTCACCTGCTTTCAGACAGCATCCCACCCATCACGCTACCAGAACAGGGTCAGCATGGCTGTGCTTCTGTTCCTTAAATAAATTGTCGTGTCCTTTGTGGCATTATAGTAAAAGGCTAATGAATTCTTTCCAGGACAACAGCTTTACAAAATCTGGGTACTCAGTCAGAAAATAGCAAAATTAAAGTCGGGTTTGGCAACCTAGGTACTATCTCTCTACAAATGTGTTTTAAGGTGTTCATTTCAAGTTCATTTTTGCTTACTGTTTCTCAAATAACTGAAAGTTCCATAGCTTTATTTTTTGCAGTTGAGGGTGTCGGGCAGGGGGGCATTAAATCTGACAAGGACTGTTGCAATTCAAAATGAAAACATAGTTTTCAATTGCAAAATCACTGGCATTAGGAAATTGAAATGTAGCACAGTTCACACCAGGCATTGCCAGTTGTTGCTGTTGCCTCAGAGCAGCCTTTTGCCAGTGAGAATCACGTACTACCCCCACTTCTGTCTCCAGTGAACCTCCATCTTCAGTTATCCCGCTTCAGTCTGTAACAAACTACCTTTTTTCCTCAGCATCACATCTTGTCCTGTCCCTCCTGATACCCACTAAAGGAACCGCAAAGTTCCCAGCCTAAGTCTGTTGAGTTCCTAGAAAGCTGATTTTTGATTTGGCTTTTCACCACCCAAAAAGTGGATTAGAACATCAGGCAAAGAGTCTTGGTTCATGTGTCACATGAGGACACAGGCAAAAGTCCCATTATCCAGCCACCCAGTCACCCAGGAACACCAGGTAAATGTTCAGACCCCTAAAATCCCACCTGGACAAAGCATCCAGAAAAAGGGAAAAAAAAAAAATAAAAGAATTAAGAATTGTTCTGGTATTTACTATTTGTTTTGTCTAAGACCTGATAGCATGGCAACAGTCATGCCATAGATTGATTGACTAACTTTTAAAATAGTTTTCACAGTGATTATCATTTTCTGTTAAAAAAAAATAAATATCCAAGCTGGTAAAGCTGTCTAGTTAATATTTTGAATATTGGTTTAAAAATGATTTTTCATTCTGGTATTTTACTGAAACTTAGAGGAATGGTTGAAAACAAACTGTTTGGGAATTTGTAAATGTTTCAATTTATTTTATTCAGAAATAAGTTTACAAGGCTTTTTTCTCACACTATTGAGATTTCTGGTTGGTTTTTTTAAACCTGAAATTTCCTTATCATGAGGGAAGCCCAAAACACAGCAGAAAACGTATTTCCCACCCAGCTCCATTAAAGATGCAACATACTGTAAGTAGCCACCCCAAAAAAAGTTCTAAAAAAAACATTTATGTCAGAAACTATTGCTCGTGCTTCTGTTTTTGCTTCAGTGCTCACCTACGATTCTGCAAAAGCTGTTTAAAATGCCTTAACCCAAGGGGAAATATAAAGGACTGGTGAAAATGAACGTTTCCAATCAAGACTGTAAAAAGGGGGAATGACAAAATCCCACCTTGCTGTGGGGAAGGACCCCGCAGAGGGGGTCCCCTTGGCTGTTTTGCTCCAGGTGCCGTTCTCCTGGTGCCGTTCCCCCGGTCAGCAGAAGCAGGACGGGCTGACCCAGCAGAAGGGGCTGGATTCCGCAGTGGCAGAAGCGACCAAACAAGCCCGACCGGTGCCACACGCTGAAGAAACCACCGAAGGAAGGTCACAGATTGCCACTGTGGCTATCCTGGCAGGAGTGGGGCTGAAGAGCAACACAGCTGAGGGTGAGGACCCCCCACTGACGTGACTCGTTGTGGGGGGGGTCCCACCCCAGCGGAGCTGAGCTCTGGTGCTGTGGGCTGTGCGCCCTTTAGCAGCTGAAGCCCTGCAGGCTCCTGGGCGCATCCTTCAGCTTCACGTTCTCAGGAAGCGACCCCGTGTACACCCCCCAGGGCCCTTCCCATACAAAACGTGCTAGGTGGGGACAGGCAAGAGATTCACTCCCAAAGGGCACTCCTTATTCAAACTGAACGTTAACACAAACGCTATTAGTAAAGGATGGTAGAAATGTATGCATCAGGCTGTAGTTTTACGAGCGAGCCCGAGTTACTGGAAGCTCTCCTTAAGTATCCCCACTACAGCACCCGAGCATCCCAGAGATGAGGTTTGGTACCCTCGGGGTTCCCTGTAACTACCAGGTCACATACAGAGGGATTTCCTCACTCCGAAGAGAAACATGGCCCACCGCCATCTGACTTTTTACTTGCTTTTGGACAAGTACAAAAGGTTGGATTTACCTCTGCGCTGATGCCAACCGCCTCCCCTGCCCAGGGATTACCAGCACCACTTGCAGTTTGGCAAGTCCAACTCGAGCGCTGCCCATTCTCGTGAACTGTAACAGGAGCCAAGGAGCAGCCAGGGCATTAAATACGGTGCCAGGCTGGCCAACACACAGCAAATCCCGAGCATCAGGGGCTCCCCTGAAAGCACAGAGCCAGCTCTGTGCTCGCTGCCTAGACCACTAGGCTGGAGCCCAAGAGTCTTCGTCACTACTTCACATTGTCTTAAAATAGCTGCAGAGCACCACTAAATCAGTGCTGGTGTGATTAATGTGCAGAGAAGGTTTCAGGAAACTTTATGCAGCACTTCAACGTTTATTTTTCCAGATCTTGTTTAATACAAATGAGAAGGAAAGTGCTTAAAAGGGGGAAAATTGCAAGCGCCTGATTCCAGTTGCACATTTGTCCCTTGCCAAATGAAAAACTTAATAGGACAGACTTTGTTTTCAAGGCACGATAGATGTGGAAATATTTACACCCACAGTATCAAGGCATCAGCCACGAGGTCCAAGACGGCAGCACCAAACAGAGTGAGAACACGTTGAAAAAGGCAGCACATGTTTCCAAGGCAGAGGAAAATGCGTATTATTACAATTGTTAGTAAGAGCTGACCTGAACAGAAGGCAATGCTTTGGAGACAGCCTTAATGTTTAGAAAGTACTATACCTCTGTCTCAGGACTGGCTCAGGAATATACAGAATCCTGGGCACTGCACAAGCGGGTGCAGCAAGTTAGAAAGTGGATTTGCCCTAAACGCACAAAAAAGCCACACAGCCCACGAGCACTATGACCTGCCCTGCTTGCAGGCACCTGTTTAACTGGGGACCCAGAACAGGGTCAGCAAGACTATGCTTCTGTTCCTTAAATAAAGTGCCGTGTCCTTTGTGGCATTATAGTAAAAGGCTAATGAATTCTTTCCAGGACAACAGCTTTACAAAATCTGGGTACTCA
>JAVJGI010000040.1:98635435-98652902 GCA_035590275.1 Ibycter americanus
TGGACGTGTGGAGATTTCAGTTCAACTACATTTAAGGAAATCAAGAGAAGGATTTTATAAAGAATACAAAAGATGTCCAGGAGTTTTGAAATAATGTTTTATATTTTAAAACTATTTAAATAATCATGTTTGTATTCTTAAGAAAGGATTTGCAGAACAGTCATGTAAAGGCAAATTGTAGTCTCAGAAAGTTTTTGATAGTAACATTCCTTCAAAATTCCAGGCTGAAGTTTACAAGGAGCCATCAGTGTATCGTGTATAACTCTTCCTACCTATGTCAAATGAAAACAGAACACAAAGATAATTTAATACAGCATGACTTTTCAGCTTCTTTGCATTGTACTTCACTGGCAACGTTGTTTTTCTTTGGTATCATCCCAGTCTTCACAGAGCAAGTACCTTAGAGTTTGTTCTCTGCTACCATCTACAGGGGAAACTGTACAACACAGAGAAATGTAATTTTAACTTTGCCAGAAAGTTACAGAAATAGTTTCAATTCCTTATACCATATTTTTTTCCCAGAAATCCTTTTTGCAGTAAATATAATAGGTGGGAAAAAAAGGTGTTGAAACCAGTTAAGACTTGCAGCTAGCAGAAAGCTATTCTAGTGTTTTTTAGAGCTGTAGGTGTAATGCTACAATTTTATATAAAGAAAAATTAAACTTGTATAAGCAAACAAGCCCTTTCAAATGTAGTTAAAAGTCTCATGGAAAAGATTCAATTACACTGCAGGAATGATTCAATACTGGTGCATGGATTTAGAGAGCCAAGATGTACAAAGTTTTTTGTCCACCAGTGCTATCAAATAACACTGTTGGCTAAATCCACTGTTCTGCAACATGTATAACCTGAATAAGATACCTAGTAACACTAGCACTGACTGAACACTTTGTCCTACCGTAGGCTCTTGAAGAGGTCTAATTGTGTGTGCTGCTATTCTAGTTGTGGACAGTTATGACTTTCTCAAATAATGCCCGAAGGAAAAAAAGAGATTAGGGACAAGTGTGGTTTAAAGCTGATGAGTGTTTTTTAAGATGACCCATGTATTAATTATGTAACTACAAGAAATTCTGGATTGTGAAGATTTTCTAATCTGTTTTATAGAAATGGCCTTCTTTAAATTGGTACTTCGTTACTCTGTTTGAGTGAATACCTGTAGAGATCAGGTCAACACGTGCTCAGCTGAGAGCTCAGGCTCTCAATGGCTCTTGTTTTGATTACTGAAATATTTTTTTCCTGCAGCATTGGTAAATTTACCCTTGTCCGAACAGAATGCTACTGCAAAGTGTATTTCCCAAATTCATCTCTTTGAACACGTCGCTCCTGGTTTTGCATATTCTGTTTTGCTCCGTCTGGTGTCATTCTTCCTTTTCTAGGTTCCCGTTGTCTATCCATCCACCCTAAGACAAGCGTTAGCCCTTATGTTAGATTTTCAAACAGGCACTGCTGGGTTTTCTTCTGAACTTGCCCTTCTACAATTAGGAGTTGACCCCAATAAATGTGCAAAATTAATATACTATCCTCTTTTTAATTACTTCTTAAAACTTTTTTTCTTATTGTTTCAAGGGGGGGAAACGCTTTTCTATTGAAAGCTTGTCAACAGAGAGTTGTTATGCTGAGATCACAGCGTAGTCACTGATTAGTGCTGTCTTATTGTTTCCTTGGCCTCCTACGCCAGCTGGTCGATATCCAGCTTTGAATTCTGCCTCCTACTTAGATCATTAGCCCCTTCAGCCGGGGCCGCCTGCGTTATTCTGGGCTTGTGTAACATCCAGCAAAATAGGGTCTTCCTCCATGAACACAGCTGCTTGGCACAGTGCTAATAAACAAATAAACGTGTTACTGCTGTGATTATTACTATGAGTATCATATTTTATGCACAGGGGAAAGGCCTGAATTCAACACCCAGTAAGCTCCACCAGCAGGAACATGACCCGGTTAACCATGAGACCTTTAGGTGGATTTTCATCGCTGGCAAAGGCAGGACCCCTGCTGGCTGATCTGTAAAACATTGATTAATTTTTTTTTTTTTTTTTTTTTATTTATTTTTTTTTTTTAAGGGCAGCCACTTAACAAACCTTCCCAGGTGGGTCTGTTCCTGTCACTGACTCAAGCTAGGATCATCAAAGAAAGGCTGTGGATACTACAAGGAAGAGAAACTGAGACCTTCACCTTCAAAGTCTCTTGTCAGTCACATCTGTCAACAGATATTTTACACACCTATGGTGGATGTTGGCACACCTGGTTGTCCTGTAAGTGCGAGGCTCCTTCTGTAGGAAAAAGGAGACCTGGTTAAGGAAAAATTTAGATGAAATTGAGCTTCGTCTGCTTTAGCAGCCTCTCATAAAGAGTACCATGCCTACAGTATTAAGTGACTGTGTGTGAACAAATTCCAGGTTTCTTAGCAGTGCAGAAAAACAAAAAGTGATCATCTACCCTGCCTTAAAGCTGAGTGTCCAAATAAGTGTTTAGTTTGATTAGTGGTTCAGCTAAACCAACCTTAGAACACAGCATGCATTTCCCGCAAGGCTAAAACGGTGCAGATGCATAAAAAACCGGGCCTGCAAGTACCATTGGAACAGTGCAACAGAAAAGTACGCAAAGTTTATTTGCATTGAGGGGCTTGATGTTACATGGGTAACATGGTTGCATGTATTGAAAAGATGTTTGAATATTACCCTGTCTGCCTCAGTCCTGCCATTTAGCTCCTCTTTCAAAAGTCAGCTCCCTTACCGCCAGCAACAAGCCCTTTGCCCAAGCTGGCAGAAATGTGATGAGCTTGTCTTTGCTGGATGTTTTTCACTGCATATTTTACAGAAATGGACTGATTGGCAGTGATGCAGTCTGCTAGATTAAGTCAAACGTTAATCAGTTTCAGCAACTATTGTCTTGTTCAAGTGATGACTCTGTTAAATACTTTGGGGAATTTTAAAGTCCCATGTGAAAGAAGTCATGGAAATCGCTGATGCAGCTGAAAGTTCCATGCATTGCTGCAGTGGAGATTCACTGGCTATAAGGCCAGAAGTGACCCTGGTGGTCACAAAGTCTGAACTAGTGGGAGAGCATGATGTATGAAGCTTCATTTTAGAAGGATTCAACTTTCCTTTTGTTCTCCCACTTTAGCTTTCTTTCCTCTAAATCAGTTTTGGACTTCATGCAAAGAATATGTATGCATTTTTGGTGCTTAATCTCTAACTAAGCTCTAAGATGCTTTCCTTACATCTGAGGCAAAGTTTTGCTTAGTTTCTCAGTTTGTTTTATGTATTTTACACATATCTGTGTCAGTGAGAAGCTGTTGAATTTCACTACAGAAAGTTCTTATCTGACTTTGTATTGCAGAGGTGGCCAAGGCATCAGGGACACCTGAACTCTCAGAAACCCATTTGGTACACATAGTAATGGAGTTTGTCTCAGCAGAGAAAATTAAAAGATTCAGGAGTTAAAGATTGGGAAAAAAAAATCCACTCTGATGAGGTAACTTAAGCTTTTTGTAACAATTATTTTTTGCTTGGACTAGAGCCTAACTTTCAGAAAGGCAGGGACTCTAGGATTTGAAATTGCTAGGGAGAGAGAAGAGTTACCATTCTAGCAAAGTTATTCTAATGGATAATTGCCCTGAGAGATGGAGAGAGGAGAGAAAATGTAGAGGAAGGCCTGACCCTCCTGTCATGAACAGGTTTAATAAGAGTTACACCTTTGAAATTTTTGTAAATAAAAACCTGATTATCTTTAAAGCAGAAACCAACTCTGTTATTAACTCTTATTAAAAAAGAAACTCCAAATTAAAGTCACCAGCCTAAAAATTTAAAATGACTTGAGTACCTTCCTGGTATCATTTTCTCACACGGACAGTACTTGATGTTAACAGGAGGGTGCTGAAGCTGGTGATCTGTACCACTGGACAGGAAGATGGGTGGTCCTTGCAACCCTCTCTTTAGGTAGGTTGCAGACCCCTCTGTGATGATAACTTACAGAACCTTTTTCCTTACTTTACTTCAGCATCATTTCTGAGGTGCAATTAGACCTGCTCCAGAGCCTCAGTTGATGGGGGTCTGCTGTTTCCCGTTGGTTCCATAGGAATATTTTCATTTCTCTATCCCACTGTTAGAATCTCTGGTCCAATACAGGCTTTCTTCATATGAGGTCATTGCTTCTGTCACTACCCGGGCAAGACAGCTTCTTCTGAAGTGGATGACCCAATTACTGTGGTAACAGATGGGCCAGTGTGCAATGCACTTGCCAGCTGACTGCTTGCAAACATGTTTTTAAACCAATGTCATCATAATTTGCTACACAGGAACTGACAAATTGCATTCTACTTGACAGAGAATGATATGGATCTGCTGTAGCGACAGCCTCCCATACCGTTAATGAAAGATCTCCTTGTCCATCCCATGCATAGCCAAGGTTGACAATAAGGGTGATTGCTATTACGCAGTTATTGAACTCCTGTAGTTTTCATTGAAGCCTGCTGCTTGTCTGAGTTATCTCTATAAGAAGGCACTTAGGCTTCTGATCTAACCTGAATTTATCTTCTCTGGCTAGGCTTCAGGTATGTCCTACAGATTACTGCTCTACCTCACTGCTGAGCACCACTGCAGGCAACATGTATTCTAGCTATGTGGGTTTTCTCGAATGCCACTACTGATGTTAAGGGCCTGGCCTGAGATTGTAGGGAGAGCTCCCTGATGTCTAGAAACCAAGTGGTATAATGATTTTGGTTTAAATCTAAATTGCAGAGGATTGCAGTTTAGGTCTATCATGTAAACAGAGGGATGCATCCAAGTGTTGTTGGTCTTGAGACAGACAAGAGTAGTTCCAGCTCCCCTGCTCCACTGTGCCTACCGACGGGAAGCATCTCCTTCACACCCAGGCTGTGGAACCAGTGAAACGAAGAGGCAGTGGGACAGTATGTGAAAAAGAGCAACAGTCAGGACTCCAGTCCCAAACCCCCATGTATGCAGGCAAAGCCCTCTCCTCAACCACTGCAGAGGAGCTTATTCAGTCACTGTGCTGTCATGGCCTGGCTCTTCCCACAAGTCACACTGACTCCTGTGATGTGCAGAAGAAAATTATAGGGTGCAATAGAGGATTAATACTGCTGAAAGTACATTAACTCTGAGTGTCCCTGCTCAGCAGTCCCTGCTTCTCCTTTCCACTGGGTTTGCCAGCTTTTCCACATGGCCCTACGTTGTAGATTTGACACTGGGGGAGGAAAGGAAAAGCAAGGCTATTTGTCCTCTCTGCATTAGCAGACCATAGCTTTGCACAGTGATTTTACGTACTGCAAAGCTTTTCTGGGCATGGGAATGGAAGGGCAGGTTGGTAACAGCATCCCAGAGTTTTACATTAGACTTTTGGAAGGCTAAAACTAGCCTGTGCTGTACAGGATGGTAAAACATGACCTAATGTTGCAATTCCCATTCTAATTTGCCTCTGCCTTATTCAGCTTGGGTTGGGTGTGCAGATAATTAAGAGCTGACTGCTTGCTCAAACTGTTCCTTTGGTTTCTCACACATGCTGGTATTGTGAAATAAAAACCTTCTATCACAAAGTCCGTATTTGTTGCGTTAAGATCTCTGAAGATATAGCATCTATCTTCATTTTTGGATATGGCAAAGACTGCCAAACACACAGATAATCCTAATATTTCTAAAGGAGATAATGGAAAGAAAACAAGAAAATGAAAAAACACTGAATGATTAGAAGATTTGTTGTGATGTAAAGTTATTCCAGCTCACTAAGGATTCTGAACAAGTTGTGGATCCAGAAATCTTACTGTTCCTTGAAGCAGGGTCCTTTCAGTAGGTACTAACTCTCTTTTGCATAACATACTCATTGCCATCTGCAAATTGAAATACTGGCAGGAATATTCCTTGTAGATAAACAAACCTGAGGCAGTCCCGTGCATCAGTGAATAGCTTTCAAGTTTCTGGCACCATCTTCAGGGTTCCTCAGCCTGGGGGCTGAGTGCAAGAAAAACCCAGCTACTGCTTCACAGTTATACGGCAATGCCAGCAATTATTTCCTAAGTATGTGGCTGTACTTGAAGTGTGTTTGGCTTACATTTTACACAGTGCAAAGTTCTGTAACTTGGGAGATAGCCTACGTTACTTACTGCTGAAAAGTAAAACCGAGTAGCTGTTAGCACTTGAAGTTCATTTCTGAACTCAAGACTGTCAACAGGAAAAGCAAGAAACTACAGACTTGAAAATACTTATTACTCCAAGCAAATATTTCAAGAGCGTATTTAACAGCTGAAGTATAAAGAGGAAAGTCTATTGCAAACAGTTAGAAGTGAACGCTATGTATTATACATGGTCAAGAGTATGACAGCAGAAACTTCTACATGGTTAGCAGGCATGCTGAGTAGCAAATAATTGACCAGCTGGGCTAATAACAAATAGAAATGGATTAGCTGGTTTTTTAAAAAGCTGTGCTAATTGTTTATTTTTACTCTATAAACTATGTGTATGTCTTTGACCTAAGGAAAGTTGAGAACCTTGAACTCTGTGGAGGGCTCTGATCTCCATTTGATATATTGGAACAGATGAGAACAGGTTTTAATTTCTGCTTTACTCCAGACTTACAATCAAACTTTACTCCAGATTTAAAACCAGTCACATCAGCTGCTACCTAGGTTAAACTGTGTGTGTGTGTGTGTGTGTGTGTGTTTCTCTATAGTAGATTGCTTTTTAGAATTAGATGAGTATAACAGACTTTGGTGAGAATACAGAATTGGCCAGGCAAAAGCTACTCCACAATACTATCTGCATTTTCAAAGACAATTTTCATTGCCAGATAGCTCTGTTTTGACATTGTCACCTTGTAGTTTACAGTGACACTGGCTCAGGACATTCCATTATTAAGGCTTTTCTAGTCTTGAGAAACAACTTCATACTTACGGAAAGCTGTCCCAAAGAATGTGATGCTGAAGCCTAAATGTCATCACTAAGCATCTGATTTGTAGCAGCTCCTGAAATATATGCTGAATAATTTATTTTTTAAGACAAGGTCCCATATTAACAACAAAATGGACAGTATTCAAAGATGTGTTTAATTAATGGAAAATGGATGAAGAGAGAGCAACCCAATGGCGAATAAAAATCAATTGAATAAGTAAATAGTAGGAAAGAAAGGTCAATGAATTGCTGTTGACAGAAAGATACTTTTGCAGGACCTTGTTAGTCTGACATGTATTATATTTATGTTTACTATTAAATGAAGATAGGAAAATTTTTTCAAGGCTGTAAATATCACTTCCCGTAACATTTGTGGACAACACAAATTTGCCTGATTAGAGTAACTTGAGCGCACAGGGCAACTTGTACAGTGTGATCTGAGTAATTCTGGGATGACCCGGACCTTTTCAAACAAATCGTAGCAAAACGTCAAATTACACAAGAAAGAGAGGCTCTGCCTACAGCACGGGAGGCTGTAGGCTGGACAGCAGTGACTCTGCAGGGATTGCAGGAGACAGGAGCTTCACAAAGTCTCCAAGTGCGATGCTGAGAATTGGCACGGCTTGGAAAATAACGCAGAGGGAAGTGGTAGGAAGGAGGGAGCTGAGGACTAAGAAGACTACACTGGAAGTCTTGGTAACTGCCTTAGCTATCCTTATTTAAAAGGATATTGAAAACGAGTGTTGATACAGAAGTGAGCAGCAGTATTTATTAAAGAGCTGTAGAAAATGCCTTATGAACAGAGACCTGAAAAACAGTCTGTTATAAAAAAATCAGGTTTGATTACAGTGTACAAGTATCTTCCAAAGAAGGAGGTACTGAACGGCTGTAGACTAATGGGAAAAAAAAAAAACAACCAAAAAAAACCAGTCAGTGATTGGAAATTGGAGCCATGTACTTCAAAACGGGCAGTAAGCTCAAATGACTTAAGAGGAATAAATTCTCAAAACAAGTGGGGAATGTTCCATCTCTTCTGGTATTAAAATCAGGTTTTAATTTCTTTCCAGGAGCTGCAGTTTAGTAGTCTTAACAAAACACAAATCATTGGGTGAGCTAGTAGGATATACCAGTGAAATTTAGGAGTCCGTAATATCTCTGCCAAAAGAGGGTGACCACGTTCAAGTGGTTTACCAGGAACGGTCCTGGGCCCACAGCGACTCCTGATCTATGCCCAGAACTGTTTTGGGAGAATGGCAGTTAATTGGGACCAAAACCATGGTAGCAACTGCTCTAATAATTTTGAAATTAAAAATAAAATAAAATAAAATCCATGTCCAGAAGTATTCCCTGATGCTCTTTAATTTCTCAGTAAACACCTAAGTCTCTGGACAGATAACCTCACCTAAGATTTTTCTTCTAGGCTTGTGTATGTCTCTCTTTCTTGCAGAAAAGAAGCACTTTTTAAAAAAAAAATTTATTTAAATTTAATAAAATTTTAAAATAAATAAAAAAAATTAAATAAAGGCCATTTAAAAAATTGAGACCTAGAGGAATTAAGGTGCAACACCTCATGATTCAGTAGCACACAAAAATTAAGCTCTTCCTCAGCAAAACTAAGTTAGACAAAACTCAGGGGAAAGAATTACTCGATGGAAAATTTATGGGTGCAGCATATTGCATTAACCTCCCACCCACTGCTCCCACCTTCTTTGGGCCCACCTCCAGCCAGCCTCCCCGCCACAGCCAGGGCAGGGATGGGCCAGGATGGGCAGGGAAGGCAAGGGATGGGCAGGGCAAGGATGGGCAGGGAAGGTAAGGGATGGGCAGGGCAAGGATGGGCAGGGAAGGCAAGGGATGGGCAGGGCAAGGATGGCCATGGTTAAGGCAAGGCAAGACAGGGCAATGCAGTGCAGAGCAGGGCAAGGGAAGGCAAGGCAAGGCAAGGGAGGGGCAGGCAGGGCAGGACAGGGGAGGGCAAGGATGGGCAGGAAAGGGGAGGGCAGAGCAGGGCAGGGCAAGGCAAGACAGGGCAGGGGAGGGCAGACCAAGGTAAGGCAAGGCAGGGCAGAGCAGGACAGGGTAAGGCAAGGCAGGACAGGGGAGGGGAGGGCAGGGGAAGGCAAGACAGGGCAAGGCAAGGCAAGGGAGGGGAAGGCAAGGCAGAGCAGGGCAGGGCAAGGCAAGGCAGGGCAGGACAGTGGAGGGGAGGGCAAGGATGGGCAGAGCAGGGGAGGGCAGAACAGGGTAAGGCAAGGGAGGGCAGGGGAGGGCAGAGCAGAACAGGGCAAGACAAGGCAGGATGGGAGGGCAAGGCAGAGCAGGGGTGGGAGGGCAAGGCAAGGCAAGGGCAGGGCTGGGCCAGACAGGGAAGGGTTGGGCAGGGAAAGGTCAGGAAGGGAAGGAGAAAGGGAAGGGGAAGGGGAAGGGAAGAAGAAGTAGAAGAAAGAAAAGAAGAAAAGAAAAACCACCTCCTTTCTCAACACCTTCCAACCTTTGCTTTCCAGATGTACCCTGCTCAGATGGTTAATGTTGCATGTCTGGTGCCAAAAGATCTCAAGATATGCATCATCTGAACCTAAATTGGTCTTGTTGAAACAAAAGATGAGGAAATGTCAAAACTGAAAAACAGGACAATTATTGTTCCTTAGCCTGCAGCCCATTCCCTGCCTGTTAACAGCAGGGTTACTTCTGCTATTCTTTTCATTTACATCCCAATTTAAACCGTTAATGCTTGTACATCAGTTTGATGCAACCAGTTAACTCTGTATGAAGGGTAATTTCATTTTAACATTGTCAGAGACTATCTTCAGATGCCTGGGAGTGAGCAGGTGCAATAACAGTTTTAAGTTGTTCTTATAATTTCAGTGAGCACAAGAAGATGCTCTTTAAACAGACAGCCCTGTTTTAGACAAAGAGCCTCAAAGGCAGTCAGAAGCAAGCTGTATTGCTCAGTGTTGACTTTATTAACATACTTTGCTGGCATTCCTGTGAAATCAGTATTCACTGAATTGCTCACTGTCCTCATACTTGTACTAGCACAGCCGATTTTTTTTAACCTTAAATCACAACCAGCCTAAATAGACACCACCAAGTAAACCTAGCTATTAAAAAAGCTTGGCTGCACATAGTTACTAGGTTTGTAACTATTTTCTCAGTAGCAATCCTTGCTTCCTTAAGTACACAATAATTTAAAATGATTGTAAACTGGCAGTGAGTGGAAAGGAATTCTGAGCAACAGTGGAGAAGACTTGGATATGTATCTGTTTGTTCGTTGTTCTTTTGCATGGGTTTTTTTGGTATCTGAGTAGGGCTTTATAAATTGGAAGAGTAGAGAGAGTTGTCAGTGAACTGAGGAAGTGTGTGTAGGTAAGGTTATGGCCAGTGCATCTGGAAGAAAACCAAAACCTACAGTTTGTTATTGGGGAGCTGATAATTAGGGGATTGCTCTTTCTATCTGTCATGACACTTCCATTTCAAGGTCACATCTGACTTGATCTAGTCAGGTTTCTAGCAGGAGACTGACCTGCATAACTACCACAGGTCCTGGCAGCCTTCTCTGCTTATACAACTTTCTGCTAAGTTAATGCCAGTATCCTCCATCAGTAGTGTGTGAACTTGTCAAGTACATGCACACGATGTTTGGCTCTTGTTCTGCTGCATGGCACCTTTTCAGCGGCTTCTGGCAGTCCTTAGATCAAGAAAGCAATCTTCAGGCAGCACATTTTATAACGCTTCTCAGGCTTTTTGTGTATTTCAGTAGTGCTGCCCCATTGGGTCAATCAGGAGAATGCAATTATCTTGTTGGTTTTGCTGCCCTTCACCTCAAAAATGAGATTTCTTGTATCTCTCAGAGATTGCTTATTTACCCTTGGTGTTCCCTGGAATGCAGAGAGACATAACATTTGATACAACATTGATGAAGTTGTTGACTAGTTCATGAAGATCTCACTAATCTCAGTGCAACAGTCTCCAAAGTTTCCAAGCTCCTAAGGTTTCCCATCTGTCTCACAAGCTTAGAAGTGGCATACGCATGATGCAAAATCAGATGAATGTGAGATCTGAAGAAATCTGCTGTTTCCCAACTGATTTGCTGCCATACCTTTCCCAGAAAGACAAGATCTTCCCAGATGAGTCAGACAAAAAAGTGTCCAAAGGACCAAAACAAGAATATACCCCGGTACAGTTAATTCAGCTTGCATCCTACATTTTCTGAAATTGAAATGCTAAGTTGTTTATGAAAAACAGAGCACAAGCTTTTATTTTCTGTTCTGCTAAGTTTAGAATGTAGATGAGATGTGTATTATCTTTCTGCTCATTATAATAAGAAAGATATTTTACACAAAATTAAAAAAAAAAGAGCTAGAATCAGAGAAGCATTTGCCTTCTGTTCACCTTGATAAATAATAATAAGCTTTGCAAGTATATGCTTCTTTCAACAGCTACCCTCTTTAGTCTCAGAATATTGATGTCTGGCTAATAAGGATTTTCATGGACTTGAATCTCTTTGGTTTTGTAAAAGATGCATACCAAGACTGATCATTTTGAGAACTGAATCCTAAAATCTTTATGCATGACCAGATTGTGTTCAAACCTGGGGACACACTGGGACCAGAAAACCTGACAAGAGGTTTTCCTTGCAGGCGAGGACTGCATCACAGGAGACACCATTCCCTACTAGAAGTACAGAGCAATTTACATTAGTGTGTTGTCTCAGAACTGCCCATTCCACAAGCTTCATCATTTTCTAAGCCTTTGAAAGCCACATCACAGCACCCCTACTTTTGCACATGGAAGTTCTCCAAAGGAAGGGAGAAAGATTTGCTTATCTTTGTGATATTACTCAGACTCCCTCCCTTCTCATCACTATCACTCACAACTTTAACAGCCAACTATTCTAATATTTATAATCGTTGTCCTTGTAATTGCACCCATGGAGTGCAATGGCACTTGGTTAAAAAGAGATTATTTGTATTTTAAAGAGACAAAGACTGGTGAGATCAAAGCCAAGTCAACTGCAATGAAGTGGTGGCAGAAAATAGCATGGTTGGTGGGAGGAAGTTCTGAGAAAAGCCAACCTAAGTAAATAACAAGAAAAGCAGGCAAATAGGAATTTGCTAAGGATAGGTGTGTGCATTAAAACTGAGAGCAAGAGGCTGATCAACAGCTGCTCCTGTAGCTGTTTGTCCCAGCTGCGTCTGCAACCGGTTCTTCCCTCGAGTTTGGGGCAGATGGTACCACCCCAACACACACATTTTATGCAGAAGAGTCTTGGAGAGTGGGGCAACGCCGGCTGGTCTCTGCTATATCAGCTTTTACTGCCAGGTCTGAGGAAACTTGGATCTGCAGCTGTACTCCAGCAAACCATGCACAGCCCAGAGCCACAGCGACAAGGGAAAGCATCAGGCCTGTTAAGATCCCTTCTACAGTCAGCACGGTACAGGCACAGCTGTTGGAACATCATACAGTGCTAAGCGGTTTGTCCAGCTGTGGGTCACCCAAGAGGAAGCCTGTGGGGGCTGCTGCGCGAATGGCGCAGAAGCTGGAAGGCCAAAGCTGCTTGCTGAAGATCCCAGCGGTGGAAGGTGAGGATTCGGTTGCAATTTTCTCTTTGACCACCAGACTCCACTGTGCTGCTTGGGACGTAGGCAGCTGGGACAGCCACGTCTTCACTGACCTCAGTGCTCCCAGAGTCCCACCTTGGAAAGCAGGAGTGGTAAGAAAAGCCCAGAGGAATGGGAAGTGGTGTAGATCACCTGTTATGTAGAGATGGATGAGGAACAATTGAAATGTGGCAAAACAGCAAAAATTCCACTGACCTCATTAACTGAACTCCTGCAAAGCACGATCAAGAAAAAAGCTGGAGTTTCCTGAACTCTTGGAGCTGGTGGCATCTCAGCCCCCTTTTTTCCAAGTACTTGGATCATACCTGCCTCCATGTTATCCCCTCCCTCGTGTTGGTACAAAAAATTTCTGTGCAGCCCTGCAGTGAAACAGATCAGAAACCAATACAAGCTGAGAGTAACCCAGCCCTAATAATAGTTGGCTCTGACTCAGATCAGTTCCCCAGCCACAAGCAATGGGAGGGGTGGCACAGGGACAGGAACAAGTGATAAGTGAAAGGCAGGACTGCTGCTTTTGGTGGCAGTGAGAGCTTCTGCCTGCTCAAGTTGTGCATGCAACTGCAGCCTAAGAGCAGAGGCTGTTAGCGTCAATGCTCAAGCCTGAATCAGCTACAGATGATGTTGGAGCAATGTTGGCTTGCTCTTCCTGTACCCCATGTTCATGTGTTCTCCCAAAGGTATATAATTTGAACAGCTCTGGACAGAACAGAAGGCCAGAAGCCAGAGAACAGGAATTCCTCAAATGTCTTCATTAGCATCATGCTCTGTTAGCACCTAGCTTCTGACAGGGAAGGCAGAAAATAGTCCCACAGGGGCAGTTCTGACCATGTGTGGAAACCCTGCACTCTCGCTAACTTGATTTCCACTGTAATCTAAACAGAATGGGTTTCTGAAGCCTTTATATGCTGAAATAATATTCAAACATTATTTGGAAGTATAATTATTTGTTGTAAATACTCCCGATGCTGCCAAAATGCACATCTCTCGGTTACGCTCCTGTGATGATGAAGTATGAGATTTTGGAAAAGCTGCCAGGTATTGGAGAAGTAAGGCCTATTCCTCCAAAAGCTATATTGACAAAACAGTTCAAACAAAATAAAAATGCTAACTGATGCTGTATCCAGGCATACTAAAGAGGAAGATAAGGATGAATATGACTCTACTTTGAAACCCACTGTGAGTTTATAAATCCAAAGTGGACCTATTTAAAAAAAAAATAATAAAAAGCACAGTGAAGAAATGCCTCTTCACAAGGCACAGAAAAATCTAACTATGATCTCAAAGCAAATTTTACAAAAATTGTTGATGCAACAAGAGTTCATGAAATCTTAAGGAAGTTTGAAAGTGAAAGAGAAGGAAGATAAGAATTTTCATCTCCAAAAATGGTAACGACTATACCTATCAAACCACAAATAATAGGAATGATGAAAAAATCCAGAACAAAACTTGTAATTTTGGTAGCACGGTATAGCTTGTGCAACTCTGTAGCTTTCTAAAAGAAAGAGATGTTGGTTTTCTGGTTAATAAATAGTAAATCTAACCATTTTGCCAAAGCCTGTGAATAAAGAGTCAGTTCCAAAAGTCAGCACATTATGAAAAACAGCCTCAGCACATAGACTCTTTAGGCAAGCATTCAAAAAAAGTAAATACAGCATGCAATTTATCTGATCTGGACGAGCGTGGAAAGAAAACCTAACAAACCTGGATTGAATTAAGACATTCCACTGGTATAACTTTCCTACAACAAGTCCACTAGTTAAAGAAGGATAAAGGAGACCTTGTGTACACAGAGATGAAAATCTTCTAGCTACAGAAGAGGCAGCGCCCTAATAAAGTAGTCCTGCTCCTGTCTCCTTTAATAGGAGGTTATTTCGAGCTGGATTGATGGAGGGGATATAAGCTGAGCACTGCGGTGCCTGTCTTGTAGGCCCTGGGCCAGGGAAGGAAACAGTCCCCCGGCCACTCAGACATCGATGCTCTTCTTCTCTCTCTGCCACCCGCCTGACCTCGTCCCCAGCCCAGGCTCCCGCCATGTAGCTGCGTGCTCAGCAGCCGTTCCTGCACCACCGAGGGAAACCTATGGGTCTGAACCAAACACCCCAGCTCTTCCTATCCAGGGCATGAAGAGAAACAGGCATCCAAGACTGAGAGTTGGCCTTCCACCCTCAAAAAAAAAGCCCCAAAATGAGCAGGAAGCTTCAGAAGGGTCCTTACTCCGCCTTTTCACAGCAAGTTACTTACTGAGCAGAAGCTGAAATTTTTTCTCCTTGTTTGCCCAGAACGGATATTGGAGGCATGGGTTCAAATTTGTCTTCTGCCTGCTTTGGAAAGTGGGTTTGGACGGGTATCTCTGTCCTAGGAGGGTGCGTGGGCTGTGGGCACCCTCCAGTTGAGCTGTTCCACTGCCAGTCAGACCCCTGTCAGAGCCAGAGCAACCCCTCAGCAAGTGACTTCAAGTGACTGATCCAGAGACCTGGGTTGCAGCCCTTGCCCCAGTGAAGAAAACTGCAGAAAACTCCAGAAGATGAAATTGAAACAGATTCCTATCGGAATGCCCTGAAACTGCCTCTCAGCCAAAAAGTCCCTAAATAACTTGAAGAAGAAAACTTTGAAGATAAAAATACACAAAAAAAATGAACAAAACGTATATTATCAATATTATGTACCTGATCTTAATAAGCTTTTGAAGCCAGTTCTTCTGAAGCTAGGAGCATGCGAGGCTCAGGGTCCATGTGGATAGCTGTCCCACAGACCCCTGCACATTCCAGAGGCCAGGGGCTGCGGCAGAGTGATCCCCTCTGGGTGCAGAGTCTCTTCACAAACATTTAGGCTTGATTATTACAAAGGGGTGGTTTGGTCTTTTGGAAGGCAATCGGTTCAGTTATACAAAGGCTGAAAGAATTTAAAGATTGAACGTCTGAGTAGTAGACTTAAGAGGGTTAGCTGGCTTGAGAGCAGCTTTATTTTAGGTTGCTTTCTATTTTAAATAGCACTTGATCAAGATGAACAAGGTTTCAGTTGGTTACTGGGTGAGGACACGGTGCAGGAGGCTACTATGGACATTAACTCTTTATCTAAAGTTGGACTGAATTGCTAAAAGAGATTGGAACTGGCTGTAGAGGAACAGATCCCGTGTCTCTTCTGCCTCCTAGGGACATGCCTTGCACTGGGCCATGTTCTCAGAGGGTGAGAACTGTGAGGTGTGCTGTAAACCCACAAAAAGCAAGGCAGAAAGTTGCAGCAGAAGGACCGTCAGTCTAGCAAGTAGCCGATCCCCTAATCCTGCAGTACACAGACACTTGAAGTCACCTTGTGATAACTAGCCTGCATAAGGTCAAGTATATGTCTCTGTCTTTCCATGATAGGGGTGTAGCGCCCTTCCAGCTCCTCAAGCAGATAGTCACACTTGATGTTCCTCGCTAAAATCCTCCCCAAAGCAGCACTACGCTGACATACAGAATTTACAATACATGCATGATTTTTGTGGTATTTTTGTAAGTATCATTTGCTGCAAATCAAAATTATATGATTACAAATGTATGTAGGGAGTGAAGTATAGAAATGGAAGACATTAACAAGTTTATAGATATATACAGGAAGCTTCTTTGACATAAATACATGACTACATGCAAAGAATTGAGATTCTTATGGAATATCAACTGACTGTGATGACCTTGACAACAGTTAAAAAAAATAAATCATTAACCCTGAAGAATAAACTCATATGACCCAAGCAATCCTTTCTCCACCACAAAGCTCTTTTGATAACTAGGATTGATGGGCGTTACACAGATATAATGAGGAGATGCTACCAAATGATGTTGTGTTACCGTGTGCCCTTGCTCTAGTTGGGTGGTCTGCTGTTTCCCTGAAACCACTGAAATAGGAGGGATGGCTAATTCGTAAAAAAGATTGTGCCCATGTCTAATTATTTTTTTACAGCAAAGTGACATTTCAGGGTTGACGCCTTTTAAAAATTAAGTAATGATAGTCCTGTAAATGTTTCCAGAAACTGAGTAAATACACCCAGTAACTAGACCACATGCTGCTCACAGCAGTCATTTCACTCCTAAATGCTCAGATCACCTTCTTAGTAGAAATTACAGAACAAGGAAGTTACTTTAGTTTGTTTAGTTTCCTTTCTCTGATTTTTAAAGTATGGTCTTTAGCCTAGAAAATATCATTATAATTGCAGTGGATTTGCATGGCAAGGTTTTGGTAGCGGGGGGCTACAGGGGTGGCTTCTGTGAGAAGCTGCCAGAAGCTGCCCCCATGCCTGATGGAGCCCATGCCAGTGGCTCCCAGGAGACCTGCTGCTGGCCACGGCCGAGCCCAGCAGGGACAGTGGCAGCGCCTCGGGGATAGCCTGTCTAAGAAGAGGGGAAAAAACTGCAACAGCAATTGCAGCCAGAGGAGTGAGAGTATGTGAGAGCAACAGCTCTGCAGACACCCAGCTCAGTGCAAGATGAGGGCAGGATGGGCTCCAGGTGCTGGAGCAGAGATTCACTGGCAGCCCATGGTGAAGACCGTGGTGAGGCAGGCTGTCCCCTTCAGCCCGTGGAGGTCCATGGTGGAGCAGATCCCTATCTGCAGCCCATGGAGGTCCATGGTGGAGCAGATCCCCACGTGCAGCCCATAGAGGACCCCACACCAGGGCAGGGGGTGCCCACAGGGGGCTGTGACCCATGGGCAGCCCGCGCTGGGCCAGCTCCTGGCAGGGCCGGTGGCCCCGTGGGCAGAGGAGCCCAGGCAGGAGCAGGGCTGGGGACCCCACAGGGACCCCCCTGGGGCCGGCTGGGCTTGGGGGGCTGCACCCGTGGGAGGACCCACACTGGGGCCGTGTGGGAAGGGCTGCAGCCAGTGAGAAGGACTGATGTTGGAGAAGTTCATGGAGAACTGTCTCCCGTGGGAGGGACCCAGGCTGGGGCAGGGGCAGGGTGTGAG
>JAVJGI010000040.1:98661675-98675822 GCA_035590275.1 Ibycter americanus
GGGGGGGGTGCAAGTCGCAAGGCTCCTCAAATCCCAGCAAAAAGTTTTGTTTTTATTTTTTTGGTGTTTTTTTTTTTTTTTTTTCTTAATAAGCATCTTTGCTGTAAAAGATAATTGATGATTATTTTTTTTCTGGTGCTCATGGTTTACAGCGTATCCTAACGGTGCTTGGTGTCAAGCCGGCTGGTTCAAGCCGTTTTGTAAATATTTGGCTGCCCTACGCGAAGGTTTCATTCCTCGAAGGTGGTGGTGAGCGGGTGCAAAGAGGAGTGTTTGCAACAGGGTGATGCTGGGAGAGTAATTCTACAGCCTCTTGGCTTTGTGGGAGGAATGCTGTCATAGGGGGCTCCTAAAATTTCTCCTTAACAGGTGCTATGAGACCTTTAAATATGAATTTATTGAATTTTTTTTTTTTTTTTGGTATACTGTTCACCTCTCTAATAGGAGGAACTCCTGGCCATAAAAACCTAAGAAGATTCTTTCCACCTTAAAGGTTTTGAAGCAAGACAGGCAATTTTGGGCTCTGCCTGCAAAAAAAAAAAAAAGTCCCCATGCAAGTCGTGAGTTTGGTGTACACCCTCAGCCCCCACCTTTACTTTGGGGAAGAGACGTGGGATGGGGGAGGAAGAGCGTGGTCAGGCCGGTGGTATCCCCAGGCTGTGGCTGGCACCCTCCCAGGGCGATAAGGCACCCACGGCACGTTCCAGGAAAGGGGCTGCGCATCCTGCTCTGCCCCGACGGCGGTGCTGGGCGAGTGCCCCCCTCGGAGCCGCCGCGCCGCTTGGCTGCAGACCCGTCTCTTTGGGAAGTAAGGCTGAAGCACCCCAGCGCTCTGCCTTGGCTTTCTGCTCCGCAAGCTGCTTGCCAGGGCCGGGGGGGGACACACATCATCCAGCCCTTTTGCAGTTGTCCAGCTCCCACTTGGTTTTCCTCAAAACTTATCGAGGATTTTCCAGGACTGGAAGGTGAGGGTATTTTCCTGGTTGGCTCCTGGCTGAGCGTTTTTGAGAAACCGATCTCAGAGACTGGTGAGAGGAGCAAGAAAATGCTGGGTTGTTGAGGCAGCGAGCTCGGGCGAGTAGCACCGATATAAATTTAGCGCTTGATCAGTTGAGTTGGAAGTAGTGCACCGAGTGTGAGAGCCCCAGCAAGGCCCTGCAGTGTGAAAGACTGTAGGGATAAGTCTACAATTTGGCCGGCACCTCTGCGCTGGTTAGGGTCATGAGAATACTCTGGCTTTGCAGATGTAACTGCACTGGCAACCCATCCATCGCTTCCAAGTATAAACCAGGGTAAGACGGGAAAGGAGTCAGTACCCAGCGTCGTTTGGGCTGTTTGGGGAGGTGTTTGCCTATACCAGCAAATGAAGAAGTTTTCTTTGCCGAAGTAAGCTGCTTCCCCCCTGCCCCGCCCCGGGAATTCGTTTGTTACTTTTATCTATGGTTGTGTTAAGTGTAACCATGCTGGAAAAGCCTTGAAAAGTGGCCTAGCCCATAACAACAGGTGGCTCCAGCGCCAGAGTGCTGAGAGCTTGCACACTCCTCCATCACCCAGGCAGGTGCCTGGATGCTGCCTGGAACCTGTTCCTTGCTCCCATTCCTTGCGCCATCGCTGCCCGTCGCGCAGGCTCCCGCGGCCGAGGGCTGCTAACCGGGCTGTGGTACCCCGGTGAGCTCGGGCTCCGGGGGGCTGTGACCCAGCCTGGCCGCCCTTTCAACTCCAGGAGCTTTTTCACGATTCCTGTGGAGTTAATAGAAAGTGTTACTGGGTAGATCTGAACCCCTGTCATGGCTTAAACACCAGCGGTAATGAAGAATTAACCCTTGCAAAGTGCGACCGTCGGCTTGTGCTCCTGGGGAAGGAAAGCCTCCGGAGACGGGGTGGGTGCTGCTGCAAGGGGCAGGTGGTCCTGTGTCCTCCCCTGTGCCCTGCCAAGGGCTCGTGCCTCTTCCCTTCTACAATCTCAGGCTTCCCAGGATGGAAAAATGAACCCTGAGCAAAATAAACACATTTTTTTTCTGCTGGGCAGGCAGGTTGAATCGGCTAAGGGAAGGTCTGGGATGTGCCAGGGACCATGAAGGGAAGGTGGTGGCTGGGGAGAGGGCGCAGGGGCAGGGACACCGTGCCCTTTTGGTGGTGGTGAGTGAGCTTGTGAATCAGCTCAGCTCCTTGTGAAAACATGGGAGAAATTAATGTCTGACGAGGTACCCCAACAGTGTTCTCGCTGGTGTCGCCTTCTCGCTTGGTGTGAGAAAGTCACTACCTCTTGGAAATCCCACTACTTAAAACCGGGGCGGCTAGAAAAGCCAGCTGCTCAAAATGTTTCTAATTCAAATAGTGGAGAATTTCTTACTGTCCTTGGGTTATAAAGATAAGCCTTTAAGAAGAGGGCCATTTTCTTAGCCATGAGAAAATGCTTAAATGGAGACACCACCCACATGTTAAGTCCTTTTTAAAAGGGGCTAAATCCTCTTAACAACAATATCTTTAGAGAACTCCTGTGGCCTTTAGATGACATGAGCTGCGGAGAGGCTGGTTCGGCATACTTCAGAAGGGGGCGGGAGGATTTACATTTCCAAACTGAATTCTTAGCACCTCTCTCATTTTTTTTCTGGTGGTTTAGAAAGCACCTCTTCCTCCCTCCTTCTCAGCAAGTCACAGCTGGAAAGGAGCAGGGGGGAAATGGTGCATGGCACGATCTTTCTCCTAGGTGTTAGGTGAAGGAGCAGGCCAAAGGGGACGTAAATTCTGAATGAAGATTTGTGGTATGGGAGAAAAACCTTAGAAGTCGCATAAAGGAAGCGGGCAGTTAGCAAGGAGCTTTTCCTTATTTTGCAGGAATAAAAAGTTTTGTGAAGACACGGGTGTCTTCATAGTCGGACCCGTTTTTGTATTTTTCTGCCTGATAGTTTGTGTTACTGGAAGTGAGCGCTAGCGTGAGTCCGGGGCCTTTGCTTTTTGAATAGCTGTTTAAAGGAGTTTCTTTGGTTTCAATCCATCTCCTCCAACAACAGGCTGCTTCTGAGCCCAAGGAGGTACCACATGGTCCTTTGGCACAGCTGCCGGAGGAGAATTCAAAGAGGTATAAATCCTGATTGCCCTACCCGTGCCAACAAGCGTCGAGTGGTGAGCAAGCATCCTAATGAAAGCGGGCAGGGATAGCCTGGAGCTTGCTGCGCCCGCTGACAGCGGCTTCGCTACCCTTGTGCCGAGGCTGGCTCTGCTGATGGAGCTCCGTCTGCCCCCCGACTACCGAAGTACGGTAGCCCCACGATGAGAAGGGCTTCTGGCAGGTGTCCATGAACAGCTGAGCTGCTCAAAGGCTTTACTGTTGCTGGAGGGAGCAGGCTTGCTTCTCCCTCGCCGTTTCCCCTGCAGCATCTCCTTTGCCCTGCCCCTGGCCGGGCAGCTCTTGTCCCACCTCGGTGCTTGGGGAGCGCCCAGCTGCGCTGGTGGGCTGCTTTCCGCTGCTTTAACAAGGTGAAACCGCTGGGGCTGGTGAGGATTAGGTTTGGCACGTGGTAGGTAGTGGGCATAGGGGGTCCGGGGTGGGATGAGCGAGGTGAAGGAAGGAGACGGGATGTTTCCCATGCGGTGGTGTTGAAGTGTTAAATCGGCTCCCCGAGCATCGGTCTTCTGAAGTTGGTTGTGCCTGTTCTCGCCATGAAGGCATCTTCTCGGTGCCACCAGCCTGCTTGCCGAAGGCTGGGTACGGGTCACTTCACAGCCTGTTTATTCTTCTGTAGAGGCTGCTTCAACTGATTGAGCAATTAAAGGCATTTTTCTTTCCTCTCACTTTATCTCAAGTATGTCAGTGCTGCTCTGTTAATTTCTACAGTGAGCTCATTTAAGTTTGTGCAAGCATTTAAAAAAAAAAAAAAAATAGGCAAAAAACTTTCAACTTGGGAACAGCTGTATTTTGCAAGATGAGAGGTTCTCGCGCTGCTCCTCTGAGTGTGACCGTGGCAGACGTTTGAGGAAGGAACACGAGAAGAGGGCTTGCACAGGACAGCCCTTCTGCTCGCCTCGAGAGCACTTCCTTGGGCAGGGGTTACAAGGACTCTTACAGCCACCAAGGGCCTGTGGTTTTTGTCTAATCCCTCTCTGAATCTGGTTCTAGTTCCGACCTTACATAGCAACAAGTTCTAGCTATGATTGTGCTGTCTTGTATAGAAGGAAAAAAAAAAGTTTTCTTTGTTTCTGCTTTTTTTTTTCTCCGTTTTGAACTTGCTGTCTGTGGTGTTACTGGGTGATCTGAGATATTGTGGTAGGGGAGAATGATTCGCTCATATGTTTCTCTACACAGTTTCTGATGCTTTATCTCTGTCCTCAGTTGTCCTCTCTGAGCTAGAGAGTGCTAGGCTGTTTAATTTCTCCTGAAGTGAAAGCCATTAACCTTAAAATAAAGGTGTCCTTTTATAAAAGAGCCACATAGACGTGTAAGCAAACACGTCTTTTAGTTGTGAGTTTTCACTTGTGAAGCGTTTGGACACCGGCAGCTTTGAAGGACGATTTGAGGACGTGGCAGCCCCACTTTGCAGGTGTAGCGGGACCCCGAGACGCTCTCGGACCAGCTTGTTTCACAAGCTCTTACCTGGCCTGGGGAGCAGCGGGAGGTGCGGAGCAGGGGGGCTGAGCGTGCCCGACTGCTCTGGGGACCCCTCGTCACAAAACCTGGGTTGCAAAAAACAAAACGCAGCAGCAGCGTTCTTTGGAGACCCCCTGCCCTCCGCGGGGCGGTGGGTCTGGTGCGGCTGTGGGAGGGGACCCCAGCCCATCCCTCCCGTCCGGAGCATCCGGGAGGGCGACTGGGTGACAAATGAAGATATGAGGCTTTTCTTTGTAGCAGCAAGGATGACATCTCTGAAATCTTCTGGCTTTGCTTCCGAAGGCGGGTGCGGGGCTGTGGGCCACGGCGCTGGTGGGGGGGTTGGAGGTGCAAAGGGCTGGGAGGGTGGCTGGGGCTCACGGCTCGCCCAGGAGCTGCCTGCTAGGGATGGGCTGGTGACCGGGATTTGGGTGCAGCTGGGCCGCTTGCACCCATGGTGGTACCGGGCATCCCGCCCTGCCCAGAGCAGGGCTTCAGCAGATGGAAAGCTCTTCTTAGTATAACTAAATCTCCAGGTTTTACAGTCTCTGCAAATAATCTCATTTACAGCTGGCAGCACCCAGTGTGTATATATGGTGGCAACTCTCATCCTTACAAATGACTAAGTTGGACTTCAAGCTTTTGTTTTGGCTGGCAGAGTTAATCGCTTCCTGCATTATTTTTCCAGAGCGGAATTGGGTTTGTGGCCGCGGGGAGCAGAAAGCCCCTCCGCGTGGCCGGGGGCAGCGGTGGGAGGGGGCTGCTGGTACCCGTGGGATGTGGCTGCTCCAGTGCTTGAGGTGCTGCTGCTGCTTTGGACTCAGTTTCAATTTCAGTTCTGTTTGAAGTCAGACTTGGCAAAATTGCCCAATTTATCACATCTTTAAAAGGGAACTATTTCACTTCTGTTTTCCTCAAGTAAGCTGGTCCAAAACCACACTTGGAAGTGCTATGGCTGGCATGGGTGTCTCCAAGTCTGCTTGGATGGTGCTGCTAAGAGCTCCACGAACGCTGTGAGATGCAGCACATAACGCCTTGTGGGCTCAACGTGAGCCCAGCATGAGCTGTGGGAAATATTTCCGTCTGCAAGCCCTGTAAAGGGAAGAGGCAAGAGTTTGACTTTGTGTCGACGAAGCCAGAGCAGACTGAAGATGGCCTCTGCCACGCGGTGGGTTCCATTTCGCACCTTCTAACCTTCCTTTTACGCTGTATGAAGACATCGCAAACGTGTTGGTGGCCGTTGGCAACCCAAACTCGCCTACGGCTGATGGCGTGTGTCTTGCCTCTCCTGTCGCGCTTGGGCGTGTGAGCAGCTGTTGACGCGAGCGGTGGCAGCGTGAAGGCGGAGGCGCTGACCGCCCTCCCTGCGGCTTTCGGGCTTCGGTGCCGCGGGACTTTGCCTGGGACTAAGTTAGGAAGGAGAGGTGGAGCGCTGACGATCACCTCTGCAGAATCAGCCGGCACCCATTCTGTGACCACGCTGAGCAGCGAGGGCAAGTAGGGCTTCTGCTGGTTCCTACCTCTAGAAGTCAACCCAGCACCTTGTTCCGTTGCCTCATTGAAGTGGGAGACTTAATTGGATCACCGGCATTACTTTCAAGGTTCCATCCAACTTGCATGTGGCTGCATCTAGGCCCAGAGGTGTCCACCACCTCTGTTCTCGGGTGCCCTGCTTCAGAGCTCCGGCACCCAATTTTTAGGAAGATCTTGGATGCTTCCTGGAATGTTCTGTTGCAGTACTGCAGACGTCGGGTTCTTGGTATCTCGAGCTTTCTATGAACAAGCCACTGTTAAAAGCAAAGGCTGCTATTATTTTTCTATTTTTTATAACATTTTTATTTTAGTTAAACAATACTGATTTTATTAAAATAAATAAATTCTATTTTATTATTTATAAACATATATAAAAATACATATTTATATTTTATGTACCTTTACAAGGGGATTTTTGAGCCTCGTCACGTAGACATTGCAAGCCACCAGTTATTTTGCAAAGATCTGTGAATACTGGTAGAAAACATATGAACAATTATTTTCAGTAAAAATAAGTTGTATTGGGAAATTGGATAACCAGAGGTATCTGCTTAGCCCTGGCTGCTTCAGCTCCAGCATCCCTGATCCAAGTGGTGGGGTGTGTGTGTTGGTTAATGTATGCATAGATTCTAGAAGTAATTTGCATTAATGAACTTCTTGACAGACTCCTCTTGACAACGCTCTCCTGGTTTTGGTGTTTTTGGTTGTCGGACAGCTGTTGGTTCAAAGGTTGTTGCGTATTGCATAACTTTCTGCTAGAAAGTGGGGCGGGGGAAGAAACTCATTGGCAAACTTCCTTCCTTGTTAATTAAGGTGACATTAAAAGTCTCTGGTGTAGGACCCAGTGGTGGCTGTCGCTGTGCGGTGCAGGAGTCAAATTCTTATGTATCACGTCAGGCTTATCGATCCACTCTACTTCTTTCTAACTACGACTTTCTCTTAATTTTGCTTCTACCCGTTGGTTACAAAATCTTACTAAAATTGGAGTGCAGCAAGAGATAGAATTTTTTTCTGCAAGCTACTGAATCTGCACCGGAGGATTTCATGCCTTTTTTAAATGCGTTTTAAAGTACAGATGTAATTTTAGAGTGAAATGCTTTGCTGTAGAGGGAGTGTACGATGCTCTGTATAAAACTTCGCTTTCCAATTTCATTTGCGCGTTGGTCGGAAAGGAGCCGATGCGTAGACTTTCTTGCATCCCTCCTACCTCGACTCCCATTTAAG
Organism: Ibycter americanus; assembly: GCA_035590275.1. Taxonomy (NCBI): domain Eukaryota; kingdom Metazoa; phylum Chordata; class Aves; order Falconiformes; family Falconidae; genus Ibycter; species Ibycter americanus. The sequence goes on from JAVJGI010000040.1 coordinate 98,669,021, forward strand.
AGGTGTCATCTGGCAAATTTCAGGGCTGGAAGTAAAAAAAAGAAGTAACCCCTTGGCCTGGCGTTTATATTGATACAGCCCATTTATGTTGACAGTAGGCTTCTGGCTTTTTGGGTGCTACCCCAGTGTGAGTAGATAAATATGTAAAAATATAAAGTGATGGGCAGAAAGGGTTTCATCTTGTACCGTAGGTGGAATGGCCATTTGCCTGTATCAGGCTGTCTACCGTGTACTGGAAAATACATGCTGTAAGGAGCAAGTCTGAAGGGCTTGCCACATTCTGTGACTGCTTCTGTAATGGAAACCAAGCTTTCCCTCGCCCTCTGCTTGGGGGCTTTGTTAACATCTGCTGGTTTTCCAGTTGTTTTTCCACCCAGAGACACTAGAAAAGGGAATGATATGGAATTATAATGTCTTGGGTGATGCTAGTAACCGAATAGTGCCCTCAGTACTTGTTTTCTTGTGCTGCTAACTCTGGAATTAAATGGCAATTACCATGTATATATGCTGGTGTTATTTTGCCTCGCCAGCGTTGTGTTTTTAGACAGCGTTGGTCCCACACGTTGACAGTCGGGTTTTTGTCCCCGTACAGTAAGCTGGTTCACACTTTGTCTAATGTCTTCGCATAGCGGGAATTGATGTTGGTCACAGCATGCACAGAAGGCTTTTGTGTGGCGATATCTGAAAGCTGTCTTGTTGGAGCTTTTATCGAGGCTATTGCAATGAGGCCATTATCCCCACTCGTGGCGAACATAGATAGGCGCAGAAATTTTTTTATAATAATGCTTAGGAAGTGGCACACTGGTGCAAAGCGACAATGCTGGAGCGGGACAGAAATACTCCCCGAGGTGGCAGCGGTGCCACGGCAGGGCGTTATCTGTCCCTGCAGCCCGGGGACGGGCGGGAAGGGAGCCCGCGCCGGGCAGATGGAGGGTGCTGATCGGCGCTATCGCACCCACGGATAATCCTGGCTGTCGGTGCTGCGGAATAAAGTTTTACTTTTCATGGTAAGAGTTTTATTAAGCGGCTCCAAGTAACCCAGATCTAAATTGCTGTATAATAGTTCTGCACCTTGTTCTTTTTTCTTTCTTTCTTTCTTTCTTTTTTTCTTTTTTTTCTTCCCTTTTTTTTTTTTCTCTCCCGACTCCGTGGTATCTGTAGCCTGAAAATGTCTCTTGGGAGTTATGTAAAGCTGCAAGTTGGGTGAGAGGAAGCTGAAACTTCACAACTCGGCTGTAGTACTCTTTTTTTTTTTTTTTTGTTTTTTGTTTTTTTTTTTTTTTAAGCCTAAACCTCTTGAGCAGGTGGAAAAGACAGCTTACTACTTGAGGTGGGGGCAGGGAGGGCTTTAAAAATTATAATGGCATTTTCACTGGCTGCTTTGTCTTGACAGTGGGTATTTCACTGGGTTTATTCTTTCTTTCCCCTCAGGAATCGAGGGTTAGGGAAAGGTCTTTTTTTTTTTGCAAAAGACAGTGTCCTGAAAGCATAAGCAAGTTGCTCGTTTTCTTTCACTGGTTCTTGAGCACAAGAGCTGCCTTGATGCTTTTTCCCACTTCACATTAGCGGTTGGTTTCATGCTAATGTTCTGCATGCCCCTCGGTATTGCTGCTCCGTCGTGCTGAGCTGAGAATTGTTCTCTCAAACTGAGACTGCGAAAATGACATAAATGAACATGGGAAATTGCATACGACAGTCAGGAGAATTCAGGTGGCTTTTGGTATGACTTGGGTTCACACTTCTTTCTATAAAGTAATTTCTATTACCTTTCTGGCTTCGATTGCTAGCACGTTTTTGTTGCTTATTTGTTACTGGAAGAGAAAAATGCAGACCGTTACCTTTTGGCATCCTTGCTACCCTTTCGTTCCTGTTGGCAAACTGCTCTGTGATCCTCTTCTGCGTGCTGCCACCAGCTGCTGCCCTGGATCGCAGGCAGGGGGGTGAGGACCTTTGGGGGGTATTTGCCCCTTCTCGGGGCCCTTACAACAACCACTTTGCAACCGAGAGCCTGCAAGGCACCTGTGGGAAGGCTCTTCCAGACCTGGGGGTGTGCAGCATCCCTCCCAGTGGTCCTCTGCTTCAGCTGCTCCACAGAAAGACCGGGGAGCGTTCAAAGCGCATGGAGAAGGAGATGGCAAAATAAAATCTCATCCCATGAGTTGCTGTACTTGGAGCCATGTGCTTTGTAGGTGTTTACAAGGAAGGTGGTGAAGAAAGGTGCGAGATCATTTGGAGGTCTCCGACATTGTTTGCTCGTGACCCGTTCTCTAAAGATGCTCTTGGCGTTGCTGCTGGCCTCGGGGCACTGAAGCCCTTCCTTTTTCTTCCCTTGGCAACACCATGCTTTTGCAGAATATGTGGGAAGTGAATGCAACAGTAGGGAACAGGTTGCATGCTGTTGGCTAGATACCAAGCTTAGGTGCAGCCTTCTGTGGACAGAAATAAGCTAATACTTATAAAGCCTTTTTTGTGTGGCTTGGTTTTTGTTTTTTTTTTTTTTGGGGGGGGGGCGTGGTGGTGGGGGGGGAGAAACCCTCTTTCCGGGGAAGGGGAGTCCAGAGACTGATATATTTAAATTAAAAAAAAAAAACCAGAGAGGAGAGAAAAGAAAAGCGAGGTAGTAGGCAGGCAAATTCCCCTTATTCAGAGAAAGCCATATGTTCAGGATACTATCCTTAGTGTGATTTATTTGCTTCAGAATTAGGAAAGAGGGTTGCTAGGAAAAGTAAGATGTGTTCACTTCATTCACCTTAAAGAATTTTATAGGGGTGATTGCCATCTCTCTCCTTTCTCCCTCTTTGCCAGGCCTGGAGAATAATCAATTTAGTAATAAGTCAGAGCAAGCAGAAATGTGATTGTTCTCATCTGCAATGCAGAGACGAAGACGGACTCTCTCTTTAAGGCCAACATCAGGTATTTCTGCCTCAAAGTGAATCAGGAGTTACTGAATCATTCCGTGCTCAGTAGGAAAGGATCGGAATTTCAGCCTTTTTATGTTCCCCTTCAGACTTGTCTAGTTCTTGGTTTTTTGACAACCCTTTAGCTTTTTCAATGGCCTCAGTGCCACTTTGAACACATGTCCCTACTTCCCCTAAGGGGGGCAAGCAGCACCAGTTGTACCAGACAGGCGCTGTATCTGTTGCTAGTGCTTCATTAGAAGCGAGATGTGGCTTTCTCAGCTGTTTGAAGAGCTGGGTTGCCTCAGCGTGTGAAGAGCAGCCCCCAAACTCTGCTCGACTGGCAGTTGAGAAGGGAGGAATCTCCTTAAGGCCTCGCAGGGAGAAAACTCTAGGCATCTGTGAGATGCTATAGTATATCTAGCTAAAAATATCAGATCCTTGAGCTTGCCTATTGACTTGTTTGATGGCAATACCCTGTTGAAATGGAAAAAGCTGACAGATCTGAACCAGTTTTAAACTTCTGGAGCTTTGCATGATAGCGCAATGACACAAGAGGGGCAGCATAAAGGTTCTAGCAAATGTACTTTCCCACCGGGGCAGCCCCATCTCTCACCGCCCGTGCAAGCGCGGCATGCCTAGAAGATTAGAGCCAGCCTGCCTGCCAGCAGCTGTGATGGTCCCCAAGGTTTGCTTTCCTCTGGAAAAGCTGGTATTGGATGCTTTGTTTAGATTCAGCCCCTTTGATTCGTGTTGCACAAGTGGTACAAAAATACTCTCTTTCCTTCTGCTGCAAAGTAATGCTGAGCACCACCTGCAAGTATTTCATCTCTCCCTGAACGCCGGGGACGATGCTTTGTGTCCTCTTTGATGCTTTGCCTTGTGCTTGAGTGCCCCTCTGTGACTGCATGGGCAGGAGCTCCAGCGTGGAGCAGCTGCAGTGATCTTCCCAGCTGCTACCTTGCATTAAAATTATCTTGAATTAAAGAGTGGGGGAAGGTACATGGTCTGCTCTGCAAAAAATGCAAACTTAGTAGGGGTGTTAGTCTGAACGGAGGTGGACGTGCAGGTCAGGACTGATACAGTGGCACACTTACATGGGAGAGACCTTTATGCAGGTGTCGCTACAGGTCAACCTGTTTGTGCATCTGTATCCCACACATGCAAGACTGGAATTGTTTGGATAGCAGTATTGATCAGGGCCATGACCAGCTGCTTTCTTCTACTTGTGTGTAACTGCATGGAGTGGAGAAACTTCAGCTTTCACTTAGCTTCCTATTGCTTTCAGAGGCGGAGCTGAAACTCTGAATTTCTTATGTTGACTTTGACTGCCATCACAGGGTTGTCGTGTCCTGATCTGGTTTTTGTCTTCAGAAAAAGCGTTTAAAACCAAGCATGCTTCATTCTGTCCATTTTGCAATGAGCTGATACTTTTCTAAAGGCAAACTTGGGAGCTTTGCTTGTTGTGAGGAGCTACGCTTACCAGCAGATGCTCGGAGTACCTGTGAGTTTGTGGAGGTTGTGCCTTCAGACTCGCTTTCTGAGCGGCCAAGCTGCTGGTCCTGCCACCAGATCACCCAGCTGCCTCTAGCATCTTGGCTATGGTGAGGCTGGGCGGCTGGTCTCGGTGGTGTGAGCTTCAGATGGTGAAAGGACTGATGAAGGCTTTGGATTGCTCAGACAAAAAGACAGGACGTACACAGCCGCGGGGCTTGCGAGGGCTGTGCAGGAGTCGTCGGGAGCAGTGGAATGAGGTGTGTGCTGGGGATCCTGAGGAGCTGGGACTCTGCTTCTCTGCTTCTTGCTGCTTGCACCTCCCCTGGCACGGGGAGATCGCATCAAGCTCTTCACTAAATATTTTTATCCAGGCTACCAATTTCAATAACATGTTTTGGCATTGGTTTTTTTTTTTTATATAAGTTCTGTATTAAGATCTTTAAGAAGGCAGGCCAGCGAGGCGAGACCCTTTTCCAGTTGCAATATGGAATCTTTTCACCTTCAGAAGCGCAGACGGCGGTTTGAGCATAGGGCCATGTGCCTTTCCAGAGCCGTGATACGGCTGAACCACAGTGGAAATCTGGAACCGTAACGACACTGCTTATAGGAAGTTTGACTCCCTGCATTTAACCACAAATGTGGTCAGTCTTAGGAGAGGCAATAACGGAGAGGAAGAAAGGTGGTGGTATTTGATTAGCTTTGTTCTCCTGGTTTTCTGCGGTGCTGCTGATGGATGCAGCTCCAGCTGTGAGAAGAGAGTGATAACATTACCGACTGATAGTCCCAGTTTCTTCCTTGTTACACTTCAGGGTAGATATAACAGGAATTGATTTTCAGCATGCTAAATTCGATCGTCATGTGTTATTATTAAACCCATTGTGTTGCTTGGTAAACTATTCAGTATTGCTGAAGACAGTAATATATAGAAGAGGATTAAATTCCGTGTCAGGACCCTTCAGGTGGTCGCTAGCTTCATGTGGGGACTGAAACAGAAAGCAGCCCGTTTGAGACAGGGATCTGCAGGAGGTGAGTGAGGGTCAGAGTTCTGCCCGTTGCTCCTTGCCATCATGGCCCAGACCAATGTGTTGGATCCCTTCGGTCCAGCCACGTGGGAATGGCTGTTTGCCTTGGAAATGAAAGTATCATCCTGCTTCCTATCCGTCTGTTCTTGGAAATGAAATGTAACCCTCTCATAGTCAGGGTAACCTTAATTGCCTGCTGGGGTGGGAAGGAAAAGGTGAGTTGGGGGTCTGGTCTGTGCTACTAGGAGTGCTTCCTGGGACTGTCCTGGGGGACACTTTGGGGATGTGTTGTCACAGGCAGCTCACGGTGATCCAAGTCAATGCCACCACAATGATGCTGCGTGCCTCCCTGCTCATGGTCCCACCGCCTCCCTGCGTCAGCACCCACGCTCGGCCACGCCAGGGACCCGCTCTGGCTGAAAGCTGGTGCTGGGTGAGTGATGAGTTTTCAGCCCAGCGGTCTCCCTGGCCCGGCTGGCTGTGTGCTGGGGCACCCTGGGCTGCCGACGCCGGCACGTGGGCTCTCCCCACACGGAGGATGCTTTGCTCTGCGTGGCGGCAGACTGGCAGCCTTGCTGCCTGCGCGACCCTAGCATCTCCTAGAAGCGGATAGTTGTGCATACTGAAGACCTGATAGATGGTTCTGTGAAGAAATAGGCAGCTTTTGTGCCGTTACTTATTGCTTAGGTTACCAAACCTGTGCAGCTGCTAGTGCCGGCAGTGCCCGAGAGCTGGGGGGAACTCGCGTGCTCTCCCCATCTCCAGGGATGGGGATCTTCTGGGGGCAGCTTAGAGGTTTTGTGAGCACGTGGGGGAGTAAACGTGACTGAAAACCTTCTCAATTCGCAGAGGAAATCCACAGTCGCTTAAACTGAGAATCCACATTCTCAGCACTGTGTTTGCACTGTGCCTGCTAACGCTCGCCTCCCAGTCCCTGACCGGGGCTCCCAGGCTACGTGTAATTTAATTACAGCCTGACAGCTGGCATTGAAGTAGGTGAAGATATAAATGTAATTTGTGCCTAGAAGTTACGTGTGTAGTGAGCTTGTAATACTGGAAGCCTTCTCTGAAATCATCGCTATCAGGAAACACCCCCCGAGGAAAGACCGGCTGTGCTGCTTTGACAGGTACAGTTGCTCTGAGCCGGGCTTTAACATGACTGATTTTTAACAAGTGAAAGTTAAGGTGTTGTGGTCTTGCACGAGAGGTCACAGCATCCCCGAAGGCATCCGTTGGGATGGCTCCTTGCACGAGAGGTCGCAGCATCCCCGAAGGCATCCGTTGGGATGGCTCCTTGCACGAGAGGTCGCAGCATCCCCGAAGGCATCCGTTGGGATGGCTCCTTGCACGAGAGGTCGCAGCATCCCCGAAGGCATCCGTTGGGAT
>JAVJGI010000040.1:98675922-98692477 GCA_035590275.1 Ibycter americanus
CATCCCCGAAGGCATCCGTTGGGATGGCTCTTTGCACGAGAGGTCGCAGCATCCCCGAAGGCATCCGTTGGGATGGCTCTTTGCACGAGAGGTCGCAGCATCCCCGAAGGCATCCGTTGGGATGGCTCTTTGCACGAGAGGTCGCAGCATCCCCGAAGGCATCCGTTGGGATGGCATTTATGGCCAATAGCTGCAGCCACAGCTGCGGGGCTTATCTTGCATGGGTTGTGAATGTTGGAAAGCTCCTAGGGCTTGTGGCCAGAAGAGTGGTAACGAGCACTAGTCATAGGCAAAGTTCATCAAAGAAGGTTGAGTTTCGTGACTGCACTCATTGCAAAGTCTCCTTTCTGCCCCTGAAGTGGAGAGGTGCAGCAGCTGGCTTGGCGGTGAGAGCATCCAGGGACCTGCTCACTCTGCGCCGCAGCAGAATTTTGCCCTTGTGACCAAAATACACTGCTGGATTTCGGCTCCAGCTTGAAAGGAGGTGTATTGTTGTGGTTGTAAGGAAACCTCCACATACAAACTCAACTAGTGTGGTGCTAACTGGAGACAGCCTGTAACTAACTGGGCCACAAAATAAGAGATCACTTTTAAATCTGTTGCTTACTTTTTAACGTAATTATTTCAATATTGATTACTTAAGCAAAAAACTTTGGATGTGTTTATCTCGCAATCCTTCCACACACTGCCTACTGCCAGAAGCCTCAGCTCTCCCCACAGAACCTGCCAAAATTTCCGTCTTTCTCCTGATACTTTCTTTAGCACCATTGTGCGTTGAAACATTTGCAGGATAGTAGCATGTGAAAGCTATGTACCATTCCTATTTATTTTGGAATTCAGTGTTTTACACAAGGAACGCTGTAACCCTGCCATATTTACTTTCTTGTATTTAATTTAATAAAATGTATTTACCTGAAGCGGACATGAAATTTCCAAGTTTGCTGTGGAAAGCGTAGGGCCACGCTGCAGAAACTAGTTCCAAGTTAACGCGGCGAGCGTGAGGGCTCCTTGCCAGTGCAAAGCGTGGGAGGGAGCCCGGGAGAAAGAAGGCTCTTGCTGCTATCGTCAACAGGCGCCTGTTGACAGGGTAGCAGTTGTGGATGTCAAGGCAATACAACAGATTTTCTATTTTTTTTTCTTTGAGTTTTATACTTCCAAGACAAACCGATGAGTGGCGAAGCAGGTTTCTTCCAAGGCGCTCTCTAAAGTGCTTTTGCTTTACCTTGGATAAGAACTTGCAGTCTCAGATAGTGAAATGTAATTGAGGTTTCTTGGGTGATCTTGGCTTTACAGTTTGATATAGTTTGGAACTAGGGTTGGAAAAACAATTAGTGTGGAAAATGAGGTTTTGGGGGTTTTGGTTTGCCTTTTTTGTTTTTTGGAGAATCTACCACACTAGGCTTTTTAGCAATGGTGGGGGCTTCCCACGGCTGTCCTGAGTTGTTTTACCCTTCTTCCTACTGCTAAGAGAATCGGGCTGTCCTCCTTCCTATCCATATACTGTTGAGAAAAGCCATCGTACAGCTATTTTTGATCCTATTCCTTCCATAATTATATGTAGCTTTTATAAATCTGTCTGGATGGAAAGAGCCCGTGTACTTTGGAAGGGCTCATTTGATCTAAATTTAAGGATGTCTCATGTCCAGTTGTGAAACTTGCTATTTTGGTTTGCCCTACCTACAGCTTTTACTAAAACAAGAGGAAAAGGATGAAAAGGAGAAACTGAAAAGTGTGTGTGTGAGAGGAGGGAAAGATGACTCATAATTGGGGCTGCGTCTGAAAATGAAAAGGATCAAGGTGTACTGATCACAGGAGAAAGTTACGGTTTTTGTGAAGGGGGTACAACTAATCATATGGTCATTTATTTTCTGAACAGATTAAGGTACATTTGTGGAAGAACCCATGAGCCTGAATTGGGTAGATACTTTTGAAGAGAGAAGAAATCTATTTAAAGAAAGGAATTTTTAGTGCAGCCTTTAATAGGTGATATTTTAGTGCTAGATTCCACTGGAAGACTTCTCTAGGCTTTTGGAAAATCCCATTTAGCTGTCCATTGCCTACGGGATAGTTCTAACAACTGCACGGTTATACAGCAAGGCAGGGAGCAGAATGGAAAGGGGGGGAAGGCAGTGACGCTGGAAGCCAAAGGCGCTTTCTCTGAACTTTAGGCTACAATGAACAGAAATTAAAGCTCGTGAATAGACACATGAGTTTCTGCTTTCATCCTAGGTGTTGTCTCTCTTACCTTTCTGCTAATGTTGTGCTCTTTGGTCTCGTTCTGGCATCCATAAAACTTCCATAAAACTTGGGATGCCCAGCAGTCTTGAAATAACCCTTTCTGTAGGGTGCAAGTAGTGTGCAGTTATAAGCATGCTGTTCTTCTGTATACAGCGCTGCAAAAAGTGCCTGTGGTGGTTCCTAAAACGTTTCCCAGCAGTATCCAGCAGCCAGCGCTTCCCACCTTCACCCTTCTTCTCTTCCTGCCTTTCCTCCCCACCGACCAAAAGTAAAAGATAACAAAGATGCAGCTGTCTGACATGTGAATGAAGCCGATAAAATGTTCAATTTTGTAAAGCATTTTGATTAAAAAAAAAAAAAAAAAGTAACTGTCAGCATGGCATTGGATTAAAAGCTGGCAAAGTGACAAGAAAAGTGGCCTTTTGATGGATTGCAGTGAGTATTTGCACTGATGTCAATACTATGGAGTGCTTTCACCATTGTCCCAGAAGTAAACAAAAAAACCTGTTACTGATAGTAATTGCTAGCAGAATAGTAAACGATAACGGAGCTCTCGCAACTTGCTCTGTAGGCGCATTCAAACACACTGTGTCTTTAACACAGCCAAAGGCGAAGTTGTATGCCAGGGACAGGGAATGCAAGCTATGCCTTATGAAAGAGGGCCTGTATCCTGGAAAGCAGCACTTCTCAGAAGTCTGTAGTGGACAAGCAACTGCACGCCAGCTTCCAGTGCGATGCCAAGGAGCGATGGCACTGGGGCTTGCATCCTGGCATAGGCAACAAAAGGAGTAGGAGAGGCGATGCTTTTGCCTCAGTGAATAGTGTTGATGCAGCTGATGCTTAACATACACTATTTGGCGCTAGTACTTGTAAGGGGGAAATGTTGAAAATAGAAGGTGATGTTAAATAGGGCGGCAAAAATTGAGGTCTGAAGGAGATGCCCTGCAGTGCAAGTTAAGCAATATTTTGCTTATGAAATTAATATTAAGGGATGACTTGACTGATAATACGCAAGATACGGAATTGGGAGGGGTGGTTGATATAGCTGATGGCTGCACTGCCATCCAGAAGGACCTCAACAGGCTGGAGAAACGGGCTGACGGGAGCCTTGTGCAGCTCGGCAAAGAGAAGTGCGAAGTCCTGCCTCTGGGGAGGGATAACGCCGGGCACCGGGATGGGCTGGGGCCAGCCTGCTGGAAAGCAGCTCTGCAGAAAACAGCCCTGGGGGTCCTGGTGGACCAGCAGTGACCTCCTGGGCTGCCTTGGGCATGGCATTACCAGCAGGGCGAAGGAGGTGATCCTTCCCTTCTGCTCAGCCCTGGTGAGGGGCATCTGATGTGCTGGGTCCAGTTCCGGGCTCCCCAGTATAAGAGACGCACGGACCTGGTGGAGGGCCTTGAAGGTGGTTAAGGTCTCAGAGCATCTGATATGTGAGGAGAGGCTGAGCAAGCTGGGACTGTTGAGCCTGGAGGAGAGAAGGTTCATAAACACCTGATGGGAGGGAGTGAGGAAGATGGAGCCGGCCTCTTCTCAGTGGTGGCGAGTGACAGGACAGAAGGCAATGGGCACAAATTGAAATGCAATTTAAATGCCATTTAAACGTAAGATTTTACAGTGAGGATGATCAAACCCTGGAATAGGTCTTTTACATTGTGGAGTCGCCTTCACTGGAGGTATTTAAAACCCAACTGGCCACAGCCCTGAGCATCCTGCTCTAGTCGCTCCCACTTGGAGCAGTGGAGCGTGGACCAGATGATCTCCAGAGGTCCTTTCCCACCTCAGCCACTCTGTGAGATGATTCTAGTGCTAAAGGACTTCTTAAACTGTTGAACTTGAGCACGGTGAGAACTTAATGCTGCAAGCTGAAACAATACAAACTCAAAGTGGAAATTAGACTTTTTTTTTTTTTTTTTTTTGAGTGAGAGGAAATAGTTATGAGTTGATACCTTCAAGTTTTGACAGAGTGAATGTCTTGCTTTCTGATTTCTCTGCAGAGTTACGCTCTGTAATTTCAGTTCTGGACAGCCTTGAGGTCAGCAGGTCCATCTGCCTGCTTTTTTGGTGGGAGCAGTGGTGTTTATGGTCCTTCCTGACAGGTGCTTGCTCGTTAAACTTTCTCATAACGGAGATTCTAAAGTTGCATGGCAAACCCTTCCTATTCTTGGCCACCCAACAGCTTATTGTTAATGGCATGGCAGCTAGGGGAAATCTAGTGGTCTGCGCTATGTAGGAGGTCACATTAGAAAGTCAGATTCTTTTCTTTGATCAAAGGGGGGGTTAGAGGAAAACTTGAATTAATTTCGTCTTCAAATTTGAGACTTAAAGGGTAGTATTCATTTTTCTGGAGAAGACATCTCAAGGTATTTAGCTTAGGGAACATACAGTAAGGAAGGCAAAGCGGAATGGATAGATTGTGTCCGGTGTGGGTCAGTTTTGGTGTAGAGCCAGGTCCTTGCTTGACTCTATGACCTGAGATGTTCTGGTTCACCAGAGCCAAAAGGGATAATTTTTCAAAATACACTTCATAATCTGAGAAAGGGCAGCAACTTTAACTTCTTTTCCCCTAGAAATTTATTCCCTGTGATGACACACATGTTTTGGATGTTGTCCCGTAAATGAGGCTATCGCATCAGCTTTTTAGATTGCCCCATCCATGGCATGACAGAATTTATCCAGATGTGAAAAAGAAAATTATTTGCTCTACCAACACTTGTTCACTTTTCTTACCAACTGTTGTCATCTTGTCTTGTTTTTATTCCCTCTCTGTCACGGGGATGAAGTAAAACCTGCTGTTTGAACAAAATAATTCATCTTCATTTAGGCAGCGCTCCCAGGTTGTTCTGCTCCTTGGTGTGGCTGATGGAGGGATAAAGCACCGCTGAGGTAGGGTGTGCGGCACAGCGGACCAGTTGTTCTTTGTGACATTACACAGAATTTAAAACATGAAGAGTTCGGCTATCTTTGTGCTGCCACCTGAGCTGCCCGCTGCCGAACTGAGCAGCGCAACAGGAGTGTATGGGGCAGCTGCCTACCGTGGCGTGGGGAGGGAAGAAATCATCAGTTCCCAGAGTTTAGCAGCCCAGGCTAGGTGAAAATCGAGTTCAGTTTGTAGGGAAAGAAATGTGCTGTGAAGAAGCCTTCTGATGGCAGTACCAGCTCCTGATGTAGGAGGAAGGGGGCTGTCAGCCACCGCTGGGGTCTCGAGGTCCCTGCCGTCTGCCGTTCTCTCCCTCGGTCTCTTCTTAAGTGCTTTTATCTATTTCTGTGACTTTCTGCTGACTTGGAGCCTCATTTCTGACTGTTTCTAGGGATAGTTGCTTTTGGATATGTAACCCGTGTTTCCTGTTTCTTGGGCACTTGTTATTTATTTTTGTTACTACGAGGTTTAGGGCGTGGAGGAGGTTATTGTGCTAACTTTAAGGTTACTTGAAGATTATTATTTTTTTCTTTAATGGTACTAGCACTTTCTTTTAAAAGAATATACCTAATTAGCTTGTGGATGATAAATCGATCTCCATGCAAAGTCAGCATTATAGTTACTCATTGGTGCAGAAGTGACTTCTCAGGGTTAATCTGTTTGGACACGGTTGGGACTTCCTTAAACTGAACTGAAACCCGCACAGTTTACGTAATGTACAGACCTGTCCTCTATTACAGTAAATGCTCGGGACCCTGTGTTACCGCTCGTGGTCTGACTTGGTGAAAGCTGGCAAAAAAACTTTCAGGAGACAACCAGACCCAGATGAGATGCAATGATTTTCACTTACAATGTCCTTTGGACATCTATGTAATATTTTTATCACCTTTAATGGATCCAAAGTACATTTATTACTTTCAGGGAATCCAGCTGTACGTTTTTATACTTGTATGGAACTAGGTTAAGGAAATACTTTAAAATCAAATGTTTTACTACTTCAGATCTGACTTCCCTTAACTAATTACATTAATTGAACCAGTAGTTAGATGTAAGAACCATCGTGCCTCAGGCAATGAATTAAAAATATGGAGTTAAGATTGGTGTCGACTTTTTTTAAGAAAGGATTCCTCTCCTTTGGGGGAATGAATACCCAACACTAATGCTCATGTGGGTCCCAGTATTTAAAACTTGCTGCCTTCTAGTTTGTAGCTCTCTGCTACAGTTTCTGAAGCGTTTGCCTGTGGATCCTCTTTGACATTAATTTTTGGAAGAATGGACAAGTTAGTTGGTTCCTTGTGAATCACCTGTCAGTAAGTAAAGCCATGCAGTCCCTTGGCACAGTGTAGTTTATATATATATATATGTGTGTGTGTGTACACACAGACACACACGTACAGTGCCAAGGGACTGTATATATGAGGTATAACTCCGTACTGGTATTTTGCAGGGAGTGCAGGAAGGTTCAGGGTGCCAGCATGGGAAATCTCAAACCGTAGACCTGCACAGAGAAGAAAACTTGCACTCCAGGAACTTCATTAGTGTAATTCCACAGATGCTGTCCTTTCTTCTAGGTGCCCGGTATCCAAGGAAAACAAAGTTCAGGATGCTGTGGCTTAGGCTGGCAATTTAGTGAGCAAACTTTGTGCTGCAAGCCCAATCTTGCATCGTTGCAGTGCACCTATGCTGAGATAGCACTGGTGTGGCTTTGCCGGCACTCTTCCTCCCCTCTTTTCACTTTGTTCATATCAAATCTGATTAATCACATCTTCCTAGAGAGTTTTATGATTGCATTGTACATGTTCTGTAAGGAGGAACTCTCCTCCCGATTCCTATGTCAGTATACATGCCCAGTATACTACTATTTTAGTTTTTAACCTGTGTATCTGATACTTCACGGCGTTTACTGGAATTTCCTCAAAGGAAGTTCAGCCCGTCCTATTCTCCAGCTCCCTTAATATCTTTCCTCCCTCCTCCCAGGGCTTGTTTGTTTAGCAGACAATTTGGCAGACAACTGGCAGTGTTTGGAAGTTGTTTGCTTTTTTGTTTTTTTTGAGTAGCTGCGCTGATTTCTACATATAGAGTGGAAGCGACTCAGTGGAACTAATCCAATCACAGTCTTATTTGAAGTTAATGACTTTTAAAAAAGAGTACTTTTAAAAATAGGCCTGAAATACAAAAGGCAAAATAATCTCTATTTATCTGTAGGATATTTTGAGACTGACTGCTTTGCGATGGTTTGGTTTTTTGTTTTTTTTTTTTTTCTTTGGGACAAACCTTAAAATGATACGAAAGATAACGGGACCCATGGGAAAGAAATCTGTCATATCATTTTTAGTGCAGTTTTAGCCTCGCTCTTTGGGAGGTTGGAAGTCTCCTGAAGGCTGAGACACTGCGGGCACATGGGGAGGTGATGCCCAAACAAACAGGATTTGAACTATCGCTTTTGTATTTGGCTTGCTTCGATGCCGGTGGGTCACGTTGAAGGTGGCCCTGCGTCGGTGTGATTGTTACATATAGATGCAATGCAAAGAAATGACACCAAGAAGCCTCTTTCTGTGGCTGGTCGGTTGTCATGTCCTGCTGCCCCCCCTCCCCGGCTGCTCACCGTTAGTTGGAAAGTTCAGCATCACGCCTGTTTTACGACGGTCTTGTTTTCTTGAAAGGATGCGTGTGGTGAGAAGTTACTGACACGAACGGCAATTGCAAACCCTGGGGCTTTGCTGTGGGGGCAGCAGCCTTACCGCAGCAGTGTTTTTGGGAGCGGGGGTGGGCGAATGGCCAGTGGCGTTGACATCGGTGTGTAGGACCAGGCTGGCAGTAAAGCCTGCGGGTGGCACGGCTAGTCTTGCTACCATGCCCTCGGATGATTCCCCAGGGAATTACAGGGAAACTGTTGTGCTGCACCCAGTCACCCCAAACCCCCTGCAGTCAGGATTCCCCCCGCTGCCACGCCAGATGCTGGTTGGTCTGTCTGTGCTTCTGGGAGTGAGTCTTGGCTGGCTGTCCGTCTATTTTCTGGAATTTTTTATCTCCAGAGCTTCCACGCCGTGCGGGCAGGGGCAGCGCAGCCCCCAGCAGCCGCTGGGATGAGGGTGTAGCTGTTGCCGGAGCAGTTCGCAGGGCTGCTCAGAGACACGTGTGCTCCTCACCTTGGCCAGTTCAGCAGTTGAGATGAAAACTGGGTGCAGTTTCCTGAAAATAACTTTTCGTATTTCAACATGAAGCGGTAACAGGAGCTTTCAAGCTTTAGTACAGCGCAAAGCCATTGCTTCCAGTAAGAAGCAATTGTTTCATATTTGGTGGAAAAAATTGCAGTAGAAACATCTCAGATGATTCATTTCCTATGCAGCATAGGTGTAATTCTGTTGCTTTGAGGCCTGAAACGTGGTTTATGCTTTGGTTTATTTCTTGCACAACCGTTGTAATGTGCTTCCCCTTCTAGTGCAAAGAAAATACAAAGTACTGCACCCGTGGAGGAGAATTCAGATAAGCTGCACATTTGGGCAGTGGCCACGATGCTGAGCGCGAGGCTGATGCTGATCCCACAAGCAGACCGATGAGCAGAAAACGGAATATCGTCAGATGGGTTGTCTGTAAGGCAGTGTCTGAGTGATGTTAGCGGTGGTGATGGGGAGATGCTCTGACTTTCTGGCAAGTCAGCTCTCCACGAGGTATCAGGATGAAAAAACCACAGGCAAATAGCACCTTAAGATTATAACCCTCCTTTGGGGAAAAATGACCGGCTGTAGGGTTAGGAAGAAACCACCAGGTTTCATTGCTACATTTTGCTGCTTTCTGAGTTTGGTTCAGGTCCTTGTGTTTCATCTAAATGGGGTTGAAAAATGTTCTGTTCAGGCAGGGCGTCGATGCACAGCGCTGCTAACGCCAGCTCGCCGCGCTCCGAGCATCGCACATGGCTGACGGCTGATCTGTCCCTGTCGGTGGGTGTTAAAAGCAGCATCGTGTGCCGTTCTGCGGTAGTGGCTGGGAGGCACCCAGGATGCTCGCGTTGCTGCTTTCTGCATATTCAACCCGAGAGGGGAAAGCCAGCGCGAGGTCCCTCTGGCTTGGGTCCTGCCTTCCAAGAAGAACCCGCCGCTGAAACTTGGCCACCCACATTTTAACTTTTTTGATCTCAATATAAGCCCTGCGGTTTGATATTTAAGCGCTGACAGGTCGTGGCCTCCTCGACGCTCCTGATACTTCTGAGGGAATTGTGGAAATGGAAAATGGGTGGAAATAGGATGGTTTAATTAGGCCTTGGAAGGAACGTCACCAGAGTAACGCTATCAGCTCTCAGCTGTCAGGGTCAAATGCCTCATGAGGAGGGGCTGCAGGTGATCAGAATGTAGTTTAATTTAATAATTGTGAGATGCCTCTTAATGAATTATAAACCCGATTAAGACACTGAAAGGCCATTTTCTTGCAATATTCATCTACATTAAAAACAAACATTTCGACTGTACCTGAATAAACAGTTGCAGTATAGGAGCTGGAGAAGGATTTGCCTCAGTCAAAACTGTAATAAGCCGAAAAATAAAATGATAGTTTAGGAAACACAAATTGGTATCGTGGAAAGGACTTTTTTGTCCTCTTTTTAATACACTTGCCATCTTCTGAGAAGAAAATGTGGGGCTTTTGTGTTGGAGTAGGTTGATCAGGATGATTTCTGTAAACTGTGTTTTCATTTGCTTTAAAATGCTTCTTTCAATGTTACTTCAAATACTAGCTGCTTGTCACTCAACTAATAATCCTGACTAATAAGTAGCGGTATTTCAGACTCCTGTTCTTCCTTGTGCAGGTTTTACAATATATTCCATTTTCAAGGCACTATTTTTGTGTATTTTTTTATATGCTTTTACCTCAGTCTAATGAATGGGCTATGTGTAAAGCTTCATTTTGAGGGCATGCTTTCGTGGAAGTGCCATTCCTGGTCTTGCTCCCCTGTGTAAGGTAGTGTGGGAATACATGCTTTTGACAGAGAAGTAATATTTTTGGGAAGAGCTGAGAGGACTTTTAGAACTCCCCTTTTAGGGACATAGTTTGTTGTCTTTTACGTGCAAGTAGTTTCATTCCCAGCTATTGCTTTATCTTCCTTTTCTTAAACACCCTTTTAATGGTTTTATACTGTCAGAGTTCATTACCGACACCAAGCGTAGTATGGTACAAATTATTCGTACCTGTGTGTAGAGAACACTGGGGTAAATACTTCTTTGTGGAAAACTGAAATCGCTCTCCCTCCCAGGAGTTTGAACTGCAAATGGATCTCCTCGTGGCTCAGCAGAAATAGGAATGAAACGAGGAGCTGTCACCAAGGGTCCGAAGGCAGGAGCTCTGGTCGTCCTCTCGCATCTTTTTGCTGACCTCAGGTGTTTGTGCGTGGACCGGCAGAACTCAGCCCTCCCTCGCGGAGGGCTCCTCCGCTTTCCTCGCTGCACCTCTCCCCATTTTTCCGTCTCTCCAGGGCTGGCCGGAGTGTTTGCCATGCCCTTGGCTGGGTGCAGCCCTCGGGCAGGCACTCAGGGCTCTCCACATACCAGAGTCTGTTCATTTGAGCATGTTCAACATGCACAGCCTGTATCACCTTGTTCAGTGGAGAAATTGCCTTAACATATGAATATTTCTGTGCGTTCACCCCAAGGTGCCTTCTTCCCTTTGCTGCTTCTCCCGTATTCCTGGCTTATCAAGCTCCAGCTTAATTTACCCTTCCATGTAAGATGTTTCCTTTCTTCTCTGCAGCTCCTGACCTCTGGAGCAGCTTTCTGGAGTTGATGTCTCAGAACCTTGGCTTTTAAATTGCATTTTTCAGTGACTGCTTAATTTGGAAAACGTGGAAGACAGTCTGTGGAAAGTGTGTGGGGACTGGTAAAGTGTCTGTGCTGCGGCTCCCTTGCTGCAGTCAAAGTTTATCTGTACTCCCTGGGCAGGCTTGCATCCCCTCCCCGGTAATATCAGCATTGTGGTGGCACACAGAAAAGCTGCCATTTTATCTGCCCCTTGCAATTGTAATATCTTCTAGAGACTACGCCAGGCTTAGTCATCTGCCCTTGCTTAACTTGCCCAACTTAGTCCTTGCTGTGAGACATCGACACAGCTGAGCACTGCGATGCGTTTCTCTGGCTTGCTGCTTAGTTCACTGTCGGCTATCACTTAATACACACAATTTCTTCCTTGCTATGCTTGGTCATTTCCAATCTTCCTATTTTTCCTGCCCAGTCAACCCTAAACGGGAGTTTCTTTCCAACTCCTCATCTCATTGTTTTTTGTTTGGTTTTTTTTTTTTTTCTTTTAATAAGTAATTTTATCTTCTGCCCCCATCTCAGCAGGCTTTGTCCCAGGTTACTTTCATTCTGCGTTCAGCTTTTGTCCCTTTGTATTTAAATCAGAGTGCTGAGGCTCTCCTATACCCTGGATGCCTGCAAGGGGAGCAGGGGACTTGGATGTGTCTCATCCTGGACAGGACTTCCCAAGAGATGGCATGTGCATAGCCTGGCGGGCCCAAGAGCTGCGGCGCTTGCAGTTAGAAATGGAATTTGGCTCTTAATGTTTATAATGAAAATGCACTGACTGCACTTTTCCGAGTGTTTTTAAATTTGGGATTGTGAGTTAACAGAATATGCCCAACTCAAATTATCCTTCTGTCAGATTTTACGTGCCTGCTAAAGCCTAATGCATGCAGGAATATTTCAAAGGGTTTTCAGGAGGTAGCACAGGTAACGTAATTTTTCTTAGGTCTGTCTCTTGCAAAGAGTGCAACTGTCTTGCGTCCAGTAATACAGCTGAGAGAGGCTTCTAGCAGGAAAAATTTCGATGTGCATAGTTTGGCAAGGCTGTGCTCCATGGTTTTATCATTGGAAAGAATTAGAGGAGGTTTTACTGCGTCTTCTCTCAAACTTAGAAATATAAGCCTTGTAGAAAGCGAGACTTTGGTTTGACATGGTGCAGTGTTCAAAACCTGATGCTGGCTGTCCCCTAGCATGGCACTTCCCTCTGCTATCTCGATAAAACTCCGCGCTGGCTGTTCCCTAACGCTTAGTGCTGCACTGTCTGTTACGCTTTTACAAAGTAACGTTCTGACTTTTATTTTTTCCTCTTAATCAGTGCTGGTTTCTTTCCCCAAGAGCTGAGTTGATAGCTGTGTGACACAAAAGCCAAGCCGCTCTGATGCCAAGCTGATCCCCCAAGGGGCATGGGGGGTGTCCCACTGCTCCTGCCCAGCAGCTCCCAGTGCAGACAAGTCACCCACAAGGGATAACCTGGCAGAAAACTCCCTGCTGTTTTGGAGGAGGACCAGTTTTGGCTGGTTGTGACCCCTTGAGCCAGCTCCCCTTGGGGTCTGACGGGGACCCATCGGTCAGGCACTGCCCACACCAGCGTACAGGGACCACGCAGGGATGGAGGGAGGATGCAGGAGAAGAGGTGGTGGCAGCAACCTGTTAGACCCAGGTAGCTGTGAACTCAAACCAGCCCATTAAGGGCAATGGGCTGTAATTTCCTGTTTGCACCTTTTCCACCCCTTTTTTTCAATTCATGAAAAAACACATTTGCTTTTTTTTCTAGTCTTGGGTACCTGCCTCCAACCTCTTCTTAAAAGTTAATCCCTGAGACTGAGGATTGTAAAGTGAATTGCATCAGGTCCTGCCTACTTGAAAACACTTAGCTTATCCTAGGAGTTTTTAAACTATTTTCCTATAGAGATAAGTGTTCTCATAAAGACGTTCTTGTGGCTTTGCCTCTGATGTTAATTGTGGTAGCTATCTGTTTGTTTTGTTGGTGGTTTGGTTTTTTTTTTTTTTAAAAAAAAAAAACAACAAAGAGATGGAAGCTAAAAAGGCATAACTACATAGGAGTCAAGGTGCCACCTGTTTTTAGTGGCCTGCGTTGAAGAGTGGATCCGTAGTTCTGTCTATATTGGGAATTGCTCATAGTACTGGAAGAGAAAATTGAGGCAAAACAGTTGTTCCCACATTTTTCATGTCTCCACTAAGGGGTTAGGTAGGTGGTTCAGCTCAATAGGATCCTTTCCTGTTACTTTCATGTTTCTTGCTGGATGCATCAATTTGTGGCTTTACCTGTGTCATTGCCCCATGTGTTTTGCAATCCTTTCACAATCCCCCTGAGGAATCTGACTTCCATTTATTGCACTCCAGTTTCATGTCGCTGAGACATGAAATGTTCTTAGCCTATATGCTTCCTTTCTTTCCCTATCATTGGGATGCTTTGCGCTGGTGTCTTTTGGCTAGCTACTTCTTACCAGGTGCCGTGTACTGTGTCAGAAGCTTCTGCATGCTATGACTGATCAAACAATGCTAATGAAGAAAAATAAAATACACAGATTTGTACAGGTAGTGCAAATAACGAACGTGGTGTTGTAGCGGAAATAAGTTATGCAAATTGAGCGGTATTTTTTTAAAAGGGTCACTGGTTTTGCCGATTGAGTTCAGATTTCTGACGGGAACTCTGAGACCAGAAAGCACTGTGAATAATTTTGGAGATGGGAGAGAGAAACCGTCCCGTCTGAGTCACCCAGGATCTGTAGTGCAAAGAAAAAGGCACTGGAAAATCTTTGACCTGTAAGTCAGGGAAGAAGAAATTAAGAGAATATACCATTTTAGTCCTGCATCTTATCAGTTATGAAGTTTGTAAAACAGGAACGGGAAGAGAGCACTTGCTGAGTGATGTGTAACATCTGGCCAGAAATTCAACTTTCCCCAGTGTTTGCTAAAATTGCCTCTCAGTAACTTCACCAAGCTCTTTTAAACTCCTCTAAAATAAAATACAATAAAAACCTCTCCAAGGTTTTCTGTACGCTTCGTGCCCTGCAAAATAACTATCTCGTAGTGCTGTGTCTGTTGTTTGGTATTTTTGCAGAAGCCCGGCGGCAGCCCGGCGCTGCCGCAGGTACAGCGCGCTGTCAGACCCGCAGGCGTGTTGCTGCGTGGCCAAAGGATGCTGTTTATGTTCTCGCCGCCAAGCCTGATTATTTGAAGTTCACAGGAGAAAGTTGTATGTGTTTAACCACAAAAACAGGGGCAAAATACCGTTGTTCGTGTCTTGCAAACAAGTTGAGACACAAAGTTTTGATGTTTAGTCCAAACACCGAAGTTTCACTTCTGATGGAGAGAGCCACTGCAAATCTCTGGATTTTAAGTCTTTAGCATTTTCCCTGCTTCTCACACCTGGTTTTGAGATTCTCTTTTATCTTTAATAGTATCCCTTTGGCCTAGTCTTCCCACGCCCTGAATTGTTCCCTTTTCACCCCTCCTTCCTTTTCTCTTATAGTTCTCAGGGTGGAAAACCACTTACTTTAAAAAAAGTGTGAAATGTGTTTCTCCCTGCGGAATAGCTGTAATCTTAATTTAATCCAATTACGTTGGCTAAACATATTAGCTGGATGCTTTTGTTAACAGTTGACCTTTTTAAAATCTGTGTCCTTGGATTACAGAGCCGGTGTCTCAGGGAGAGGAGCAGAGATGTCACACGCTGTTAGAAGCTGCGGCCGGCGGTGCGGTGCCCGCGTTGGTTAGCGGGATACAATTAGCTCAGTTTTGCCATCACCGATGAATTAGCGCCTTGCCCCTTCGCACAAAACACAGAGAAGAGTGGTCTGAGCACTCTGGGCACGCTGTTATGCTGTGGGCTTATATATGCGTTTCATGTGCTTTAATTCATCTTTTAATAAGTTTGATGTTTGCAAATGGAACCCAGTACAGAGATTTTAGTTAGCTATCCATACATTAATGCATATCAAGTAATTTGTTTAGCGCCTTCTGTTGGTCACAGCCCCGAAGTAAAATGCATAAGCTAAATCCACGATACAGAAATATCTGTCTACAGCTCCACAGCAGAATGCATTATTTTATTTTGGTTCACTGAGGAGCAGATCCAACCCTTTGGGGCAAGTCTAAAGAATAAGCAAATAAAGTACACTGAATTATTCTACATAATTGAATAAACAACATTCTTCGGAAACAGTTGTTTGGCTAAACTTCATTAGACATAAAACTTCTTTTTCTTCTTTTTCTTGTGTCTTCCCAGATAATGTTCTTTCTATTGTTAGGATAACAAGTATCCCCAGATTTAATTTCAGTAACCCGAGTAGCATGGCAGGGTATAGAATTGTTTCCAAAGATAGTAGATTGTGTTTCTGTCTAGGAACAAATTCATATTGGTGGTGGTTTTCATTGCAGTTTGTCTACGTGCTGCATAGTTGAACAGTGTCCTTCATTATTTTTATTATTCAAGGCATACACAGCCTGCCTTTGAGCTGGTTGCAACATCTAGCTGATTTTCAGGCACCCTGTTTCTAATACGACTTTTGCTCCACCTTGCTTTTAGGTAGGCAGCTTTAATGCAAACGTGCTAGTTAATGTGGAATAAATAGAGTAGCTGTACTTTCAATGAGGACAAAAATTGTTGAGAAGCAGAGGAGAGCAGTTGTCCAGCGCTGCTCATGATGTCATGTCTCCTATTTCATTGATGGAAAGTTTATAGTAATGGAAGTTACTTGTCCTCTCAAAGCCATCCTTTCAAGTGGTGGAGGGAAAACATAATACTACCTGTGCACAAATTTATATGGATATAAGGAGGTTAAAAAAAAAAAAAAAAGAGTAGCTTTGTGGGTGCATACGTGCATGTGCTTGAGGGATTCTCTTTGTTTTTCTTAACTGAAATGTTCTCAACTCAAGCGAGGGTAAAATCTTTCATGTGTATTTAAGAAGGTCCAGACTAGACTGAAGTAGATCATACAACTGTCACTTGGTTTTTCAAATTAAGAAAATTGTTGAATTTTCAAATAACCCCCCCATCAGCCTAGCCTTTAGGAGTGACATCTTTAAATCCCCCCAAGATTCCAGTAAATATTCAGATTCCCTTGTGATGAACATGGGATGTGAACCTGGACCTTGCTGTGAAAAGTTTTCTGCTCTCTGCCTTTCCTATAGCCCCAATATCGTGTTCGATAAAGTGAAATATACTTAACAATCAATCAATTTAAAAAAAAAATTGTTTTTTTTAACAGGCAAAACGAAGGCTGGAGCTAGGAGAGAGTGGCCACCAGTATCTTGCTGAAGGACTAAAGACTCCAAAGGGGAAAGGAAGAGCTGCGACAAGAAGCCCAGACAGTCCGAAAAGTAAGGGAGCTTGTGACATGCTGGGTGGCACAGAGGGTTTTATTTTACTAACGAGCTACGAGCGAACCAGTACAACAGGCTGTGTTGCCTGCCTAGAAGGGTGTGTTTATTACTGTCCTCGCCTGGATGTGCCTGCAACAGAACAACCAGTTCTGTTTTAATATCTTGGTATCTTTATCCACGGTCTGGGCGAGGGGACGGAGCGCACCCTCCGTGAGCTGCAGGTGACCCCAGCGGGGCAGCGCTGATGTGCTGGGGCAGGGGGCTC
>JAVJGI010000040.1:98694958-98709735 GCA_035590275.1 Ibycter americanus
AGAGAGGGTATAGAATGCACAGTTCCAGTTACACCCACACAGTGATAAACTGGTCCCAGCCACTATAACTAGGACAGATGATTATAAATTGTATCTTACATCAGTCTCCTCTAATTCACTTGAGTTTTCTGTAAGCTGTGGGGTCTGGCGCTGATGGAATCTGTCATTGTGTTCACCCACTGAAGTACACCTAAGTCCTGCTTAATTGCATGTGAAACACTTATCGTACAAGAGGGGAAAATCAAACCCTGATGAAAGCTGGCTATCAGCCTGATGAAAGAGAGTCATAGGGGAATTTTTGGTATTGCTGCCAGGATAAATAGATACTAAAAATACTATTAAGAATTCACATAGTGAAAGCCTAAGTAGAATATCACTATATGTATCTGTCAGACTAATGGAAATATTTGCATTTTAAAAAATGTATGTATTTGCTCATGTACCTGTGACTTTTGGAAAAGTACATCTTGAAATACAAATAAATACCCAGTGGTAAGTTGTGTCTTAATGCCGAGGTTTGAGAGATTTTTTTAATAAAAATGAAAGAAATATCTGTAATATGTATAATTTCATTTCTGGATGCTGCTTTCAGAACCAAAATGAGAAAAACTGATTTGCCTGAGCTTTTGGCTTTTTTTTTTTTCTTTTTTTTTTTTCTCTCTTTCCAAGCTCCAAAATCTCCTTCAGAAAAGACTCGGTATGATACATCACTTGGCCTTCTTACAAAGAAGTTCATTCAGTTGCTGAGCCAATCTCCTGATGGGGTCTTAGATTTGAACAGAGCGGCAGAGGTCCTCAAGGTGCAAAAAAGAAGGATTTACGATATCACCAATGTACTGGAAGGCATCCATCTCATTAAGAAAAAATCCAAAAACAACATTCAGTGGATGTGAGTATTCATTATCCTTTTCCATTCCTACTGGCTGATTTCACTGTCACACTGCAGCAGTGTTTTTCTTCTCCCACCTTCCATTCTAACACCTTGCTCCGAGCAATCATCCCAAATGCCTTCCATCAGGACAAAGCTTTCTTCTTCTGTTAGGACAGATTTTTCAGTGTATAAATAGCATTTGTCAGGGAAATTAGAAACCGGTGTTTTGTGTGAATGCTGGATTAAGTCATTTACTTCTGCAAGTGGAGTAAGTTTTTAGGTACACACGTCTACCCACTGCCTTCCTCGGTCCGTTTCAGAGTGTAGTTAGAGGAGAGGGGAGCTAGAAGAAAGATTTGGGAAGTGCTTAGAAATATTTGACTTTTCCATCTTGGTGGCAGTTCCAAAATGTGTTATGATAAAAAGATGCTTTTTCTGGAAAGCATAGTTTATGGTGACTCGCTATGGGCAGGTTTATGGAGAAAGTTCTAAGAACCTGATCTGTGGTGTAAAACTCTGCCTCTTCCCTTTCCTGTAGCATAGGGTCAAGTTCTAGAGACGCTGAAAGGGTGTTTTCCTTCTTGGTATCCGTAGGGGCTGCAGTCTGTCAGAGGACGGTGGCATGCTGGCACAACGTCAAGGCCTCACGAAGGAGGTGACCGAACTGACTCAGGAAGAGAAGAAACTGGATGAGCTAATCCAAAGCTGCACCCTGGACCTCAAGCTGCTAACGGAGGACTCAGAGAATCAGAGATATCCTTTTTTCCCCAAACCTCAAAGGTGGTCAGTCTCCTTGCTGTGCCCTGTAATACTAGGAGAATTCCTCTACGTGGTGTGTTACAAAGCATCAGAAATTTCAGGAAGATGGCTGACGGGTTTTAATGTAGTTCTGTATAAAAGTTACTTAAGGCACTCGCACCTGTAATGCTTCTGGGATGTCCAAAAAAAAAAAAAAAGGTGGCATATGAAGGAGTCCGTTAACATCCATGTTCACATAGAGTAGAACCAAGAATCTAGCTGATTAATGAGTGATAACATCCAAAAACCCTGTGCTTTTTCAGCTATTTTGAGCCTAATGCAAACCCCGTTTTCATGGGTACAGAAACTATAAAGGCAAGCAGAGTCTTTGCTAAGGTAACAGACAGTTGTGTATGTGTGTACTCATTAATTATTTTTTTTTTTTTGGTACTTTAAACTGATGTGTGTATAAATTACAGGCACAGAGAGGGAAATAAAAGTTGGGAGTCAGTTTAGTCCGAAAACTGAAGAAGTTTTCACTAAAGTGAAACTTTGGTCTGAAACAAATTTTCAGATTCCTCTGGTTAGAGAATCTATAATAGATTATCATAGATAAAGGTTTTATGAGCTCTCAAAATGTCTATTTTAGACTGAATTATTTAATGGAATAGCAATGCTGAATTGCATAAGGTTCGTATGACTTCTGGTATTTTGGCTGTTCATAGCTCTTGTAATTAACCCGTTCTCATCTTCACTAGATTTCCCACCTACTAGCAACAGAAGAAAGCATTTTGTTAAATGCTGATGTGAAAACTTGTATTACTTTGTATAATGAGCAGTTCTTAAAGAGCATCTAATGAGGTGGACTGATTCTCTGTTCTGAAGGGTAGGAAACAGCTACGGGAGTGTCAGTAAGAAATACATGAACTACGTAAATATTATTTTTTGACTAGTTTTCATACCCATTTTTAAGATGTAAGCAAAAACCACCGAGTAGCATAGGGAAGTAGGGTCAGCACTGCCTTCAGCTAAGAGCTTGATCCATGAAGAGGTTTGAGCAAGACAAAACTGAGCATTACGATTCTCTGCTTCTCTACTGCTGATTGCTGTGGTGGAGATCCCTGCCCTGCCGCTGCCCACTCCTGTGGGGATGGTCAAGGAAGGATCAGCGTTAGCAGCATGTTAGCCTTTTGGGTTTAGGAGAGTGTATTCCCCAAATCCTTCTGTGACTTTGTTTACTGATACTACTAGTGATTATTGAGGAAGGAATGCAGAAGTGTGACACCTGGGGATGGATCTGAGTGCATCCCAGCACTGTCTTTTGCTCACCTCGCTGACATGAGATGACCGGCTGAATACTCAGGATGCTGAGAAGCCTCTTCCTTTGCTTCATCACTGAAGATGAAGTATCTGCTTTTGATGGGTTTTTTCTTTTCCCTCATGATTAGACAGTGTGCTTCCTCATCTCCCTTATAAATAGAATGAGAAAGTAACTGACTGCTGCCTTGCATGTATTGGAATGTGCCCAGCATTAGCATGGGGAGCCTTTAGCTACAGCACTGAAGATTGTTGTTTTATTTGAAAACCATGCAATCCTTTCCTTTGTTCATATAGTGACAGCCACTGTTGCTGTAATTTCTATTCTGCCTTTGCCAAACCTTACTAGACGAGTGGTAAAAGCCTTGATAAAAGCCATTTGGGTGAAAGCTGACCTGTCATTTTGCCTCTTAACCTGTTTGTTCCAAGTTAGAGGTGAGATGTATTGGTGTTCTGAGCCTGGGCAGTCTGTCTTGCTGTGCTGCATGGTAATAGTACACAGTTACCAAAATTGTTCACATTTACACCCCCAAAAATATTATAATAAATCAGGCTTTTTATTTCTATGGCATGAACATTATGCTAGATACCTTAGAGATGAGCAAACCAAAGGGCTGGAAGCGCTTGCATGCCATCGAGGCCATTTCGCAGTTCTTTTTGTGACCAAAAGCACCGTGACACCTCGGTTACACGGATCAGTATGGGAGGCAGGGCCATGCAGTAACCCACCAAAACACTTACGCTGATCTGGACAAATTCATGTTGAAGCCAAAATATTCATATTCATGCCATGCTAATGCAGAAATCAACTTTCTGCACTGTCATGTTGTTTAAAGTAGTTGTTTAAACAGGTTTTTGAAATAATTGTATATAATATATATTAATATATAAATATATGAATGTTGTGTAAATGTTTACACATTTATATGTTCTTATGTCTATGTTGCATAACGTTTACGGAATGAAAACTGAAACTGAAACTATGATCCTGTGGATGACTTAAAAAAATACATTGTGCATGTGCATTTATAACACACATCTGTAAATTCCTTTACATTTTTTCTGTCATTTCCAGTTCTCTGCATTTTGGTAGCAAGTGTGTAAAAAAAAAAAAAAAATAATTTGGCTTCGTGCAGTCTGTGAGTACTTTCAGGTACATAATCTTTAGCTTATGTAGCTTTACATGTGTAGAGGAGAAGAGAGAGAAGCACGCAGCACAGAGAATCCCTAGTGGCCCAACTGTTAGATCAAAGGGAAGTTCTCACACAGTTTCGCGGCCATCACAACCAGTGAGAGAATAGGAAATTCTGGGCTAAAAGCAATGTAACCATGAGAAAATGGAAAAATAATTCAAAGACTTCTACCTCTTTTAATAGCCTGAATACATTGTAACCTGGATTGGAAAATTCCTTAACAGTGATTACATTAGCTTATGTGACATATCAAGACATTCGAAAAATTAGTGGCCTTAAAGACCAAACTGTTATAGTTGTGAAAGCTCCTCCAGAAACAAGACTTGAAGTGCCTGACCCAGTGGAGGTAAGGAGAACCTGGCGTTTCCTGCCAGGTTATATATCATTTTTCTATAGATAGAGCAAGTGTGTTGTGAGTCTTACTGTGCTACCTGATGCCCAGGTTGGATTATGTTGGCATACAGTCCTATATTCATCTGTCTCACAAACTTTAGAGATTTTTTCTGTTTTTTTAAAAGGAAAGGGAGACTTTAAAAATCAATTTACACAGGGCAGTCATTATTTGTTTCTTTTCTTTCGCTTCCAGCCTTTCTTCATGGAGTATGGATTACTATTTACAGATACTTTCTTTTGCCATATTTTATGTAAATTTCCTGTTTATAACTATGTAAAACCCTTTTCGTAAGAGGTTCAGCTCTCTTTTTTTTTCTTTTTCTTTTTTTAGCTTTATGTAGTTACAGGGTTCATGGATGACTTAATACCTTAAGCATCTTGATCACTTGTATTACTGATATCCGAATTTATTGAGACCTGTGTTTTCACATAGGACTTTCCTTTCTGACGTGTTACAGTTACTGTAGAAACCGTTGTTACTCCTAGAATCCATTCCTGCCCTTCCCTCTTCCATCATCACCTTTGGTTCATTGACACTGACTTTACACATCTCTGTAAGACTTTGTACATTCTGCTCGTGCACTTACTTGCTATCGTGAAGGCTGTAGGGGATGGGGCTTTCCTTTCCTATTTTATTGTAAGTACTTCTATTTCTGAAGCTGGCTGTGTTCATCTGTGTCCTTCTTCTGTTGCCATTTGCTACTCAAGCCACAGTCTCTCTCTCTGAGCGCCAGCTTTTGTACATGAGATGCCTGGCTGTCATTCTTTTGTCCTCATTTTTTTTCTTTCCCTTATCTCAGGTAGATGTCTAGGGTAACTTAGCTGCTTCCTTTACCTATGTCACAAATGCAGAGAAGAATGCTTCAGGTGACTTTTCTTTGAAGATGCCCTCAGGGAGTAGCTTTACTTTTCTTCGTTCCTCTCGTGGTTTATGAACCACAGGGTTCAGCTGTTCCTGGGATTTTCTCTCTTGGTGGCAAAAGTGCGCTGCTTTGCAATTCCCAGTTGTTATGACAGACCTGGGTATGTTGGACATACATAAATAAACTGCATGAGCCACTCCTTCACAGATTCAAGAAGTGTACCTGATTTCTTCACTCCAGGAGCAATTACAGACAGGGCTAACACCCTAACTCCTCTGTGTGGTGTTCATCCCTCTGCGTTATTCCTTCATCCCTACCGTTGGACCGGTTCCAGTGAGCCCAGGGCTACCTGCTGCTGGGTGGGCAGGAACAGGCTCCCGATTCCCTGTCACTTTTCCTAAGATTATTCTGCACTTGCTTAGGCCCATTACAGTTTCCATCCTTCCCCTCCCCCCCTGCTGTTGTCCTTAATATCCCCTTTGAACCTAGGTGCTGGTTTTGGAAGAACAAATCATTTTGCTGCAATGAGGAAGGGATATCTTTTATCAGTATCCATAAATATATACTGTTACCGTTGCTTCCTTTCGTGTTTCTTGCCCCTAGGCGTTATGCTTTGATTTTTAATTCAGTGAAAGCAGGCATGTAGAGAGAGATGCACACAATCATTAAAATTAGCGCATAGACCTCTCTTATCCCCTGTACCCAGCTTACTCAATTTTCAGCTTCAGGCAGTGAAGTCCTATTTCTTTCTCTCATTTGCAGTTACATTTTGGTGTCTTTTTTGCAAACCGCAGTCACTCAACAGTACCTTCACCAACTCCTGCTCTTTCCATCTCCTTTTTTCTAATTATCTATAGCATTGCCCTAAGTACTCTTCTCTGTTTTCTCTGCCCTGGGGGAATCCCTGTTCAGTTGTTCTCTGTGTTTGTAAACGCTGTCTATGATGTTACATAAAGGTCAGAAGCAAATAACGAGGAACTTTTTGTCAAAGGGCACATTAAAATGTATTTGAAAGAAGTTTGCAAAGAGGTATTATAATGCCTGTATTCATGCTTTTTAAAACTCTTACTGCAATATAGCCGGAGCAGGTTTATTTGTAGCCAGAGTCATTTATAATTTTGCATCGTCACACGAAGAGCAACTTTGCAGATTTTCTATGTCTATATATGTTATCTTGTTTTATTGCATCAATGTGCAAAAGTTAAGAAAACGTAACCTCTTGCGATGAATTAGGGGTTCCTGTTATTCAGAATGACCATCAAAATCGCTGCCTTGAGGGGGCAGAAGGACTTCTATAAATAAGTTTGAGTGAAGAAAATAGCGTGTTTTTCTTTTTTTGTTATTTGGAAGAACTTCCTTGATAAAGAGGTGAACTTATACATAGCTGTTTAAGTTCAGTGTGAATAAGTGCTGAAGGTTTTGGGGGAGTGGGAAGGATGTTTTGGCATCCTTTTAAAGCAGAAACATTTACACAAACACATAAAAAAATATTGTTATGAATAATAATAAAACTGGTTACTTACATCCCGTAGTTCCATTCCGTCAGAACGCTCCAGGTTATTGTGGGTGTAAGAAAATCTTAGGAGTTCAATCCTTCATAACTCTCTGGTTATGATACAACACATAAAATGATGGGCTTCTGAGATTTGTGCGCTACAGGCAGTGAGAAAAGCTTTTTATGTTCTCTTCCAGTCTACAAGACAGAGCAGCCAAGCCTTTCACATCTTAAAAAAAATGCATGGGGATTTCAGGTTCTTTTCATTAGTAAAAAGTGTATTCAAAGACTCACACCGTAGTAAGCATTTACTCTCTATCATCAATATTCTGTTGTGTTCATTGGTATAACACCTTACCGATGTTTGTTTTGTTAGCAGAGTGCATTGATACATTTATCTAGTACTCAAGGACCTATTGAAGTTTATTTGTGCCCAGAGGAAAATGATGCCCTCAGTCCAATGAAAACCTATAGTCAGGACCACAACGGAAATATTTCCAAAACCATTTCCAAAGGTAAAATTATTTTTTTGTAATACTAATGGCCTTCCTTCATGCTCTCATTCAAGATTTTGTTTTGAACTTCAGATATCCATCTCTTATGTTTTGGATTTTTTTTTTTTGAAGAAGTGAAAAGCAAAGGTATCGATTTTCCACTGTGCCTTTCTGGTTTATATAGCAGGAAATATGTTTTCCTCAGCATCAGTTGTTTAAAATAAGTTTCCTATTTGCATATCATATGTGACCAAAGTTTATGCAATATTGAAGAAAAAGACAATTTTGTTCTTTTTACATTTGCAAATAGGACAAGAAGCAGCAAAGAGTCGCCTCAATACACGAGGCAGAAATCCCTGTGTGTGGGTATGTGCAGCTGCACAGCGTCACTGATGACATCTGTTGCCTTCAAAGTTTTCACTTTGACTGTGAATTCCACTGAAAAATGGGCATCTCTACACTTGATCCCCTCCCCCTGTTTAAACCTTACATTTTTTTAGTGACAAGTCAGTGGTGATAGCAGCGTGAGCATTTTTGAGAAGCCCTTTGTAACACACCAAAACCAAGCTAGAAACTATAGGGAGGTCATTTTTTTTGCTGAAATTATGCTTTATGACAGGCCCGTTATTGCAGTGGCTACTTTGAACTGTGTCTCGTATTTCTAATGTGTCATCTTTATTTTTTCTCTCCCTCCTCTTACAGAAGTGGCTTCTGCTAACTCAGGACAAGGTGACTGCTCAGTAAATATGGCAACTATCTCTCCATTGGCTTCTCCAGCCAACCTTCTACAGCAGACCGAGGACCAAATTCCCTCAAACTTTGAAGGACCGTTTGTGAATTTGCTGCCTCCTCTGCTTCAGGAAGATTATTTACTGAGCCTTGGGGATGAAGAAGGCATCAGTGACCTCTTTGATGCTTACGATTTAGAGAAGCTTCCTTCATTGGTGGATGAATTTATATACAGCTGATTCTCTTAAATGCTGTCCGTATCTAAATCATGATTTTAATGGAATCAAAAAACCTGCCGTCATTCAGAGTTGTCCCCTACTTACTATAAAATAGCATTATTAAATAAACTAGGCTCTCGAACAGTGCTGATATTTTAATTAAATACACCCTAAAATATTATAAACAACACGTGATGGGTTCTATAGCAAGGCCTTCTCCTTGACCCTGAGCTCCAGCGCCTGGTGAGTCAGCAAGTGCAAGCAGGTGACCGTAAATGTTTTATCTTCACACTCCCCCAGTCTCTGCTTACCGTGACAAGTGGGCTTACGGAGAAGGGCTCAATGAACTGGTTTAGTCCTAAATAACAATTTTATAATAGTATTTCAGGTCGTGCCTTCTGCAGAGAATGCATGTCATTTGAGTGTCACAACATGGATTGTACCTGCGGTGAACATAAATATGAAGTAATGCAAAAGCGTGAAATGGGATTCTTCAGCTACTTGTGGGAATGTTGAAATTGCTGTCATAATGCTCATTTTGAGCTGTGTATATGTCTCATTATGAGGTCAAATACTTGTGTCCTTAAAAGCTTTTAATAAAAAATACACTGTAAATGTAGTGTATATTGCAAATATTGAAAAGTATAAAGTTCTGCCACTTCTCGTAGTAATCACAGATTTTTCAAAAACGCTTGTATGTGTGTGTGTGTGAAAGTAGTTTTTGTTGGTTGTTTTTTTAAACTAGAACGAAGATGCACAGTTCAATTTTACTGCCCCCAGTGTGCATTAGAACTGGTACATAAATTTTTGTGGTACTAAGTGGGGCTTTGTGTTAAGTGCCTACTAGAGATGCACTGTGGGTTTTTCCCTCTATGGAAAACACTTATGCCAAGCTTTGTTTGTTCAATATATCATATTTATCTCAGTGGGTTAGCTTCCTCTGCTTACAGCTTTTTATAATTCTCTTCGCCAGCAAAATGGAACTAATTTTTTTCCAAAGTACATAACTGTAAGTACCACATCAACTGAATTGCATTTATTTTTTAAAGATCTTTGGTAGTATAGTACCAATATTTATTTTTTGAATGTGAGAGGAATTCTAAGAAGTCTTAAATAATTTTTTTTTTTTTGAGTGTAAAATATGTTGCCATGTTCTGGGCTAAATTAATGTTGATTAGATGATGCCCATATAATCCTTTTGTTTGCATTACTGTTGTGCTTATCTGACATACTCAGAAAATTAGTACTATTTGTACTGTAGTAGAATATTATGTATGCAGGTTTTCTGGTACCGTTGAGTTGCTGCTATGAAAGCTCACACATGAAAAGGCAAGAAGTCACAGTACTAATAAGAAAACTGTATGACTGTGTGAGTTTTGGAATATAACAAATGTATAAAGGGCAACACATAAAGAACTGTTAAACAGTGTTAAGTGTGTGTTTATATGTACAAATGTGTGCATAGATCATTCAGCAGTTGTATTTAAGTTGATATATGTTCTCAACTCACACTTTAGTTATCTAGCAGTTTTGTACAATAGAATTAATTTGTAAACACTGCCAGAATATTTTCTAGCTGGTTTGTAATTTTTTAAGAGTTTTTTTAGATGTGGATCTGTAAATAAAATTGTAGTATTTAACGTTTTCGTCTTGTGGAAGAGGAAAGTAAAAGTTGTGTGAGCATGAAGATTTGCGAGACAAAGGGGCACTTTTGTGGGGGAAGAGAAAATGAAGATTAACGCAGACCATCTTTTTTTTGTACAAATTAAACACTTGTCCCAATGTGTGTGGGCAAAATACTAATCTAATTTAGCTTTGCATTGTATGCTAGTTTAAAAAAACCTCTGTAAAATACTGTAAAAAAAAAAAACAAAACCCAACAAAAAAAAAAGCTTTTATGGTGAGTTTTGTAAATAGATTTATTAAAGGATGACCTGTTCTCTAGCTGTGATCTTACCACTTCAAATGGATGTAATTTGAATAAATTTTGTATGGTAATGAATCAATAAAAAGGATTTTTTAAAGAGTTTAGATTTGTATACAGCTATCTAAATTCTTCTTACTCTTGGTGCCTATCATGCTGCTTCTTAGAACCTAGCGGTTACTATTTTCATTATTAGTGCGCATACTCCTTTGACACCAGATATGTTTCAATCCCATTTTTTTATCATGCTAATACTAAGTTCAGTGTTTTGGTTTTTTTTATAAGCCAGAGTGAAACAAGAATAAAAGATGCATGTAAAGAGACATAGTAGGAGCTCCAGAGGTTGGGGTAACAAACAGGTTCATTTTTATTTATTCCCCCTCCATGAATCATGAACAGACTTCTTGCAGACTTCACAGAAATTGGGTTATTGTAGGATTAAATCACATTAAAGCAATCGTTGAGAATCTCTTTAACCTTCCTACTGATAATTCTCCAAAAGTCTCCTAATGGTAGCTTGGAAAAGAAGGGAGTTCTGTTTACTTGAGCCACCTCCAACAGTCGCTTGCATCAGACACGCATTTACAAACTTGTACTCCCATTCTGCTCTTGGTGCTGCACCCTTCTAGATGCACGGCCATCAATTACTAAAAGTATTAAAAAAAAGCTATTGGGATAATAAAATCACAGTAATATGGTTGTTCGCTTAAATGCTACACTTCTGAGCGTATGCCTTGTCACCTTCCCTGCACACGAGGAGAAGGCTGCTATTTTATCTTTTTATGCACCTGTCCATACCCTTAACTTCTGCACACAGCAGTACCGAAAGGAAGATTACAGAGGAGATCCTCTGTTCTTCTATATTCCCAAGAAGTAATAAAGGAGGGCTAGAGGACTATGTTCTCTGATCTCTCTTTGAGGCAGAAATTACAATAAATGTCCTCTTTCTGTCCTATCTGTCATAGCTCCCTGGCCTGTTCTCAGTTTCTCTGTTCTACGGCTGCCATAAGCACTTTTTTTTTTTTTTTTTTAATTGGGCCTAGAATCTGCTACCGTTGGCCAGTTTTCATGTCATTTTCTCCTCTTCCTTCTGCTTTCTGTATCTGCTTTGTTAGCTTCAGATGTGCTGAGTTGCAGAGAAAAAAACCCAGCTAGTTAAAATACTTAATTCTGCTCCCCTGCCCTAGCACTGCGATATTGTTCAGTGTACAAATATTAGTTTCAGGGAGGTTTTATTGGGGCCTGTATGTGCTGCATACAGCAGCATTCCCGCATTCCCTGACTGCCAGCAGATGGAAAAGGATTCTGAGAAATCTGTCAAAACTGGCCTGAATGATAGGCAACACACACTCCTTTACGCACAGGAGGGGATTTTAAAAAAGAGGAAAAAAACCCAGGGGGGTTCCTGCCCTTGAACCTACAGCGAGAACTCATCCACCAACAAATGACAGACACCATTGCTTTCTACTTTTTAAACTTATACCTGAAAGAGTAAATTATACCACTGCCTTGATGCAGATGTAGATATTTTTGTTGTAGGAAGAAAGCATGAAAGATAGGTAAGGTACTTTTTGTAAGGAGACATTGCTGCATGTTCAGAAGCACCAAATTTAGCAGTACGTGACGATTTTTTCTGTATGTAACACAGCTAATGCACAATGCCATCAGCATTCCTGGAGCCAACATTTCTCAAGATTAAGTGAACCGAAAGCCTGTATAGCAAAGTCAATGGAGTGATACTAACAAAAGCATAAACAGGCAGAATTAATCTCCCCATTTTGGTTTTCTTGCTGAAGCAAGATCTGCCCGGATATTATTCCATAGCTAAGCAAAGATCAGCAGAATGCTTTGCCTTTATTGAGAGTTTCTTTACTTGCTTTTTTCTTTCTAAAACTTGACAAGGAGAAAGTGTTGTATCTAACAGAAAACAACAGGTTGCTATCAGTTCTGAGTGGCCCTGAATGTTGGTGACAAATGACCAGCCAGATTCTCCTAAACTGCAGGAGCAGAGGAAGAAATCTGATTTCTTGGATCTAACTATAACACACTCCATTTTTCTCCTGCTTTTTTTTCCTCGCACTTACCTTTCCACCCAGAACTGCACATTAGTTATCAGAGAATAAGGCTGTCATGTAAAAATTGGGCCCTCAATTCCCTGTTTCCCTTCCCTAAGGATATTAATTAAGATGGTCTAAAGCAACTAAGGATGTATCTTCTACTAACCATGAGCTAAAACTGAAGTTTGTATTTTATTTTCCTAGTAGTTTTTGTTTTTTCCAACTACCTACTCCTGCAAAATCTGTAATCGCTTAGGTAACCCAGCCTGAGGCTGGTGTCTTCAAGCCTACCACCCCTGAAGAACAGGAAATAAGGTATGCAGGCAGCTTGGAAAGGATGTATTCTAAAGCTGTTCTTTGGACATTCAAGGAGCTGCAGTGTGTATTTTGCCAGTCTATAGGTGGCCAGTACTGGGACTCGTACTGCCACTTGCTGTCTCTTAAAAAGCGGTTCTCACAGGTGGGTACAGACAAGCTTTCTTCCTGCAGTCAGGAGGTGGTAGGGAATCACCTGCTTCCCTTGCTACCTGCTGTGCTACCAGCAGTCTGCGTGAAGCTTTGTTATTATGAATATGCTACAAAGCAATTTAGATTCGTGAGCTTCAAAAGCACTTAAAGGGTGCCTTCCATGGTATGGCTACATCCTAGGACTGAATAGGACTGTACTGGCACAGGAACTGCTTGATACTATGAGTTCTTGGCAGCAGGACAAGGTAAGGACTCTGCCGGATCATGCTGAAACTGATCAGCATGGCCTATTTATGTCACTAGGTATGGGACTCATGGGTTATTCCTGCCTGGGAGCTACTCTTGGAGCTCACAGCCTCCCCTTAATAAGTAGTGTTTTGTCAATCTTGCCCACCTGGAGATTTTTGGACTTGTCTTGCAGGCTATCTGTGCTCTGCTCTTTTAGTCAACCATAAAACAGCACTGATGTCTGCCCAGTTTTGTTTTAACCAGAGAGGTAACACTTGGCCAGTCAAGATAACTGTGGGGTAGTGCAGTGCAGTGCTCCCAGAATAGTTTAATTCAAGACTGCATGTGAAACACCGAATACGGGAAACTGAAAAGAAAGAGAATCACTAACCTTATCAAGAAGCAGTTAAAATACTGATGGGTAATATCTATATCATTACTTACTGACATACCAAGGACTACTTTGTACTATGAAGGAGGATGCCTAGAATAGATTAATGTGACTACTGATTTTAAAATGTTTTCCTCCATTCTCTGCTGGGCTAAAAATACTGCAAAAATAATGAATGACACATTACTGTGTCTCACCGAGAGCACCTCTGCAAAGTACTTGCGTGCTTAAACCAAGACCAATCATAAAGGCAAATGCATCTTAAGCTGTAACAATGACTCTATCATGAGTCCAGGGTATTAATAGTGCTCAGTCCTGCCTAGAATGATTTGTACTTAAAGACTGATTTAAATGAAGTGCTTGTTTCTTTCTGTCCCAATTCTCCTCTTCAAATCTCTCCTGTTACTTTGTTCTCATTGTTATCCTTTTTTTGCCTGTGAACACTGTCAGATAAGCATGACAAAATAAGCACCAGTTTATAAGAAAAAGGAGAGGGAGGGGAAGTGATATTCATAGGTAGAAGTTGCCAAGTTTTATCTGCTAGGAGACCAAAAGGCCTATTATGGAATACACTCAGGGCTTTCATTCACTTTCCCTCCAGTTCGAGGGAGACTATAATCTGTTATCTGGAGAATAAAATAATGATTCGAAAAGCTCCTTCTAAAGAGAGTAACTTAATGCTCAAAACGGTTGTTTTTCTACTCCAAAGCTGGCTACCTCAAAATAAAACAAATATGTTAAAGATGCAATATAAATAAACTTTCTAGGTTAACTGTGTATATTAAAACCAAAACAATAATATTATGCTCACCCTCTGTAACACTTGGATCAACAAGGAAACCACACACTAACACTGTCTGCTTAGAGCCCCAGTTTTAGCCATCGCAGTTTAAACACCCAGACTAATGTCTTCCAAAATACTGATCAGAAAAGCTGCTACTAGCCCTGAATTAGAGGAAAACAATGCCAGAAACTGTAGCCATCTAATATTAGATATTTTGACTAGTGTCTTCCAGACTCAACAGAAAACTTGCTACTAGCATTGTATTTTGAGGAAGTTAATGATTAAAAATAAAGCTGTGTGGCCACAACAGGAATAACCAGCTCATCATTCCTTTGGATCAGATACATCAGAATCCAACACTTTTATCTGGATGTTTATGGCTGGACCTAATTTTCAATGAAAATAAAGGTGAGTCTCCAAGGATTCGGGAAAACCGGAGAACGCGTGGCCTCGGTGCTCAGCAGACATCCCGGCATGGGTTATTCGCGCTTCAGACACAGCCACGGCTCAGTGCTGAGGGAAATTTCGTTTCCAGTTCTGCGACTTCGCTGTCACGACAGCCGCCGGGGGCAGGCCGGCCGCAGCCCCGCGGCCCGGTGCGGTGCGGGCCGCAG
>JAVJGI010000040.1:98710481-98735245 GCA_035590275.1 Ibycter americanus
CGGCCCGGGGCCGGGCCAGGCTGCTGCTGGCCCGGGACCCTGAGGTGAGGCGGGCTGGGCGGCGGGGCCCTCTTGCTCTGCAGTAACGCTGCGGTTTTTCTCTGCTGTGTGTAAGCCTGGGGATAAAATCCCGGGGCTGTACCGGAGACACCTGTTGGTAAATAGAGGAAAGAGCGGCCCTTTTCCACCTGGATGGAAGTTTTCTCTGGGAAGAAGTGCTCTCTTCGTATGTGCCAGAAGACCAAGGAAGGGTGACTGAAATAGACTAAGGCAAGGGAGGTTTTGTGGCAAGGCATTAAAGACACTTTTCTTTGGCTTTTATTTACAAACATCCATGTTTTAAAGAAAACAGTGAAATTCTCTAGGTACAGCTCGACAGTATAAGAAGAACAGGTTAGGTTCTAATTTATTACCTCTTATTTGAATCAATCTGTCAGAGTAGCTGCAGGAACTGTGTTTTTTTATTCACTTGTGAATAAGAGATGCATGCATACGGAACTGGTGCAGGTATCAAGTAATCTGTTCTGAAAAAACTTTGTTGGTACTTAAAAAAACGTTGTGATTGTCTTTAGCTAAAATTTACTGTTAATCTCTTTTACTCAACATTTTAAACTTGTGGTTGAAGACAGAAATCTGGAGCAGGTCTGAAAGCACTTAAATGCATCAGACTGACAAAAAAGACACTATAGAAGAAGGACAAAAAGATTAGTGCTCTTGCTCAGTGAAGGATGGGGAAAATGTGGCTCTGTTCCACCTTGTCAGCTAGTCAGCATGTGTACCCGGTCTCAAAGAAGTCAAACTGAGCAAGAAAACTTCTGTAAAGGGAGGACGAAAGCCTGTTGGACAATAACATGGACTCATGGGTTATTGTCCACTACTTCTGCGTCTTGATGCCGTGTCTTTTTTCTTTTTTTCCCCAGAGTTATTATCCAAGAAGACTTAGACCTTGCTTAAAAAGGTATGAAATCTGTTTTGACTTTGTGTTTTCTTTTGTGGGCCACTGAAATAATCTAAGCTTATTTGTTTTGCCAGCTGCTCCGTCAGACGTATTTCTGAAAGAGAGAAAATACAACAAATCAAAACCTTTTTTTCCATCCCTATATGAGTTGGTAACTTTACTTATTTGTATGTACTGTTAGTGGTATAAGGTAGTGTAAGGGATGTCACTTTCCCCTCTTCCCCCATAGTCTTTATTGCTAGACTTTTCACAGCTGTTCCCTGCCCCCCCCCCAGCATTTTTTATAGATCCTGGAATTTTTGATCTAGAAGAATGCTAAATAAATATCTTTGTCAAATGCATCCTTTTTTGTGACATCATTGTATTCCTTTTTGAGTTAAATGCAGCTGTGTAATGGTTCAGATTATATGAAGTTTTATTATGAAGTATATTTTGCAAGATTGAAGGACTCACACTGGGAAAATGCACAGGTGTTTAACTTTTTATGTTATTGAATAATTCAATTGCAACATCTGAAAGTACTTTGTATGCCAGTGGCCTGGATTGTCTGTTTCTGAAATCTGGCTTTAAAGAAATTAAAGCCTTGTTTGTTTTGTTCTTCACTGTCAGTTAGGAAAGTGTTGTATTTTCCCTGTAAACTCTGTGAAATGCCCTTGTGTGCTTTTCTTAGTAAACTGTTGAC
Source organism: Ibycter americanus (assembly GCA_035590275.1). Classification (NCBI taxonomy): domain Eukaryota; kingdom Metazoa; phylum Chordata; class Aves; order Falconiformes; family Falconidae; genus Ibycter; species Ibycter americanus. The sequence goes on from JAVJGI010000040.1 coordinate 98,712,122, forward strand.
ACATGTACAAAACCAGATTTCCAATGGTAAATCAGACTTTACTCTGACTGAGAATTATACAAGGCTTGATATACAAATATACAATAAATATACAAAGTTTGAAGCGTGTAATTAGTGCAGTAACTTTTTCTTTTTTATAGGCTCCTTTAGCAAATAACTTTTTTTCCTTTCCTCAAGACTAATCTGAATCTTGAGACCTGCTGGGAGATATATATGCATATATATTTACTTTCTTGTGGAAAATATAATTAGATTTTAATGATCTTCTAGTATATTATATGACCCAGATGATAATCCAGCTATTTTATATCAGCTAGGTATAGTTGTTTAACATCTTGTACCAGAGGACAGGAATTTTTATTTTGCTGTCCTGATGAATGAAGTAATTCAAATGAAGGGCCTGTGGGATTAGGAACTCTAGGAATAGTTTGGTTTGTTTTCAAAAGTACTACGAAGACCTATTGCAATACTGTGCACCTGTTTTCAGTGCACAAAAGAGCCAGAACAGCCTCTGAAGTAGGCACTTGAATGCTGTATCTTTCGTTCTTATCCTGTGATGCAAGTGGAAGCATATCTATCACTTACCATTAACTCATTATTCCACTGTGATGCCTGACATGATTAAGAATACTTTTATCTTGGATGTGTCATGTCAGAGGAGCTGCACGGTTTTTGAATTAGAAAACGGCAAAGTACAGATTATTAAAAAAAAAAAAAAAGTAATCCATATGGTTTGTGGCTTTCTCCCTGCCTGTGTTTTGTGATCTCAGGGGAGGAGGGCATCGGGAAATACCTCTGGATAGTTGATTGTTTTTCTGTGGTCAGTATCCCTCGTATGTATGTTATATTGCAGGTATCTGTAGAAATTTATGCGACTTTTCTTTATGAGAACATACGCGGTAGATACTGGGCCTTGGCTTTGTATTCACATGCTTGCTAATACCAGTCTTCTCTAATGCTTCTTGAAGATGCCTGCTGCTTGTGATTCAGTGCTTGAAGATATTGAAGATATAGTGTCAGCAGAAGACTTGAAACCACATGATCGGCAGTTTGTAAGAAAGAATATTTTTCCAAAAGTCCGAAAACGCAACTCACAAAATATTCAGTCAGATGATGATCCCCCAAGTGACAGGTAAATTCTTCCTATCGACCCTATCTTGTTGCTTTTCTCACATCTAGTGCGCACTGTCAGCTTCTACAAATAAGGTGGAAGTTCTCATTATCTCATCATATGAAATCTGAATAGAAGATAAAAATGAGTAAAATAGTGTTTATAAAATGTGGTGATAATGACTAATAAATCCTAAGCAATTGTCGTAGACAAACTTTCTGTAGAAATCAGTTGTGATTGAGATACTGATTAACAGAATACTCAGGCTGGAAAAATGGTTCCTGTTACTTAAGCTTCTCTGGAGCTCATCTTGTCCAAACCCTCAGCTCAAGCAGGGCCACCTAGAACCAGTTAGTGAGGACTGCGCATAGACAGGTTTTTAATATTTCTCACGAGGGAGATGCCACAGCCACCCTGGATAACTTGTGCCAGTGATTGGTCCCCCTCACAGTGGAAAAAGTGTTTCCTGATGTTCAGAGGGAACCTCCTGTGTTTCAGTTTGTGCCCACTGCCTCTGGTCCTGTCACTGGGCACCACTGAGGAGAGTCTGCCTTTGCTCTCTTTGCTCCCTCCCTTCGGGTATTTATATACATTGATAAGATCCCTTTGAGCCTTCTCTTCTACAGGCTGAATGGTCCCAGCTTACTCAGCCTTTCCTCTTAGGAGAGATGCTCCGATCCTTTAATTGTCTTTGTGGCCCTTAGTTGGGTTGTCTCCCATATGTCTGTATCTCTTATGGGTGCATCCCATCAGGGCCCAGTGACTTACGTATGTCTGGTTTGCTGAAGTATTCCCTGACCTGATCCCGTTCCACCAAGGGTGTATCTTCCTTGCTTCAGTCTTCCCACCTGGTTTCTGGAACCTGGGATTTCCAAAGGCTGTAGTTCTTGTATGTACATCCTGCAAGTGATACAGTGAAACTTCTTCTGAACTTACTGTTTTATTTCAGTGGAAATACTCTGCACTAACTACGGAATTTATCTCTGCACTTTTCCCTCTTGTGGTTGTCGTAAGAACAGGATCAACTTTCTGCTACAGTGGAATTGATTAAGGCATAGGTGAACTCAGTTAATGATTCTAGTTTCTGCTGCAGTTCAGAGATCTGGATTTTGGTTGGTTTGGGTTTTTTTTGGTGTTGTGTTCTTTTTATTTTTTTATTTTCTCCCATTATTTTCAAACTGGTTGGTGCATAAAACTTTCCGCATTATAAAGATGGAAATAAAGTATGTCTGGAATGCACAGGAAATTCAATTTTGGTTTTGCATTAGTTTTCAAAAGAGATTTTTATAAGCATAACAATGCATCTTTATGTGAAGCTCCATAAAGGTCCGTTGACCCCATTCTGCCGGGAGTGTATGTACAGCTGAACTGGTGGTCTATAGATACTTCACACTAGCACTCCATTCTCCTAAGTATTCAGGTACTATATATTATTTAACAGGCTGTATTTTAGTGCTTTTGATCCAAGAAAGCACATTGAATGTATGTTGTTTAGATAGTACAAAGTCTAAATACATTGTACAGGTGCAACACGTATTGCACTTGTCTACTTAATGGTCATTAGTCTCCCATCAACAAATTTCTATTTCTAGCAAGAGGAAGTATCTTTAAAAACAGAAGCGTGAGGGGAGGAAAAAATAAAAAAGATGTGGGCAGAGCAAAGGATTGTGTTCCAGGCTGTGTGTTGTTCTTGTACTGGCATCTTTAGCTCATTGGCACAGTTATCCCAGGAGTTTAAATGAGAGCTTCTTGCAGAATTTTTTGTTCGTTCTTAAGCCATGGTGTGCGCTAGTTCCACGGTGCCAATTTGCCATGCTGTTTCTGTAGCCCAGCAAGGTTGGGATATGAGCTTTCAGATGTTAGTGTGGCTGGTGGCAGGTTTAAGAATTTATAAGGATGGCTTTTATGGAGGGAACTACAACCAATGGCTGCCGTAATACCAAAAGGTTGCAGTTTTGCTCTGACAGTTTGTTTGCTGGTGGCCTAATTTCAGTGCAGTCATTTGAATGTCACTTGTTAAATGATAATTTTCAGAAAGTCAGTTCTTTGGGGTTGTCTTTTTTTTTTTTCTTTTTTGTTTTAACATAACTGTGCTGTACTGAATCTCTTATCCTACAGCGCTTCTATCTTCTCTATTCTGGAACTCTTTTCTTGCCACTTGTGGTGGATTGACCCTGGCCAACAACTGGGCAGCCACCCAGCTACTTGCTCACTGCTCCTACCAGTAAGTTGAGGGAGAGAATTGGAAGAGCAAAAGCGAGAGAACTTGTGGGTTGAGATAAAGACAATTTAAGTGAAGGAAAGAGTAGAGAGAAACCCCAAGTGATGCAAAAGCAATCACTTGATGCCTCCCACAAACAGACTGATGCCAACTGGTCTCAGACAACGCCTAGTTTGGAGTGACCAACCCCCTAGTTTTTATTGCTGAGCATGATGTCATTTGGTATGGTCAGTTTGGGTCGGTTATTCTGTCCATGTTCCCTCCCAGCCTGTTGTCAGCCTCCAGCCTACTTGGGGTGGGGTGGAGCATGGTGGGAAACAGAAGGTTTTGATGCTGTGCAAGCACTGTTCAACAACAACTAAAACACAGGTGAGTTGTCAACACTCTTTTGGTCACAAATGCAAAACACAGTACCATATGGGTTGCTGTGGGGAAAATTAATTCTATCCCAGTCAGATCTAATACCCACTACACTAAAACCTCATAATTACGATGTTTTTCCCCAGCTGTTTTAGAGTTGTTACTGTTTGTCTTGATTATTTTATATTCAGAGACTTAAATTGAGTCTGTTTAGTGGGCTTGAAGGGGAAGCTTGTTCATCTTTTAACTTGCCTTTTTCATTCGTTTTTACTGAACAGCATTATTCCTGGTGCCCAGAAAATCTGGATTCGTACATGGGGATGTTCACACAATAATTCAGATGGTGAATATATGGCTGGACAGCTGGCTGCATATGGATACAAAATCACAGGTAACAATATCAGACAAGCCGCACAATTCAGTTTTGTTGGGGTGAATGTTCAGAGCTGTCAAGCTGTCATCAAATGTTTTTAGTCTTAATTACGCTTTTTTTAAATCCCTCTTTGATCCCTTTCTGATTTGAAGGTGAGGAGGTAAAGTGCTTTCCTGTCATTAAGCAGAATGATTACAAGATGAGTGCTTTCAGAATGGTTAGGTTTTCCTGACGGGGCAGCCGTCTAATAGATGTCATGCAGTGCCTTTTGTGGGCATTTTGCTTGCTAAACTTAATTGAAAAGTTTCCGTAAGAGTGGAAGGGAAAGATACTAATTCTTGGGCAGAATCTGGCTGGTTGTCTGATTGTAATTGGTGGAACCCAACTGAGAGAGAAAGTGTGTTACCACTTAGTGATGTGTGTGTTTGCTGCTGGAGCAGAGGTGAACTACTCCATGTGAATGATCCTTTGTTTTGGGAGGGACGGTCAGTCTGGTGGAGGTGGGATGATACAGGATTGTATCTTGTACATTGAAAAGAGTTGAAAATGCTATTTCTCCTTTCTTTCCAAATACTTTAAAACACTCCCCGTCATCTTGTTCCTTTTCCCCACCCCTAAACAAAAAACCCATGTGGTTGTGCTGGCCACATTTCATGTCATTAATGTGAAACATGTTGGGAAAAAAGCTGAAAATGTAGATTGATGTCATGTTTTGATGGAGAGTGATTGTCTGAATACTTTTGTGTAGTTTGTGACTAGTCAAAATAAAAAATTTAAATTTTATTCATTAGTCCAAGTTTTGGTCTATCTTGCACTTAAACTTACGTCCTGCTTGTACTGCAAAACTGCGAAGTTGTCTTTCCTGACATTTTGCTAGTATTTTATTCCTGATTTCACAAAACACTTGTTTCTTTTCTTGAACATCTCGTGATATCATTAAACAGTTACATCTCATTTTCCTTTTTTGCAGTTGATCTTTCTGAATGTATCTTAGTAGAAACTAGATACTGAATTATTCAAGTGCTGAACTATTTTAGGGAACCCAGGAGATTCTTTAATTAGTAGTGCAACTCTGGAGTGGGTATGCTTTTTTCACAGAGAAGTAGAGTGCTGGTCCAAAAAAGCCTTATTTGTGACAGCTGTTTGTGTAAGACTACAAATGAGTTCTCAGTTTTCCCTTGTTATGGCTTTCTTAAATTTAACTTCTCTTTACCTTAATTTCTCTAATAGGTAGTGTTTCAGAAGCTACTTCTGGCTTGTCAAGATTCGGATGCCTGTCCTGTGCTTTTGGAATTTTATTGGGAGAAATGTAGGAAAGATGGAGTGCAGCAAAGGAAGGAACTACCTAAATTTTTTGATACATTCTCTTTTTAGAAAATTAAGTGTTCATAACTTTAGAATAGAAATAAGTCTACATCTAGAATCTGAAAGTGAGGACTACAAGCTGAATACAAGTTGCAGTAGCTGGGACAGAAATACCTACAGAGTAATTTTGGTAATTATATATGAAATTGACTGCTAGCTTCTGGTCGTCATTAAATTTGTGTCTTGATTTAGCTTATTTTGTGTGTATGTATATACATAAATCAAATCAAACTAACAAAAAAACCCAAAACCCACCCACCCCAATGCTGAGTGGTAGGCAGAAATTACCCAGTGTGGTTTCCTTGGGAAATTAGGTAACTTCTTTTTAAGCTGATATATTTAAGGACCTCTGAAAACTTCATTTTTGTTCAACAGAACAAAAATACTGGCTACAAAATCTAGCTAAAGTAAATTTTTACAAATCCATTTATTGAATGTTCTCCTTTTAGGCTATTAAGGAAGGCGGAACGGAGTGCAAGTGTTGCAAGAATGGTAGCTGTATGTGAGAATATGAGGTGGTGAAGAGGGCAACTACGTTTCTGCTTAATATAGTGATGCTTCTGGCCACAAATGCGTATGAAAGTGCTCTGTTACTGCTTGGATTGCTGATAATGTCTCTCAGGGTTTCTCACTGGGACTGATCCATTTAATGTCTGCCATGGACATGGAACACTGGGTGTAATGTACCTTCAGCAAGTTTGTAGACTGTGCCAAACTGAGCGAAGGGCTTGATAGGCTGGAAACCAGTGCCATGGTTCAGAGGGACCTTAATCGACTAATAGAAAGGTCTAATGGAAACCATATGACATTTAGCAAAGGCAATGCAAAATCCTAGGATTGGCATAACCCCAAGTGCTGCTAAAGGTGGGGTGGGCAGACTGACTAGAAAGAAGCTTTGCAGAAAAAGATTTTGGAATTGTCGCAGGGAAGAACTGAACATGAGTCAGCAGTGTACTCTTGTAGCAAAAAAGGCAAACTGCATCCTGGGCTGTGTTAGCAAGAGCGTAGCCAGCAGGTTGGGGAAAGTGATCCTTCAGCTCTATGTGGTACTTGTGAAACAGTGTTTGGAGTGCTGTGTCCAGTGGTCCAGCTGGGGCCCGGTTTTGGGCTCCCCAGGAAAAGAGAGAGATTGGTGTAGTGGAGTGAGTTCAGTGGAGGGCCACCAAGATGGTTTGGGAGCACACAGTGTATGGGAGAGACTGGGAAGACTGGGTTTCTTCAGCCTTAAGAGAAGGCTCATGGAAGATCCTAGTTGCAGACAGCAATACTCAGTAGGAGGGTACAGGGAGAATGGAGTCAATCGCTTGTGAAAGGTGTGGAGTGAGACAGAAGACAGCAGTCTTACTCTTGACAAAGTTGCAGTTGAGATTTTTAGCATCCGGTGCATAACTTACCGCTCACGCTGTTCATCTTTCCGTAGAGGAAATGCCAGTATAGAAAGTTTCCCAGCACTTCTCAAGTATCTCTCCTCAAACCCTCCTTGAAAAAGCATGTTATGTTTTTTTATAAGTCATGTGAGAAGTTCAGATAGAATGTCAAGAAGGGATTTAACCTCTTTTTATCCTATACATTGAAGCAGTTAGTATTGCTTAATATAATCCAAATTTCAAACATTTCTTGAAATGAAACTTAATACTGTTTAACTATGCAAAAATTTTTAAAAAATGTTTTCCAAGAGCTACATTCTAAATCAGTGCCTCTCTGTTGCTAGAATTTGTCATTTTAATGTAAAACGTAAACTTGAGGAAAAGTTTTTCACTGTAGTGAATATTTCTATCTGTTGTCACAGTGTCTTGGACAGCTATTACTTAAATAAAAGTGTTTTGATTAGCCCGTTTCCTATGTGCTTCTAAGCTTTTGAGTTAACAGTTATTAAAGAAGTGCTGGAATAAAATTCTGGTTTTAGGAAATAAAATGTGAGCTTTACTTGCAGTTACTGCTCCATTATAAGGGAAATAGTCAAGTACTGTTTGTAGTGTCGTCTTCTAATTGCAAGATTGGGGAGGCGGGGTAAGGAAGAAAAGCAGCACCAGGCAGACTTCTATTGCTAACTAGAAGTTGCAACTGCAACCTGCCTGATAAATTGACTTAGCTGAAACTGAACATGTAATGAATGTGTTCTAATTATAGAAATAAATTTTTATGACTTGTTGCAAAAAATCTTGTTCTAGTACTATTCCTTATCCCAGTTTGTTGCATGGATTCTACCCTGTTCTTGATTTGAATTCTGTTCAGGAGATGCAAAGTCTTTTTTATTTATTTATTTTCCTCCCCTTCCTTTTTTTCCCCCTTGCCTTTCATCTGTTTCAAAAATGTTCTTTCTGTACAGGCACTCTTTGTTGCTTTCAGTAGTGGCTATATCCAAAGTTGAAAACTGAGGGCTGTGCTACAGTTTTTCACAGCAAAGACTACCTCTCTGGGGAGAGAGAGCCCAGTGTGGATTGGCAATATACAGATACTGCAATAACAGCAATGATGATTAAAAATCGGGAACTGCACCAGCTTAAAAAAAAGGCAAAGGGAAACCAGCAGAAGAGCTGAACCTATTTTTGTATCTGCTTTTACAGTGTGAAGGTAGGCAGTATTCTGAACAAATCTTACATACCATCCTATGGGAACACAAAGCGTCTTTGTTAGTCTGAGCCACACAAAAATGCGTGGACCAACTGCTGTCACTGTAGGGCTGTATCACAGTACTTGTTTGCATTCTGAAAACGGTATAGCTGATGGTGGCTTTTCTGGTTCTAAAACTGGTTTTTGTTTTCTTGGCAGCATGACTCGCTGTATAGTTCAGATATGCCTGCAGACCTGCTAGGGTGCTCCCTTTGAGATACACCCTGGAGGAAGAAACTGTCATGGTACAGACAAGTAATGCCTACTGTGAAAAAGAGGAAGTGGGCGAGCCTGGAGCTCTCAAGTACTGTGAGCCAGATGTTTGTTTGGGAAGGGAGTTCAGTATGTGTGCCACTGAACAGTACTTTCTCTCTGAAAATTGCAAGCTAACATGTATAGTCAGACGTAGAAGGAATCGACTTCTGAAGCAGGTAGTCATGTTAGCATTTGTTGGCATCTGTAGGTTTCTGGTTTTGTGCAGTGAATGAGTTCTGGCCCAGTCTTCTTGAATGCGTTTTGATGCATCAAGCACTTAGGTGTTCTTCTTGTTTTGTGATAATTACTTTTGGCTTGAAGCTGTTCAGGTCCAAAGCATTCCCTCCTCAGTTATTGTAAAACATGCTGGAGGTGGGAAAGATGTTACTAATGACTTACAAAGACCAGAAGAATGAACAGTAACTTTTCCTTTTATGAAGAGGAAGCAAAAACTGTTATTAAACATTCAGTGAAGCTAAACCACTAACAGCTTATCTGCACTACCTCCCCCCCCTCCCCTTTACAAATAAATGCTAGCATGGAACTTCTTCCTCCTGTAGCGTGGGATTCCAGAGCAAGAAGGGGTGGGGTTGTTTTGCTGCCAATTCAGTGGCTTGGCTTTGATTTAGCACATAGAAACTAGGTTATATTATAGACCCTAAGCTTTAGTTGTGCAATTTTAGACTAGTCTTTGTTCAGGCATTCTTTTTACTGTCTTGCACAATTTTTCTGCAAGTTTGTTGGATGGAAAGATGCTGTATTTTTCTTGGGTTCCTTCCTGTGCCTCTTAAAGAGCTCACTCCGTTACTGTGATTATGGTGTTTGTTGGCAGGGCTTGCATCGGTGAGATTTGCAAATTCCTATTGAAGCTTAATGTTTATAGTCAATCTCAATATTTTGAAATGCTGTTAAAGAAATTCTCTGTTTTTATTGCCTCTTCTACTTGTTAATTTTCTAAACATTTGTCAGTTCTGTTTACCAGTGGATATAGCTGAGGTATCCTTAAGACTGTCCATCTGCTCAAACAGGAAATTTGAGTAGAAGAAAGAAGGAAAAAGACAAGGAAGAACAAATGATCTAATCTACTTAAGACCTCATGTTGAAAAGAAGACAGATGTAAAAGGAGACACATTTATTCTGCTGCTGAAAAAGCAGATGAGGTGCTATGAACTAATACAGACTTTGATGTTCAAAGGCGTTGCCTTGTGTTCATTGTGTTGCATAAACCATGCTTGATTAGGCTTTGGCCATCCCCATACAGATACAGCAAAGTATGCTGCAGGATCCATTTTATTCATCCAAGTGGTAAATAAAGAAAAGGACTAAGACTCTACAGGTATTGATTGACTCATGATTTGTGAGTCACAGTTCAGAATCTGGTGCTTTGTGTGTTGATTTAACAGTACTTTTCTACTGCACAATAAAATTTTAATGATTTTGATTTATTTTGTTGTCCTAAAGTAGAGATCTTTTAAACAGGGTACTGTGTTCTATACATTTGTTAACTAATAAGCAATCTGCAGCCTGTGTAGTGGCTGATGGAAGTATTTAGACTAAGGTTCCTGCTGGTTTCTGGTGTATGCTTTTAGTTGCTCAAAATCAGCAGTTGGTCTTTCCATTTTTCTCTCTCTACCCTGCTGATAATGCTTCTCTGTTGCTTCATAAGTATCATGTAAAACAAATGATAGTGATTACTGTGTAATTTTGGGGTGCCATGAGCCATCCTCACTGTGAGGTATTTTTAGTATTCTTTTTTTAAGTTAAAAGACAATCTTTATTAGCTGCTCATTAGGTGCTTGATATTTAGCCTTATCAATCAGGGAATTCAAGTTTAGTCTTTGCATTTAGATTTGTGCTTTTCGAATGGTTGATTGCAGTGCCAATTTAGAAAAAATGGTACTTTACAACCTTCTTTTTTTTTTATTTCAGTGGGTGACGAAGGTTTAAGTACATGAAATAACCCAAACTACTTTTCTGGTGATGAGAGGTGTTTGTTTTCTCTGACAACACAGCTGTCATGACCATGTCATTCATTCTCTGAAGCAGTTGAGCAATGGAGAAAAGTGAACAGAGGTGTAAATCCTGCGGTGTCTTGTACCCTTGATGAAGAATTCCCCTGTTATGTATAACTTGTAGAGTCACAATCCTGTGTTATTTTTGTATTGCTTGATAACTTTACCAGCATAACTACTCCTGCAACAGATTTCTTTTCCAAATTCAAACTGACTGGTAATCTGGATGTAAGTTTTTGGTTTTTGATACTGAAAGAGGCAGTCAAGGAACTCTGTACCTGTTGTTAAAGCGAGAGAATTGTCTTCACAGTTCCAACGATAGGGTCTTCTGGTTTCAGAAGGGGTTAAGTTGCTGCTTGTCACGGATTTGCTTTGTGTTTCAGTTCTTGGTGCTCAGGCTTGAGAACCCTGCTCTGTCATGCACAGTTAGTATGTGAATGCTTGGGATGTGGGTGTGGTGGGTTTTGTGATACTAAGTCTCATGCTACTGAAATGGTTGTTACAGTTAGACATACCAAGAACCATCTTCCAAGGAGCTCTTGTCATTTTGTTTTAGAAGCTGAAGCTTTTGTGGTGGGATGGTTAAGAGGATTGAGGAGAGTGAGTGAAATGGGACATAGAGGGCAGGGAAAAAAAGGTGAGATTCATGGGATGTAACAGATGGAATTGCACAAGTGTGGAAGGTTAAGATATCACAGCTCTTTGGGAGGGATACAGGTATTACCCGTGCAGCCTAAAGTGTCCCTATAAGGCAGTGAGGGGGATGATGGGTCTGGATGTCATTGGGGTGCTTTCCTGCAGTGTTAATACAATGTCATGCCGTGACTCATCTGCAGCAGTACATGTTCCCTGGGTCTCTGTAAGCTTAACGTATAATTGTGGTTTTGGCAGCTGTGTATTGCTGTATTACTGCTCCTGTGTTCCCTGTAAAACTTCCTAGACCGTGTGTGGCTAGAGTTCTGTTACTTACCACTGCTGACTTGTAGCACGGTGCAAGATGTACGACCTCTTTGTGGTGAGTTTTTCCTACCTCAGCTTCCTCAGCATCAACTTCTTACTCCTGTTAGGCAACTTTCTGTTAGGTGGGGTGTCTAGCTTTGAGGATGTTCTCTCTGTTACAGGATAGAACTCCTCCAATTCTTGAACTGGGAAATGTTTCCCCTGTTTATGGGAGAACTAGGAAGAGCTAGAATGTGTTTTCCCCTCATAATGACTTCCTGTATCTCTGCCATTAGAACTTCAGCTGACAAGTGTGTACTGTTTTCTTTATCCCACTTGAAAATCACCGATTTTACAGTCCATCTGAGAATTGATTTATTTTTCTTTCAGTGTTTTTGTTTCACAGTCACAGAGCTGGCAGCTGGAAGTTGGGAGCAGGCCTGAGAGCCCAAATAAATCCTACATGCCCAGTATCTTTAGAGACACTTTTAGAGAGCCTACGTGAGTAAATTTAAGCATGCATACATGTTTAGGGTTAATTGTAGTGTCAAAGGAATTGGCTGCGTGCTCTAGTGGTTGTGCAACGAGGTTTAGTTCTGGCAACGCTGAATTTACTGTAATCCAGAAGAATGACTTTGAAAAGGATTGAACCATGAAGGGTAAATTTCAACTTGTGGTAATGTGCATCCTCCTATCTGGAACATGTCCCTGTGGTAGGTCGTTAAGGAATCAGTGAATGAAGCATAAATAGCAGTGATGAAGGGGGTTCAACTTGGCATACAGGTAATGTGGAGCTTTGTAGAGTGCTCTACTGAGACACTAGCTTCACACATCTCATGGTTTGCTGTGCTACAAGTAATAATTTATAGAAGATTATAAAAGCTACTGGGAGAACAAACCAGATTTTTATAACCTGAAGAGATTTTTGACCATGTAGTCATAGAGGTAGGAGCCAGATCATGTTTTGATTGCGAGCATTTGTAAGAGCACCTGAAAGAGATGTGACTGGGGGGATAGTGGAGGAGGGTTAATGTTTCTGCAGGCTCCTGCTGTAATTTGGCTACAGTTTGACTTGCTAGAAAACAAGCAGCTTGGCTGCAGTTTCATGTGCTAGTAAAGCTGAAGCTTAGCTGTGAGTTCCTTGTTTTTGAGAAATTGCTGATTGGGATGAAGTTCTCTGAACTTGCCATGGTTAGCCTTTGCTGTGCAGCTTTGCATTAATACGCTTTTAATATGTGTTGGGAATGCTTTTTTGACAGTCACAGCGTGGCTGCCTGTGCTTGTGTGAGTCGCTATTGCTTTATGTTACAGTGAGTTAGTTTCTGGCTTGTTGCTGATAAGAATTTCAAATGTAGCCCAACTGATCTTGAACTGTGCTGTGTCTCCAAACGCAGGGCATTAACCCATATTGTTCGCTTTCTGTCAGGCCTGGGGGTATGTTGAGACAAGACTGCCATGTGTTTATGGAGGCTGGCTGGAAACAGTAGAAATTCACTAAACAGATAAGAGACACAAATTGGTTACAAAGTACTTTTTTTTTTTTTTTTTTTTTTTTTTGTGGGTGTGGGTTCCCCCTGCCCAGCCAAGCCAAGTGTAATTTCTATTTCCTTCTTCATGGCCAGCTTGGGTTATGTTCATGTAAGCCTGGTAAGTGTTTCTGTGGCTCTCAGGTTGTAAAAACAGGTCCTGTGACTGAGCAAACAAGTAACAATGCATGTAGATATTTTTTATCTCTCCCAGAGTCCCATCCCATCTTTGGAGTGTATCTGATATTGTCGTAGATCATCTGTGCTTTTCATTTATGCCTTTTTCCTCTTTTTTCCTTTTCTTTTTTTTTTCCTCTTTTTTCCTTTTCTTTTTTTTTCCTCTTTTTTCCTTTTTTTTTTTTTTCCTCTTTTTTCCTTTTCTTTTTTTTTTTCCTCTTTTTTCCTTTTCTTCTTCCTTGGTTTTCCCCCTTCCTTTTGTTCCTTTTCCTCCCTTGGGTGTCGTCCCCCCCTCCTTTTCCTCCCTTTTTTTTGGTTCTTTTTTCTTTAACGGTAAACCATTGTGACCCCCCAGGACTGGATGGCATGAGCAAGATCAGATGTACCCTTCTGATTTCTTTCTATCTAAATGCTGTATGGTTGTACAGTAGCCACACACACACACACACACACATCAGGATACGGTAACGTATGAAGTAGTTCAGACTTGTAACTTTTTCAGCTGAAGATGGTTTAAAATGTGTGCGTATTGCTATGTGAAGGCTCGGAAGCTTTGGGGCTGAGGCTGGGTGCTGTATCGGTGGGAGCCAAGAGGTGGCAGCATTGGCTAAATAGTGCTGGGCTGGGGCACTGCTCCCCCCCACCCCCGCCTGGGGAGCACCCCCCTCTGTCAGCCAGGGGGACGCGTAACCTTTTCATTGCAGTTGAACTGTGTTACTGCTTTAATGTAGAGATACTGGGCTGTTATTCAAATCGGAGGTGCAGTGGTGTGCATTTAATTAAATCTGTTTTAATGTGTGTTATTTGCTATCATTCTGATCTTATGTCCATTTAGTTGGCAACTTTGCTATTGAATATTAGGAAGGTCTACATTTTGTACTTCTATTTTGTCTCAGAGTTACCGCTTTGTAGCTTAAGTTACGTGTTATGTTGGACTTGTTAGTTCCCCTGCCAAAGAGTCTGTGTTATTGGTTGGAGATTCATAACGTATAATTGCTAAATTCACTTTTCTGAAGAGCTATTCCATTTGGAAACCCCTTTTTGCTTCATGTTCGTTGGTCTGGGAAGGCTGGCTTAATTTATATAAGGACTTCCCTTTGAAACATTAGTTGAGGATTTTGCTTATAAGGATCAACACAATCCCTTGCTCATTTTCATTAAGGAATGATTTTAAGTTTTTGTTTTATTTTAATAATCTTATGTAGGCTGCCTTACAGTGTGTATAAGGACTGCTGACCAAATGCTATCTGTTGAAATGCACGACTACAGCATAAGTAAAACCGTGAGTATAGCTAATAGTGTAAAGGCAGGTGGTATTCAGGTTGGACATCAGTAACTAATTGTTACAGCTTATGAAGACTAGCATTTCAGGTAGATGATAATTATTGTCATTAATGCAATACTATCCCAAGTTTTCAAAATGTTGTTTTCCGTTTGTTCAAGCATTTTCTAAACAATGTACAGGATGTGTTTTTTTTGAGGGAAAACGCCACTTGCTGTGAATTAGCATCCTAAGTTGAGTATGAGTGAGGCCTTGCTACTTAGCTTCTGAATTTTCTGTGGTTAACTTAGGGTTTGTGCAAATACTTTTTTTTTTTTTTTTTTAAATTTTTGATTTGCCATTGGTGAGCATGTATAATTTTCTTGAGCTTAGCTTCAGGAACTTCTGGGTTGTATACATTTTTCATCTTTTCAGCTAAATATTTTTAAACTTAGTTTTCTAAAATCTTTTATTGTGAACGATGTTTGCAATAGTGGAGATAAGCAAGTTGTCAAAGGGCAATCTGTTTGTCGTATGTGTCAGGAACAATAGAGCTGTGCACTGGGAAGCTCTGAGTTTGCAGGGAAGGAGCTCCGTGCTAGTGGAATGGCATTGTGCCACGGTCTGAAGCAAAGCTGGAGCAGGCTCCTGTGCTATTTGTATCCTCCTCATGGTGAATATGGAATTACCATTGGCTCTTCAGTCCTTCTGCTCTTCTTTGTGGCATTGCTACACTCAAACCCCTATTTTGATATTAAGCAAGTTATGCACAGGCTCTTTATGTTTCACAGAAACGGAGTAATTATTTGGTCTCAGCAACACTACAGAGATACCCTTCACCTGAAGAGAAGCGATAAGCTGCTCTGTGTCTCTGAGATGCAGAGAAACAGCTTTATTGCATGATGTTCCCTTCATATTGCATCTCTTCTCCCAGATAACAAGCGACAGGACAAGAGGAAACAGCCTCAAGTTATGCCAGGGGAGGTTTAGGTTGGTTGTGAGGGAACATTTCTTCCCTGGAAGGGTGGTCAGGCATCGGCACAGGCTGCCCGGGGAGGTGGTGGAGTCACCATCCCTGGAGGCGTTTAAAAAACCATGTAGATGCGGCGCTTAGGGACATGGTTTAGTGGTGGGCTTGGCAGTGTTGGGTTAATGGTTGGACTTGGTGATCTCAAAGTTGTCTTTTCCAACTGAAATGATTCTATAAAACTGTGTTTCAGAATGTTTCATATTGGCATAACCTACTTCTGCAGTTCTTCAGAAATTTCAGCCTCACCCTAGCCAGTTTCTGTGGTGTCCGTGTTCTTTTCAAACACTTGTGGAAGGGTGGTCACAGCATCTATCCCAAATAGCACCCCTGGGGACCTTAAGCTGACTTAGCTGGTGCAGTCTTTACAACAGTCGTGCTTAGCCAGGGTATGATGTGTCTGCAGAAACGCACTCCCGTGAATCATGTATGCACTCCCGTGAATCCTGTAGTATTTGTGTGCTACCAGCTGGAGTTAGCACGTGAAGTGTTGGGGTGAGCAACAGGCTTCATCTATTTGAGCAGAAGACGTTAGCATTTGTCTTGTGTGTCAAATCCCTGGCTTTGGATTTTGCTTACAGAAAGAAACTAAGCAGGAACTTTGCCTTGGATAACTATAAATAGGCTTGGAGTTAATCATGCCAGAACTGAATTGTTGTTGATTGGTACAAGACACTAGTGTATAGAGAAGTGAGTGTTTTGGCTTGCGGTGTAACAGAAGACAGATCACTTGGCTGCTGATTTTATTAGGCATTTTGGACCATCAGCTTTTGTTGGCCGGACTATAAGGGTAGAAGTGTGCTGTTTGTAATTGATTCCCTAAGTGATAGTTGACTTTTGAAATTCTGCTGTTTGTTTATGGGTTGGCGCTTTTCTGTTTGTTTTTATCATGCTTGGAAAAATTCACTTACCATTGGTAAATGTTAATCTTCCTTTGTAAATGTAAAGATGTAGATCATCAGATGATGGTAAATTTGAGCATCCGGTATTTATTAACAAGAAGTTTGAGTCTTACGATTGGTAGTGATGGAAGGAGAATATCAACTGAATGTGCTTTAGAAGTCTTCTAACTAGAAAATTAAAAAAATTAAGAAGTTTAAGTCTGAGACAGTCCTTGATATATTCTCAACAGTTCCAAATATTCTTTGTGACATTATAGTGGAACAGGAAAAAACACTAATAGAATTTTTTGTTAAAGGAGAAAAATCTCATTGTTGAAGTGGTGTAGTGTATTTTGTTTTGTTTTTTGGTGTTGGTTGGTTGGTTGTTTTTTTTTTTTTTGAAAAACACAGAAAAGTTACAAGAGGAAGGAGGAGTTTCTCCACAAACTACTTTGTTGTGACACTTGTGTCTTTTTTTTTTTTTTTTTTTTTTAAAAAAAAAAAAAGCTTGTTGGAAAACTAATGTATTTTCTGGATTGTCTTTGAGTCTATCCATGATTTTGCAAATACAGACACCACAGAGCAGGCAAAACAGCATTTTCTTCTCTGGCCGACAGTTCATTTACAGCTGTGTCTTTCCGGTGCTGTCAATGGTTCCTCACTTTACTGCGACAGAAGTCCCTGCCATGGAGGGGACTGTGACCTTCACCTCTGCTGCTCAGTGAGTTGGGGGGAGATTCTCATCGTTCAGCAGCACCCCAGCGTGATGCTGCTCACCTGCTGCAGGCAGCCCAGACACCGGGTACAGGGAGAGCAGTTTATTTCTGGGGTGTAAACTGATGCAGAGGAGGACTGGGAGAGGAATTTTAAGAAAGGTTGTTTTCCCTCACCACCTGTAGGGAGTAGGTTGTAAATTTATGTTCATGACTGGCAGAGCATCCTCTTAGGCTACCTCAGCCTGTCCTACATCAGCGGCCAAAAGGCAGCTGCGTGGTGGAGCTTTCCATCCCCGCGCTGGGCTGGGGCGCGCATTGACGTTTGTTTTAGCTGGTTGTTGAAAACCTCCAGTGGTGTAGAATTCGTAACCCTTTTTGGATGATTAACTACCTTTCTGGTTGAAAAATGTTTCCGAACATGTAATCTAAATCTTTTAGCACAGTTCAAGCCTATAACTGCCTGTATTTTCTGTAGTGGGTATGGAGAACATCCAGTTCATTCCTTCTTCATAGCAACCTTTCACGTATTTGAATGCTTGTTATCCCTTCTCCCTATAGGTGTATTGTGTGTAGGCTAAATAGACCTAATTCCTAATGCTTCTGTCCTAGGTCGTGTTATCTAGATCGCTGACCTTTCTTGTTCCTCTCCTGTGGCATTATCCAGTTTATTTGCATCAATTTTCAAGTGCATTAGTCTATCTAGTTTGTAGGATTCTGATAAATGGGTAGCAGGTGAATTTTATGATGCCTTATCCAAAACATGGTTTATGAAACCTTCAAATTTAGGTCCCAGGACAGATGAAATCTGGATCAAAATCTGTTAGGGGATAACTTTGTCGTAACTGACTTTATTTCAGTATTTCCCATTTTACTTAAAAAAAACCCCAAACACATAGAGAAATATTTATGGCAGATGGTTTTTAGAAAAAACCTGTTCAAGCTGGGGAGACAGAAGTCTTGGTGCTAGCTTGTGTACTATCCTGATCAGAATACCTTGCTTCTCTGCATCCGTTTTTTACTGTATCTCAACTGAATGCTACTAATTTATAGAGCTTCACAGTTTTTTAAGGATTTGCTTTTGTGGCTCACTTAGAGACACTGCTGTTGTTCATAATGTCAGTGTTCAATCTTTTTTTAAGAATACAAACTCTGAATTTCTAAGCCAAAGGTTGTCATCACACTTCTGTTGTTTGCCTTTATTTTTTTTCCCCACTGTAATTTCAAAAAATACTCTGCTAACTTTTTGTTTTATTTTTTGGGCCACATTCGTCTGCAACCAGATGAGTTCCTTGGTTTGATTTACTGCAAAATTGGACAAATCTTTGGAAGTATCTATTAAGACCTTGTGAAAGGAAGAGGGCAGAGCATTAACAGGATTGAGTGGGCAAGAGATGGCTCGTCTTTCATTTGGCACTAGGGCTTATGCTGAGTTAAAGTATGCACTTGTAAAACTAGAGCTTTAGACTTGGAACACTTTATTTTGGTGTTTAGTGCAGTGATTGATTTCTGCAGGTATTTTGTGCAATTTGATCTGGTAAAGAATCCATCTTGATGCCAATCTTTTGGGCCTTAGGGTGTCCTCTTCTTTTTTTTTCTTTTTTTTTTTTTCCCCCTCCTCCCCTCACTATGTTAGAAACCTTGAACTTATTGTTGTATGTAATTTCAGATGCTTCAACAGTTTTAGTTATGACAAGCAGAGAAATCTTGGCCACTTAAATTTAGTGAAGAAAAAAACTTTAGGGAAACATTAGATCAAAATTTGATTTTGATATCAGACTTGTGATAAGAGCTGTGTAGCGCTCCATTATAATAAGAGTTCTGCTAATGCTTACTTACCTTCTCCAGACGTTTTTAGGAAGCTTTTTTGCAGAAGAAATAAGTTATGGAAGAAAGGTGTATGAAACGCCTTCTCCCCCTCTTTTAAGAGGCCAGAGTTTAGGTCAGTGGGAAGAGAATTGTAGCAGTTGGTGTAGTTTCAATCTGTAAAGTTTAAGATTTAGGTCTGCTTCTAGCACTGGTATGGGTCACTTCACTGGTTTCTTTGAATTTACTGAAATGAATAAGGACTTTAAAACTATTTAATGTGTCAAACTTGGTCTCATCGTAGCCGCTGTGCTGTAAGTCACTGCTAGATGGCGCTGTGTAACTGTGCTTTCACCAACGTTATTCGTGCAGCCTCTTTTGGCGAACCATTTAAATTAACATTTAGGTTAAAAATGGCATTTTATTGAATTTTATTTTCAATTCAGTCACTTAATTGATCCCACTACAAATGATCTCTTGGCTCAGGGAGTTATTTTGCATTGTTTGAAAGGACTCAAAAGTTCAGAGTCAGCCCTAGCAAGTTGAGGTAAAATTTTCCTTCGTTTCTCACACAATTATTAATAATGCAGAAGCGTTGCATACATTAGGCTTGTGTAAATATCCTAGAAGATTATTCAGAAAAAATGAGATCCATTGTCAGTTCAAATACGGTCACAAAGGAAATGAAGCAGTGATTAGTATAAAAGTCTTTGGAGATTAGAGGGATTTGTATGATTTTGCTTTAATTGATCATCATCCATGTATCTTCATGCTAGTTACATCAACTCTTTATTTTCCGAATCTTAGCTGGGAAAGCTTAAAATTGTTGTAACTTTTTTTCCTCTCTGCAAAATTGGATTTTTGGCTTCAGAGTGACTGTGCCATGTTATTGTAAGCACAAGAGTTGTTCATTCATGGAAAAGATCATATCCAAATAAAGCTTTATGGGTGTGGTACCAAGACGCTTGCAATGTGATGCAGCCGGGGTTTTCTGTGTCCAATCAGGGTGGCGTAAGGCTTTTTCATAATGCTCAGCGTTAGCAAGTGGTTTTCACTGTGCGGCAAGTACAATATACTAAGCAGTCCGTTTCCTTTACTGTAACAGTTAAAAACAGGTTAGAAATATTGGCAAGGCAGATTTTCATGGTTCTCAGGTACGTACATCAGGAAAGTTTGCGTCTCTTAAAGATGTGGATTCTTCCAGCGAAAGAGAGAAGTTTGCCTGGGCTGCAGCTTTTGCTGTGTATCATTAAAAAATACCAAACTCCAAAGGGTCTGTGAAGTGCAAAAATGGCATTTATGTTACCAGACTGCATGTTTTCTGTGTGCATGTATGAATTTCTTTTGCATCGTTAAGTGTATTTTACTTGTTTTTTGGGACGGGGGAACAGATGTAGTTGCTGAATGCTGTAGTTGTCTTACTGTAATGATTACATGGATTTGTTTAATTATTAGGGTATATTGTTCTTTTACTTCCTGAGATCTTGTTGGTTACTGCTGTCGTTCACACCTGTACTAGTGTATCAGTGATTATTTGCGTTGTGTGTATACAACATTTCTAGTTTGACTCACCTTCCTGGCACTAATTGAAATCACTTGAATTTGTACTTGGAGTTCCAGGTGTGCTGCCTAGCACACACTAAACAGAGAATGGAAGATTTGGCGTAACACTTGATTCTTTTAAAAAACAAACAAATGAAAAATATTAGCAGATACTGGCACAGGGACTTTTCTCATAGGAAGAGTCTGAGGAAATGTTGAGCAGTTACTTTAGCCTTCTTTAGCTGCAAAACTTTTATTAAAACCAATTCTTTTTCCACCAAGTTTTTTTGGGAAATCCTCATTTGTATTGAAGAAGTGTTCTTACAAAGACTGTATACCAGAAGAAAATTGAAAATGGTTTCTAGCTATATGTAACTTTCAAGACTTTGAAATCATGGCGATCTAAAGTAGCTTGTTACGTGAGGCTGGATGGCAAAATTAAGATGTTTGTGAACAATGGAAAGGTTGAGAAGATCTGTTGCCTTAGGTGAAAGTTTCCTCAGTTTAGAAAAAAATATGTAACTAATATATATGCCTATAGTTGCTGATCCCTGATCATGGTGCATTGATTCTAAAGCAGTTAAGTTTCAGTTTAAAATGTGAAAGAATTAGTTTAATATAACTCTCTCTCTTATTTTGCAGGTTTTCACAGCCTTTGGTTTGAAGCAGTAAGGCAGCTTCTAGGATGAATTAGTAACATGTAGTTGGTTCAAGTTGAGATCTTTCCTTCTGTATCTCAATTAATTCTGTTCCGCAAGAAAATGGTTTAATAATGATTTCGTATTAACTGATTTATGCGTTCCTATTCCTTCAGGAGAACAACCTGTTGAAGGACCATTTTTTTTTTTTCCCCCCTAGACAACTGTGCCCAAATTGTGATTCAAGAAGGTATTTGTAATTTAAGGGGTCTGCCTTTCTCGTGCTTACTGTTAATGGATGCTCAAAGAAGGAAAATTCATACAAACTGGAAGCATTTTTCTAAGCTTCAGTGGGAAAAAAAAAAGTTAAACTCATATGAGCGAGGGTTGGGTTTGTCATTTTTTTTTATTTTTTTTTTTTTTTTTTTGTGAGATCCAAGACACTGAGAAGTGCCTGCTCATCAGCAGCTTGCCCCTGTAAAACTTTATTTTAAGCTTTCATAGGTGTATTTTTTCCTTTCCATTCATACAGTCCAGCTTTTTGTAAAAGCAATTCCATTCCTGTTAACACCTACTTCAGGTACCAGGAACTAAATCAAGAATACACTTTGATGTATAGAAAGTGTGGAACTAGTTAATGTCTTGCTAACATCGAGTGTGTGACTTAAGAAACAAACTGTGTGGTATTTGATACCAAGTTGTACTCAATTACTTTAGATACATTTCAGTATTGAAAACACATGTGCTATCTATGTTGCAAACCATATTCTCAATAAACTGATTCCTAAAATGAAAGATTTAAAGCCTGATGAATGAGGTGGATTTAAGATGTGTTTTAAATGGAACTACTCGTGTATCTTTCTATATGCTAAATCTTATTTTTTTTGACCTGTACAGAGTCTACTGATTTTTGGCATCACTTTATCTAGTATTGTTTCACAAATGTTTTTATAGTTATCCCTTGAAAACAGAACAGTGTCTTTTAAAGTGTCATTCTGGAATAAACAATGAAGAGACTTTGGCAAAAAAACCCCACCAGCCCCATAGCAAACAACTGTTAAAATGGGACTTTCTGTCCTTGTTTAAAGATGTGTTTTAGCTGCTACATCAAAGTGACGATAAGCAAAGGACTACCTAGGGAATGCTGAAATATCTATCAAAGTAGGTGTTCAAAAAGTGCTTTTACCATACATCTTTAGATATATAGTTTAGGTTCCTAGAGTTAAGTGTAATTAGCTAAGTGAAAACGTAACTTGCTTTCCTGAAGCACCCTCTGGAGGTAAGGAGTTCAATAGTGTTGGCTTTTTCCCATTGATTATACAGGGAATTCTGCTCCTAACTCAGACACCCGAGAGAGATGTGCAGTCGTCGATATGAATACCTTCGTTCTTTCCACCACAGTTATTAACACCGTAATACCAAGTGTCTTTTTTTTCCCCCAACCTTATCTTCCCTCACATTGCTTAAATCCCTTCAGTGCTTAGTCAACCTTACAGTTCTTCAGGGTTTTTGTGTGTACGGGTAAGCATCTGAAGTGCGTTAATAAGTTACAATGGGAAGTCACATGGCCAGGCTAACAATATAATTTCAAGTTCAGCTGAACTTTCAAGTTTTGTATTTCTTGTTAGTTGAGATTGTATTAGTTGGGAAAGCTCAGGATTTTGTTTCAAGTTCAGCGCTTCTACAATGTACTTAGCTGACCGTAAATTAGTTGATAAAAATGGTCGTTGTTCCAGTTCTGTTGTAGCAAGTGTAATTGCTATGCCTCTCTGATACGCCTCGTGTGATAATTTTATCTTTGGATCCGTCGATCACCGTTAAAGCAGAGAAGCAGGTACACGGTTCTTTGACGCATCCTATAAACTTGGCGGCAGAGCTGTCTGTGCATCTGGCAATAGATAGTAACTACTCACTGGGCTGCCTTGCTAGCTGCTGTTAAGATACTATCTTTGTCTGGAAAGACACAGATTCAGCCCAGTTCTGTAATAGTATTTGTACACTGAGTAGTATCCTATATGCTAAAAGAAATAAAACAGAAGTTGCAAGAACCACTTGGTGGGATGGCATTGATCTCCTATCCTGTGATGCTATGTGATGGAGTTGTGAACATGTTTGTGTGGCAAACCACTGCTCTGTTCCGCTGGGTTCAATCCAGGGTGTCAAAATTCACAAATGCTTTCTTTTTGTGTCTTGTGAAAAGAAGACTTCTCTTAAAATTTTTCTTTAATATGACAGATTTTAAATATTCTTAGCGATGTCCCTGTATGTTAGGAGGTATATTGACTAGGATGTTTTAGTATTGTA
>JAVJGI010000040.1:98735345-98757653 GCA_035590275.1 Ibycter americanus
GATGTTTCTCAGAGCTTTTTTTTTTTTTTTTAGAATTTGCCTAATCGCTTGGCTTGCTCAATGTTTTTGTATTGTCTGGAGTGCAGATGGTAACGGATATGAAAAATATTACAATGTGCGCAGAACACAGCGAGGTAGTGTGACAGGCAGTGCTCCCAGGTTAAAATCTTTCACAGATATTTGCATGGATTTTGAATATTGAATATTCCCAGGTTAAAATCTTTCACAGGTATTTGCATGGATTTTGCATAGTGAAGCATTCATGTGCTTATTAGCCCCACACTATACTTGCAGTTAAGAAATTTGCATATGATTTGCTTGCTGTTCAGTGAAATAAGCTTTACACAGAATGCAGTGTATTAACTCTTTTTATACATGACCTATTACTGGGTGGAAGGCACTTGAGTGGGGAAAAAAAAAAATAAATCTGGTAGTACTTAGCATTTTGTAACAAACGCAAGATTTCACAGGGGCTCGGGAGCATGAAGTGTTTCCATCAATAGGACCTTTCAGGAACATGTGTATGTGCTGGGTGGCGTGTTTCCAGATTTAACATCATTTGTACCCTACAAAGGGCTTAAATTTGAAGCTTATTCTTCATAGCAGGTGCAGAAAAAGAGGTACAGGGGATAGATTTTTTTGTTGTGTTTTTTTTTTTTTTGTTCTGTTTTGTTTTTTTCCCCGTCGGTTCTTTTGTTCATTTGTTGCAGAAGCACTGATTATTTTGCTACTGTCATGACTGATAGCATGAGCTATCGATTCGTTGTGTTCCTGACAGTAAATTGCCATTTGTGTCCAGAATATTTCCTAGTATATTAATTTTGGCTTCCTTCTGAAGCATAGTCAATATTCATTGTTCTTTCAGATCTATAGGCTTGACTTGGGATTACTGAAATCCTTGAAAAAGTGTAGGATTTTATTAACTTTTCAAAGACGGGAGGAAAATAATAGTGCTCAAAGCCTGACTGGCAGTAGCCACTAACAAATTTCACTGTCAGGTGCTTTGCAGTTGTTTTTACACAGCACGTATGTAAAAATCCCACCTCCTTGTGTCAAAGTGATCCAGCTGCGTGTGTATGACTGGTTATCTTTTTGGACTGGAATTGGTTTCAGCAAATTGTGAGCTGTGGTTACTTTATTACTTTGGTAATTCCAAGTACGCTTGCTAAGCAGTAACTAATTTACCTATTAGCGTATTCATGTATGACGATCAACTTGCTTTTAACATTTTCGTAGGTCCTGATGCCCTTACCTTCATGTTTATGGCATTGCAAAGTGGTTTCCACTGCTTTGGCTGCTTGTCTTTTACCACGATCGGAGCGGGTCAGCGCGAGGGTGCTGCGCAAAGGTGAAACCGATCCCAAAATTACAACACTCCCCCCTCGCCCCGTTGATTATTTATGAAATACAATTGGCACCCTGCTAGTTTTCTGCCACCACTAAGTATCAAACATCTCTTCAGCACTGCCTGATAGTTTATTTCATCTGTAAAGTGGAAGAATAAAAAAAAACCAACTGACCTAAGGTAGAAGCATTTAGTGGCCTGGGCAATCCAGAACATCTGATTTGCACGGCAAGATGTGTTTGAATATGAGCGGTGGCAGACCAGTGCTAAGGAAAAAGAACCAGCAGGTCTTCCTTCATCCTGGAAACCTGGAGATGGTCCCAGCTGTGTCACTTGTTGGCGTTACGTTTCGGTCACTACACGGGGCATGGTGCCGGCTGTGTGCCCAGCGCCAGCCTCCGCCGGGCTGGTGCAGATGTGCTGCCTGGAGCATCCAACCAGCTCCACTGTGTTTGCCTGCTGCCTTTCTTTTCTTAAAATTTTTTATCCCAGGTCAGTTTTCTGACTACTTTCGTAACCACAACCAGTTGTAATACTCCAGCGAGAGGACTATGAGAAAGAGAGGGAAGCAGCCAAAGCTCGGGCTGCCGCTAAAAGGGAGGCTTTGTAAAGCTGTGCTGGGAGCCTGTTCCCAGTGTTAATTAGCGCTGACGGGCATCCCTGTGCCCCTGCGCTGCTGGGGCAGGGCTGGAGAGGAGCTTCTGCAATGGATGAAACTGCTGGTTTTCCACAGTGATTTACTGCTGTTGGTGGTGGCTTCGTATTTCTTTAGCTTCACGCACGGCACCAGGCAGAACAGCAAATCATGTTTGCAAGCCTGAGTTTTGCCTGAGTTTTGCGTGTTTTGTCTTTGAAAACTTGGGAGTTCATACGACTTAAGCTCAAAGAAGGTAACTTCTGCTTGTTTGTTTTTTTTTTATTTCCCACAGGCTGATCTTGAAATATTACGAATTTATTTTCCCTGTTTAGGTGATTAACAGGAAAAAATAATTACTTTTTCATTACATTGGTTGATGTCAACACTGTATGAACATCAGAAATTCAAAGTACCTCTGATTATGCAGGAAAAAGTATATTATGTAGTCTGTTGGTGTACCTTGAAGGGAAAATGTGTTCTGAAACTTATTACAAAACAGATAAATATGCATTTTCTCCAAGAAATATACTTTAACTTTTGTATCTAGAAGTCATTGTTAATGATTTCAGAATCAGGTCTCGTGTCTGTAGCAAAAATGCTTTGGGATTAAGTCTGAACCTTAACTGCTGCGGTTTCAGAATGACTGTTGTGCAGCTTGATAGCTCGTTTTAGTGGCTGGGCAGCAGTGTTTCTGATCACATGAGGATGCTGTTTGAAAGGAGTGTTTAAAACCCTTTCATTGTCTTGATTGTACCCGAAACAATGGCAACAGTGAATGAGAAAGCTGACCCAAAATCATCAATACTTCTGTTGTTCCACTTCTACTGATTTTCCTCAACGGACTGCTGTAAGTAACTGTGGCCAGGCTGCTTTGCTTTCCATTCTGTGAGCATGGGAGAAGTGCCGTACCCAAAAGAGCTGGATTCTACGCCTTTGGTGGAATTATTTGTTTAGTTTTGGACAGTTACATTTAGATGGTATCTTTAGAGGCAGATTGAACTGTGTCATAGAAGGCAAAATTTGACAACAGTAGGATTAGCATAGACACAAAACTGGTTTTTTTAGTGATGGTATTCTTTGGGATAGACCTTGGTTTAAATTTCTTCTCCTCAGGTGCCTGTACACTTTGTTTAAAGCCTCAGGACATCACACCTGGATTCAGGTAATGTTTCGGAAGCTGATTCATGCCTCTTTGTGCGCTGTTGTCTTGGCATTCTCGAACTCATTCTGCAGTGGTGCGTAGTATCAACAGAAGATGATGGATAAGGACCCTGTTCCAGTCTTCCCCATATACTTTCTTGTCTGAATACTGTCCTAGGAATTAAAAATTGTTATCTCACCTTTTAGAAAATGTGGAAGGCTCTCTTTTATCCTCTTGCACTACACAGAATTTTAAAATCTGCTGGAAGAGAAGCTGAGCAGGGTTTTTAAGTTAATCACGTAGATGACTTCATCTTCA
The DNA here is from genome assembly GCA_035590275.1 of Ibycter americanus. NCBI lineage: Eukaryota > Metazoa > Chordata > Aves > Falconiformes > Falconidae > Ibycter > Ibycter americanus. Next base: position 98,738,787 of record JAVJGI010000040.1, read on the forward strand.
CCGCATAGATCAAACATGTTTTGTGTATTTTAGCATTACAGCTCATCTCTCTTGTAGAGTGAAAAAGATGTGAATAATCATCTCCGGTTCCCTGCTGCCGCTGAGCGTGGCTCTGTGCGCATTCCAGACCCCGCTGTCTACCGGAGAGTATCGGGATTTTGGCTGATGGCTCTGGTGCAAGAGCAGGGACAACTGAAGTGGTGTTTGTAGCTGGTTTTTTTTTTTTAAATATTGGGCTGTCTGGGGTATGTTTTACAAAGAGCTTGGTGGTTACCTTTGCAGAGGGTAACCGTACCCTTGAAGGCTGTCTCAGTGCAAGTTGCCTGTGTGAGTCAGAGCCCTGTGACCGACGTTACTTTGTTCTGTGGCGTGTAGCATCTGCTCCTTGAGACTTAAGTAGCTGTTCTGGTTTTCATCATAGGTATATGATTGCCACTGTTAATGAGTGCTATAGCTTTTAAGGCTTGTTTTACGTTGTAGAGATGTAATTGCAAGCGTTATTTAAGTATTGCTCTAACCAACTCACGCTTATAACCCTCTGATGTATAGGTAATGCACTTAATTTCAAAATGGATAGCTGAAGTGGAATTAAGGTATGGCTTAAGTTAGCACAACTTTATCTATGGTCAAATGAGTTTCTGCAGCTTAAGCTTTTCACTGTTGGCTAATGCTGTAGTTGCACATGGATGTTCTGAAGGCAGCAGGCTATGTACTTGTGTCTCCCCATCCTTCTCTGCTTGGGTTTATCATCTCGTTGGCTGGGCCACCTCACCTCTTTCTACATCTGCTTTCTAACGTGGATCTGTGACATGGTGTTCACAGAAAATTGAATGTTTCTAGCAACCTAAGCCAATCTGAGTTGGGCAAACACTTGTCCTGCATTCCCCCAGCTGTAAGCTATCTGCCTGCACTGATTGTGGAGCCTGCTCAGTTTACTGGGTGGGATTAAGATCACCTGGGGCAGGAATGGTGGCTGTTGCTAGGAGGGAGGACTTGCTTCTGGTGTAAAAGGATAAGGTTAGGGGATACTGAGGCAGAGTGGAAATACGTAAGTCTGTGGGCCCTGATGTGATGTGCTGAGGGAGCTAGCAGATGTCATTGCGAGGCCGCTCTCGATCATCTTTGAAAGACTGTGGTGACTGGGAGAGGTGCCTGATGGCTGGAAGAAAGCAAATGTTACTCCGGACTTAAAGGCTGGTGTGGAGGAGGACCCAGGGAGCTACCGGCCGGTCGGCATCACCTCGCTCTGCGGGAAGGTAATGGGGCAGCTAGTCAGGGAAACCATGTGCAGGCACGTGAAGGACAGAAAGGTGACTGGGAGTAGCCAGCCTGGCTTCACCAAGGGAGAAGTGGTGCTTCAGCAACCTGATAACCTTCTACAATTAAATGACTGGCTTGGTAGGTGAGGGGAGAGCGGTTGATACCATCTACCTGGACTACAGTAAGGCTTTCGACGCTTCCCATTTTGCCTTTTCCTTTCAACTCTTAGCACTGACCAGTATTTTTTTATTAGGTTCCCCCATTACTACAAACCTAGTTTTTGATTCTCTTCTATAGTGATGTTTTAACTATGCTTAAAAAACCTATATGTTTTCACCGACTGATTTGAAGCATGTATTTTGCAGTCCTTGTGCTATTTTGGAGCAGTTTGCACTACGGCAGCACTTACCAGACAGGGACAGTCTTTTTTGGTTCCCTGTGCTGATCAGTTTGATGTGCCCATACAGTTGTTGGCTCCTTAACCCCTTAGATGCTCTCAGTGTGGCAGAGCACTGGCACGTCTGGGTGAAATGGCTGTGTTTCTACTGGGGTGCATGTAGAAGCATTTCTGTATTATTCCCACAAATCATTATCTAGCAAAAGGCAACTTGAACTTCAGTATACAATGTAGTTTGGGTCTGAATCTAAGGGATTACCTTTTTGCAGTTTGTTGCAGAGTTGGGATGTGCTTACCTGACACAAGCTCAGCATATGTGGCTGAGAAATCTTTTCATTTAAAACCAAGGCTGTTTCTTGTCTTGCATCCATGAGCTCTCCTGTTTGCTGGGGGTAGAAAGGCAAATATTTGTTTTGGAAGTAAAGAACCTATTTGTTGTCAGAGGCAATATCCAGTTGAATTGTAACCTGTTACACAGCTTGTGTGTTCTTGACTTTCATGACATAATATTCCACGATGTATTGTATAACCTGATGTAATGTCAGATATTTGGGGGGCAGGAGACAGATTATCCAGAGCACATTAAGCAGCCAAACTGCATTGTCATAGCTCAACAACCCTCTAGCATCTTAAATATTGATTTCAAATGACAGAAAAGCAATGAGAATAGGAGTAAGGTTTTAACATTGTGTCTGAGACAATTCATCGTTTTCAGGTAATAGTAGCTAGACCCTGGCTTTAATCTAATCGTATTTTGTATGTTTTTAAGGGCTACTCTATCTTTTTAGGATGCTTGCTGACTTGGTAAATTTGTTTTCACCCCCACCAGACTAAACTACTTCATTTGTGAGGAGTCTTGGTGGCTGTTCTTATTTCCCTCTTGCTTCCAAGGCGGTTAATCACCTTTGAAGTGCTAACAGTAGATTTGGAAAATACATCCCATAAAAGTCTTTATAATCTGCACCACATTTATGGGTAAGGCTGATACTGTTTTATTAGATAATCAAGTGTAGTTGAAGAAGTAGATGTGCTTTTGGATACGCAGACATAAGCTGTGAAATCGAAACAGCTGACGTCCCAGGTAATTGGGAACTGCTGCTCAGTCACGTATCCCCGAAGCAAAAGGACAGCTGGTACTTATGGTGTGGATGGTGATAAGGATGATAAAATGGTTGTGTTTGGGGGAAGGAGAGAAACTTGAGCTTCTTTCTCATAGATGATGATTCGAAGTTCTCATACGGAGTGGAAGGTGCGGTGGCATGGAGGCTGGCTTTTCTGTGCCGTGGGTGGTAGCTCATCTGGCTTCTGAGCTGCCGAGTGGTCTCACCTGGGCGGTTACAAGGTGTAGTGGGGTGGCTGGTTTGGCTTCTCTGGTGTGTGCAAGGATACTCTGTTAGGTAGGCATCGTTGGCCAGTGCCTCTGTTTCAGATGTCTGGAAATGTTGCTGGACGCTAGGTAGCTCAGGGTGCTGATGAAATAAAGTTTTAGGGCTTTTTGGAAGAGTCTGCTGGTCCTTAGGGTTGCTAGGAGTCCTTAGGTCTTTAGAGGTTTGTCAGAAACTTACTTCCCGAGGGAATTCCTGCAAATTCTGTGCTACTTTGAGTATGTTTTTAGTAATCTATATCTTGCCATTCCACCACGTAATATTCCCCCTAATAAGGTGGTACTTGTATTTGTGAAACCCATATGCTTTATATTAGCTTGTGTTTATTCGATTCCTTAAGAGATCTGGTGGGCAAAGAGTTACTTTTCTGTTTGCTTGCAGACCTTTCTGTGCCTCATACTGTACCCTCGATGGCAGGACCATTTTTGCAAATACATTTATTTATTCCTTAGGTCAAACTCACTGCCAGTCTTTTATAATTTAAACGGGACCGCTTTGAATTTTTCATCATTAGTTCTTAACCGCAGCAAGAAGGCATGTCTTGCAAGACTGCTCTAGCTGCCCGTGTATTTGTGGCGTAGCGCTGCAAAACGTGGATGGTAGTGCTTTGTGCTGTGAGGCTGGGAACGCTGAACTTGATGCTGCGTGTGTGGATATACTTTCAGCAAAACCAGCGTACCAAAAAATAGAAGATGCACGTATACTCAATCTTTTTACAGTATTCAATGCATTGGAAAATAATATAAAACAAACTGAAGACAATAGTCTGGCTACTGACAGGCTCTGTTGTGGCAACACATGCATAAAAATCAGGAAGGATTTAAGGGCTTCCTCGAGATATTTTCTTTTAAATGTTTCTTTCAGGGGATTAAAAAAAGCAAACCCAAGCCAAAACAACCTTACAGCTCCTGTTGGAGTTTACCTCTAGACTGACATATGTTGATTATTTGAACTTACATTAGCATTATTTTTTTCCATATTGGTGAAAAAATATCAAATAATTTCTGGGTAGGATTGCTTCTGCTAGTAAAATTCCTTTAATATTTTCATGCATGGTAAAGAGGCATTGGATGCGCAAACAACTGGAAGACTGGTAGCATAATGTTTGCCGTGTATTATTAAAATGAAGTAGTACACATTCATGAATAGTGGCTTTTTAAAGGAACAATTCACTCGTTTTTCAAAGGCATTGGTGTTAAATATGTGTCTGCTTGGAAGAGGCATAATAATTTTCCTATTTGAGGTGGTCATCCTAGTAGTGCATAACAAATTAGCTTCTGTGCTCAGTAGAGACCACTTAAATGCGTATGTTGAGACTGAACATATGTGAAGCTGAGGGTGTTACCTACAGAATATCTGCATTTGACGGAGATTTTAGGGGTTTCACTTTCCTAGGAAATACTCAACTCTTCATACTTTGGCAAAGACTCCTGTGTGGCGGTGGAAGGGGATTGTTATGCTCGGCTTTTACTTGCTGTAGTAAATGGATGCAAGCGATTAAATTCTACCACTTGCCTATCTCTTGCACTAATCGTCCATTGCAAATGGGTCAGTCACTAGGCATCTCTGTTCATATGTTCCATTTGCACTTTTTCTAGTCATTAATTTTGTACGGGTTGTATTGCGGATAGTAATACGTTGGAGGATGCGTACCCTCCTGTGTTTTTATTGTGTGCTTCCTAAACATGGCTTTCAGCGGAGTGGTCTTCCCTCCGAATCTCGGAGGCCCTGTGAAAATTCAGAAGCTGTTGGTGTCACCTTTGATGTATTTTTGACACACAGGTACTGCCCACACTTCATTTAAATCTTCAGCCCGAGCATAATGATGAAAGACCTGCACCTTTTCAGTGCACGCCGTAACTTTTTCAATAGTTTGAGCCTTGCGAGAGTTTCTTGAAGTTACGGTCTGCCTGACAGAACAGAAGCCTTCCAGAAACTTCCTCAAACAGCGAAATCTTTTGATTAGCCATTAAGTGTCTAGAAATAATGTTTAAAAATGCAGAAGAAGCACATCTGTAGTAATTACTGATAAGACTTCAAAAAACGCTGTGTGTCAGAAAGCAAAGGAAAGCCAGTCAGCTGTTTATTTCATGACACCTGGCAAGGCTCTATGCTTAATATTAATTTGTATTTTTAAGGCAAAACAAGTGAAGTGTATATTATGCTGTAAGAAGAAAGTGGGGAACAGAAGGAGAGGAGGCTGCTCAAGGTTTTGAACAGGGTTTAATATTTTATTTGTCCTAAGTGCTGAATATCGCTTTTGAAAGTAAGCGTAATGCTGGATCTCAGGTTCCTCAGCAAAAATTGAGAATGGTATCAGAATCTTGACTCTATTAGGAGCTGCAAACATTTGATTGTTATTTTTTTTCAGCATTCAAAAAAACTTGGTTTCTTCAACCTGTCTGCTCTGGAATGATCTTGTTTCTACTTTATAACATGGGCTAACCTGTGAGTAATGTGCTTTTCCGCAGGACATTTTTCAGGAAATTATGCCTGTTATCTGGAGTGTTTACTTTGGTCTGAGGATTTAATTGTGCTTGATGTGTGTAAGTAATGACATTTGTTGGGGAGTTTGGACTGTGTGTGCAGTTTAAAATCAAACACAGCAACTGTAGTAATTACTTTGGTGGTCCTGTACCGATGGAGAGTTTAGGGGTGATGCAGAATGCGACAAAGGAACGTGGCTCAGCATGAGGAATACAAATAAAATTCTGTTCGTTTTAAACCAAAACATAGCAATTCACAAAAGTTCACTAAAGTGAGCACTTGTAGTGCTGCGAAAATGGACCTGCTGTACATCATCCCCTGCTTGTAAGAAAGGTAAAAGAAAAATCCTACTTGGTTTGGACGTAGTTGGGTCCAGTTTTCAATGTGTGTGGGTTTTGTGTGTTTTTGGTTTTGTTTTCCTCTTTTTTTTTTCTTTTTTTTCTCCCCTGCAAGTAAAGCAGAAGTTAAGGCAATGTTGTTCAGAAAACAGCGCTATGGGGTGAACCTGAAATACGGGATTGCCGGCAGCTTTGGTGTAACATTGGGAATTGCTTTCACCGTCCCGATGGGGTTCCCCAGCCTGCCCCTCGGTAGCACGGGTGGTCCCAGGCTGTGCAGGGCGGTGGGCTGGCGGGCAGGCGGTGGCTTTACCGGCTTGGCTGGGATGCAGGCAGGGCAGGGAGCCAGCCGGCTGCAGAGGCCGGGAGAACCCAAGTCACTGGGGCATCTCAGAGCTGCAAACGGCTGGGGCTTATCCCCGGGCTCCCAATGTCTGCTTTGCAGGCATGGAGCTTGGATTAGAAGTTCTCAGTCTGCTGATGCTGCCAGAGCTGGAAGTGGGATTTTCTCACCGGGAGATGCAGGGAGCCCGGCAGGGTGGGGTGGCGGGGGGGGACGGGACCCTGCGAGTCCCTGGGTTGCAGGTGGGGGACCTGGGAAAGGAGCGTTGGGGTGGCGAGCGCGGGAACCTCTGCGGTGAAGGCGATGCTCTCTGTTTTATAGCCAGGGAGCTGTGGCAAAATACATCTGTGCAAAGTCACTTCCAGTGCTGTGTGTTAACTGCCAGATGATTAATGGAAAATACATTGCATGTGTTTGCAAGGTCCGGTGATGATTAATGGCTACTAAAAGCCTGTAACAAAGTGCTGTGGCGTCTATTTTGTGAATATACTAATAACGTAAATTTGAATACAGATTTTATTTTTTTATTTTTAAGCCACGCTCGGTGGAAACTAGGGGATTTCAAACAAACTTTTTTTTTTTTTTTTGGTAGTGATAAAAGGTCTGTTATCTTTAACAAGAAACACTGAGAGATTAAATCCAGGATGTAACAAATACTGTGCTTTTCAAACAGGAAGAAGTACAGTTGGAAATTGTCCTGGGGTGGTAGTGCTTTTAGTGATTTTATTTCCTGAATTTTCTCTGTTAGCCTGTACACTGCTTGTGTTCCCTCTCCATTACAGTTGCTTCTTCCCCAGTACCGCTATATACCCTCTCCCTCCCTCCCTTATAGCATCAATTTTAACTGTGGAGGTCAGTGCTTATAGTGGTTGGTTGGTTTGTGAAATAAATTACCAAAATTACTCTAAACATCTATTGATGGCAAACTGTGGTTAACATTTTAAAGTACCGTCGGACACTTTTTTTTCCATGTGGGTGGGGGTCAGTTATCCATACGCTGCAGGTAGCTCGCTCCGGCCCCTGCAAATCCTCGGCCGGGAGAGGAGCAGCGTTCTCTCACCTGTGTCTATCTGAAAGCATCACCGTGTTTCCCAGAATATGTGCTGTCAGATGCAGTGCTATAGTAGTTGTAAAGGTTTTTCACGTAACAGTATTCTTATGCCTCTGAGTTAAATCAAAATAGAGGGTGTTGTGAGGTTTCTTATCTCTGGCACTTAGAAGACATTTAATTTTAATTTTTTTTTTCACATCAAGTATGTACTTTTTTATTCTCTGCACTTAAGTTTAAAACAAAGTAACGCTACAGCCATTTTTCCCCCCCACAGTTAGAAGATGCTGGATATTTGAAGTACTTGTAACTTTATAGTAATAATTTATTTTCAGTAAGAGAAGACTTTCTTACTCATTTGAGCAGTGGGCAGGGTGCCATATATATTCCCATACACACTAAACATTAAAAAGGAGCTTAGCTGTATAGAACTTTTGCATATAGAGCTTAAGTTAAATCTAAATTGCAGCCTTGGTGGCTAAATACCTGTGTTGGCAGAGCTTTAAAGAGATGCTGGCAGGGGGCTGGTGTGCCTGAGGAAGAGGACGAGGTGGAGATGTGGACTTAAGGCTGTTGTCTCATGGCAGCTTTGTTTTCATGGTTTTCCAAGTGGAACAGTAGTAAACACTTTCATCTGAGTTTAATTTTAGTTGGAAGAGCTTAGAGCAGGACCTTGAGTCAAATGCAAGGGGCTGAGCACTTTGTGGCGGGTAACTTCTGGGCTTTAAATGGGTTGAATGTGAGGATGAGCCTGAGATGGTGGATGAGGCACTTCCAAAGCCGGGGAGCCGGCTGCTCTGCCCGCACCTGCGGGAGAGCCTGGTGGGTCGTGGTGTCTGCGGCTGGGACCGTGGGGTGCGAGCCGTGCTGCGCCGATGGGCTGAATTACCAGCTTGATTGCAATTTAGGCAGATCCTGACTGCTAAGCTGTGCTGATGACCCCAAAGCTGAGTCAATACCTGTATTTCTCTACCTTGCCGGACACATCCTGACAAGGTGCCACCCACAGATGATTTTTTTTTGTGGTTTTTTTTACCCCCCTTCCTTACCTGGAGAGGTCTGTTGATGCACTTGTAGGTTGTACTGTTTTCTTAGGGTTATTGTTTCAAGGCCAGTTGGAATAAATAAAGATTAGTTTCAAACCAATACCGTGTGAGTTTATGAATTGCAGGTAGGTAGTCTAGGCTTTCCATATAGCCATGGACCTCCCGGTGTCCTCTGTTGCCACTGTACTGCTTCCCTTTCTATCTAGCCATGCTTTACTCATTTCTGTTAGGCTTTGCTCTTCTGAAATCTTTAAAAGACCAAAGGTGTGGTAATAGGAACAGCTTACGTCTTCTACTGCAAGTAATTGTTACCCGTTAGCAAAAGATGGTTATGCCCATAAGCATTTTTACTTTCATATATTAAAAGTATTTTAAAAAAAATATAATGTTTTCTGGTTTTGGTGTTTTTTTGGTTTAAGGCTTACCACTAGGGTTCACCAAAAGCTTTCTAAAAAAATAATGTCAGTATCAAGCAGTTGAGTGGATAATGTGCCAGACTGGGGTGGGTTGTGCAACTGGTAGGAACTTGATATGCTATTTTAAAAATTCATCTTTGAAAGCAAAGAAAAGGTAAATTAGAGAACATGTGCTAAATGAAAACAGCTGTAAAGACAGTGAAGTCATAAGATATAAATATACAAAGGAAGATAGTGATCGTGGGAGATACCAGATTAAACTTCAGCCATCAACATGGAAAAAGTGGAATTTGCATAAAGATCCCTCTCACAATAGAAAATGTAAAATAAATTATTGATAACTGCAGGTCTTAAAGTCTTGAAAGGAAGAAGGTGAAGTATTTCCAATCTGTTGAAAACAGAAAGGTGAAAATGGCTTCTGAAATACCTTGGCTACTTTGAGCTGTGTAGTGAAACGTGGGTTTTCTGTTGTTTCTCCTTACCTCACCCTCAAGGTTAGGAAAGACGAAGGTAAACCCAGCCGAGAGAAGGACACTCCCAGTGCGGAGCCTGGGGCATGGGAGGAGAAGACAACCCAAAAAACACTGACTCCTTGTGTCATTGGGCTGCGGAGCTCTTCCAGCGGATCTCCTGCCTTGTCCTTGAAGGAAACGGAGATCCGCTAGACAGCACTGCGCTCTGATAGTGCGGCTTGCTCTGCTGCAGTACAGCATCGCTTCTTGTGACAGGACTTGAAATCTTGAGATGTTGCTTCCAAATAACATGAGAAAATGGATTCTCACACCCACACACCTTCTCTCTTTTTTTTGTTTTGTTTGTTGTTGAAATGATCTTCTGTTTGGGAGCTGCTGCTCCATCAAATAACATGTGCATGGTACCTCAAACTAGTGTGCGACTGGTTTGTGCTTGATGGGATCGGACCGCTCTGGGGCCATAAAGCCACAATTCTCGATGCAAAACTGGCATGCTTGAGCTTTTGGCACTTGTAAATGCTGTTGGAAGTTTCAGAATAGGCTTGCCTTATTGTATGCAGCCTTATTAGTGCTGTAAGAATATCTCCTGTTTGTTTTTTTTTGTGTGCAAGTGACAGGAACCTAACAAAACTGGCTCTCTAACAAGAACATTAATTAAGCCTGCAATCAAGATTGGGAAGAGGCAAGATAGAGAGATCATGTGTGAGGCTGTAATGGATATCTCTGTATTGGTACAGAAACATTCAATCCCTTTAAGGGACTGCTTTGGGTGACCCGTGTCTCGTTTTACTTCTGTCCTCACCTGCTCATTTAGTCAGATGCTGTGTGATAAGTTGCACGGGCGAGTAAAGTGCTGGAGAAATGGTCTGAATGGGGAGGGAGCCGGCGGGGGGCACGTAACTGCTGTAGCAGCTGCACGGGCTGGTGTGTCTGTGCAGAATGAGTCGGGGCAGGTGGGGCTGGGATGTGTGTTTGCACATCTGCCTGTGCTCCGTCTTTGTTTTTCTTTCCCAGCGCAGCTTTGCTCTTCTCTTCTCCCTTGAATAGACTTCCTTACCCTTCTGAATAAACAGGCGGAGGAGCAGAGCCGCCACTTTGCCCTGGAGGTCTGTAGGTGAAGCACAATCATGAACCCGTTGGTGGGATGTTGTGAAGGAGCTGGCGCTGCCCATCGCGGCGTCTGGTGGTTGTGCGTGTAAAGAGTGAACTTCAGTTTCTGCTGTGCTCACTCGGGAGCTTTCACGAGCATTAAATTCTGCTGATAATCTGAACTGGGGATGATGGCTGGGGATTAACCGCAGCAAAGGTTTATCTGGCTGCTGGGGATGGTACCTTAAGCCCATATCTCCTGCTTTTCAGAAAACTGATAAAGTAGCAAATAGATGAGGTGTGAAGGTAGTTCTGAGAGAGTCAATAAATAGCCGGAAGCTACAATTTAATAAGTGTTTGGACATATCTGGCTCAAATAGCTTATATATTTTAATTCTTTTAAAAGTGATAGATGGAACCTAAATCCATATTCCCTGTGGCATTAGGTATCAGGAGAAATAAGTGGAAGCAAGGCATTTGAAATCAATAAATTGCTTCTAGGTACAACTTAATGCAGACAGAATTTGGAGAAAAAAGATTGTGAAACAGATACAGGAATAAAATTTAGCTTTAATTTGCAGACTACAGAAAACCCCTAATCCTGGCTCTTGTGAAAATGAATGGACATTAGGAAGTTATGGAAGTGAGGAAGTTCAGCGCCATGGGCCAACTTGTGCAGTATAGGCAAAAAAGTAAGAAATCAGTGGAGTAAAGCTGCTCTCCAGGTTAACATTATGCATTTATGGTCTCATTTAAGACATTTGATTACCTAAGATCTGTTTTATATTACGCTTGAAATGAAGCAAAGGTTCTTCCTCGTTTGCCTGGGAGTTTTGCTGTACTTGAGAATCTTGTGCTTCACTGCTTCGAGCTTCCTTTTCTCAGATGTACTTGTGCCTTGCACCAGGGGCCAGAAGCGCGGGAGGCTTCACCAAGTGGGTGATTCAAGTGATGCTGTTGCATTTTATAAAGGCCTTTGGTTTCTGGCTGCTGTGCCTGGCCTAGCAGGTTGTCACCTGAGTGCATGATAGGACTGAAGTAACCCTCAGTTCATATTTTCTTCTTTCTCCCCCTGCCAGACTTAGTGAGGGAGAGCCGGTAACATTTCATTACCTTTGCAAATAGAAGGATTCAAGTGAGGCTTGTCTGAGCGTTACACCTAAGGGAGATTTAAATGATCTTCCTGGGGCAGATTCCAGTCAATCTTTATTGATTCTGAAATATTTATTACTGTTTACAGCAAATTCACATGGAATCATGTGACATATACAGAAAAAACATGAAATTTTCATTTTTTGTTCACTTTTGGCTTTGCTGTCAGCATATGAAACTAGCTGCTTATGCTTGACTGCAGTGTTTTTGCATACCTTAAAAAAGTCATGGTATGTGATATTTCCAGATCAATAGTTTAGACAATATTTCTGACTTGCATTTTGTGTCTTGCAGGTCTCAACGTCATCAGTTTCACTTAAATTTTACCAGTTGTTTAGAAACTGATCTGTAAAACACAATCCAACACTCTTAATCACTTTTACTAAGTAAGCCGCCTTCTGAGACTACAGATCAAGTGGAGACTTCTAAAGTGTTGTACAAAAATGGGAATGCAGTTGGTTTTCAGTGAGCCCCATGAAAGCCTGAGGTTCTTCTGGAGCTCGCACATCAGCTGGCATCCTTCTAAGGTGCTAGTTAGATGTCAGTAGATGCTCTAAGACAGTTGGTAACCCATCTGCAAGAGTTGTGTTTGAGCACTCATGGGGAGTTAGAATTATTGTAATCTGGTTTTGGTTTGGTTTTTTTTTTTTTTAACCTTATCCCATAGAAAAGCCTCAATTTGATCTGCTGTTCAGTGTTTTCTGTTGACTTGCTACGCTACCCAAAATTACAGAAGGTCTGGGTTTTGGGGGGTGCCTTACAACTTTTTGTCAAAAAGTTATTGGGTATCACTGATCCGGCCTGTAAATGATGTAGGCTGAAATAGTTTATGCATGTGAATCTAGGCCATGGCTTTGTGTTTAGGAACAGGCCTGAAGTCAGGGGCAGCTTGGCTAACGTCTTGGCTGATTTGCATCGATATCCCGTGTGGCTTGATCAAGTTATAGAAACTCGGAAACTAATTGTCTAAATTTATAAGATGAAAAGGAACTGGTGCGGGACCGGGTGCATATTTAATATGTGGGTGTTGAAGGTAAACCAGTTAATGTTTGTAATGTGTTTTGCAACTGTAGTTGCACCATATTGTGCAAGGCTTCTTTTGTTGATGGTTGACTTTGGACTGTGAGTGACTAAGATAGAAGCAATCAGTCTGTATTTGCTCATTTGAATAACTCTTGTGTTTTGCGTATGAGGCTGTATGTAGGGAGTACAAAGACGAAAAAGCACTGAATCATACCATGTGTGCTATTTCTGGAAGGTCAAGCAGGCTTAAGACTTAGGAGGAGGAGGAGTTTCTGGGATTTTTCCAAATTCTGTCAACAAAACAAATTCTACCCGTGTTAATCATCAGAATGAGTCATTGGAGTTATTTGTATGTCGTTGTAGTGTAGCCTGGCTAAAACAGGCTGCTTGACCTTGTTTCTACTGTAGTGGGACTTTCCCTGTGAGACTGATAAATCACTCATGAGTGCTCTTCATACTGAAATTATTTACACTGAACGTTAAGTCTTCAGTGAAGTGAAAGGAGCTGTTGACTCTTGGAATGCATTGAGGTTACACTTGCGCTCAAGAGCAAGACGAAGTGCCCACCTTAGAGCACCGTGCTATGGCACCTCCGTCTGCTGCTGCCCAGTTTAGTCTGGGTGCCTTCACACTGCGTGGTGCTGTGCGGAACAGACTCTGGCTACGCTTCGGCTTTCTGCCAACACACCTCTCAGCTAGCAATGAGATTTCTTCTCTCTTGTTTTAAGGTCTTGTTTTGGTCAAAGAATCGTTGTGTGATCTACTTTTCTCAATGTAGTGAAGTCTTTGTTTTGAAGGAATGAGATAAAATTCAGGCTGTCTTTTCCACCTTTGGCATATAACACCACGTGCAGAGAGATCTTTGACTATTTGATATCAAAGAACCATGAAAAAAGGTAACCTGTAAGCCTGTGTCATGTTGGAAGAAGCTTCGTTTAGAATGCAGTCATGGATCCATACTTGTAAACGGGGTACCTTTCCTTTCAGACGTCTGTCTGGGAGCTGTTGGAGAAGACACGTGGAACTGTTGAATGCAGAATAAAATTCAGCACAAATTCAAATGTTTATGTCACCCAGCACTATACCCAGAGTCGAAAATTGTCGTAGCTGCACTCTATTTAGTTCTGATCAACAAAGACAGTAAGCAGATACGGTGTGGAAATGATCTGTCCCTTTCTTGATTGGGAGAAGTACGAGATGCTCGATGGCTGCAGATGTGGTGGTAGCTGTGGGCTTGGGAAGGTTAACATTCAGATGGGGAAGGAATTGAAAGGCAATTCCTGAAGTGCCCCATGGGTACTGCAATTTTAGAATGTAATTACCTGCTGCTCTGCAAAAGGAAACATTTCTAGGTTTGTCCTTTTTAAACCTAAACCTTTTTACAACCTTAAATATCCTTAGGTGCCTTAATGCGTGGAAAATTTAGTGAGTTAGGGAAGATGAACAAAATAGCAAGGTAACTGTCAATGCCTGTTGCCTGTGCTGGGTAAACAGGCAGAAAAATCAGCTGGACGTTGCAGAAGGAGTTGAAATGAAAGCTAGAATTTAACTGGTCTCTTCACATTGTTACAAGAAAAATATCTGAAATATATTTAATTTTCCTGTTCATGACTTTGTGCCGCTTAGGCATCGCTAAGGGTGGAGAGGCTGAAGCCTTCCTATCCATCTCTGTGTGTCTGGGTACTACAGCGCAGAGCCTGGGCTGCTTCAAGCAGGAGTACAGCTGGAGTAGCCTGGAAGCCTGACGTAAGTGTGTAGAAAGCGGGAGAGGAAGGTGTCTTACTCCAAGGATCATCCAGAAGCCGGGCTGCAGCAGGGGCTGCATCTAGAGCAGCGATGCTATTTAGAGAATGGATCGCTCACTTGAAAATCCTGATGTAAATATGACAATGTGCTACTGACAGTCACACAGTAGAAGGGGAAGGTAAAATTTATCATAGTCAATATTTTGAAGCAAAATTTGTCCTTTTGTGCGTCTTTTCTGGTAGCTCAGTAGTTTGTCCCAGTAGCTGCACGCTACCACCTAAGCAGCTGAAAAGAGAGAGGTGTTTTGTAGTACGCTTCTTATTTGGGAACGGGCTTTCAGAGGTGACTGAAAATATAACAGTATTTTTTCTAGAAACAGCACAGACAGACCTGAAAGTATGCATGAATAAATAAAATTTGTCTATCACACTGAGATGGAGAGAGGTAAGGATTTAACAGGTAGTATTTTGGATCCAGTAAACAGTGTATTTTGGGGTTTTGCTTTTTTTTTTTTGGTTTTTTTTTGCTTTTTTTTGTTTTTTTGTTTGTTTGTTTTTTTCCCCTTAGCTGAGCTAGCTAGATCTTGCGTGTTCAAGCATGCTCGGTTCCTACTCGTTTGGTGTCTTCAGTAGACAGTTCCTGTGCACCTGTGTTTTGGTACTGGATAAAGAGAAATGTCCTTTGACAGTGGACACGGCATCTTGCCCTGGAAGGCTTCATAAAACCTGTCTGTAGTCCAGCAGTAGCTGCTGTTGAGATGTCTATGACTCAAGAATGAATTTACAAAAAAATACTCATTTTCTTAAAAACTGGAGAAAACAGAAGAAAACAGGAAAGCTTACTTGCACAATTAGCTCAGTCATGGAAATGTTAATAAATATAGCAGCTTTGCATGTTAGCAGTTTAAATTAGGGCAAGAGGCATGATGGGAGAATTATTTTTTTAACGAAGACCTGCCTGTATTACCTGCAGCTTGTCGTTCCTGGTGGAGCTTGAAATAACAAGGTTCACAGGGTGAACCAAGTTGTATTTTCATTAACTGTGGATGAAATAATTTTTTAATGACCAGAGTATCTCAGAAATTCAATGAGAAAACAGAAGGCATGTTGCAATCAAGTTGACCCTTTTATATTTTGCATCCAAACACTGCTGATAAAGAGACGAGCAGGGCTGTTCTGAAAGACATTTACAGTCTGCAAAGTTAGTACTTCAGCATGCGTTTGAGTGGTTTGTGTCGTCGGTAAATGTATGGTACGGCTTCGGCTGTGGGAACTGATAATGTGGCTCCGAGATTTCAAAGAAATGCCATCTGGAAGTTCATGATAACTTGTGGGTTTGATTTGTAGTTGCTGTGGAGGGAGCAGACAAAGGGAAAGTGCTTGTTTGTTTGGAATCTTGTCTGTAAGACTTGTTATATGAAAAGTTAACTACGTCTGAAATGAAATATTGAGAACTAGCAAATGGGAACATAAGTGTGCCAAGGAAAGGTCTAGAAAGAAAAAAATAATGCTTCCTCCTGTTCTTCTCGACCTTGTTGTGTATTTTTCCTCTGCCAAGTGAAGCCTATTGTCTAGAAACCGCCAAGCTTAATGTCCCCGGAGGAAGATGTACCTTCCTTCTGCACTGGTGACTCACAGCGTTTCTGAACTAATATTTATGAAAGAGATTCTTTCCCAATACTTGCTGAGGTCCCTCGATGCTCAGTGGCTCAAGAAACCATTAAATTAACCAGCACCTAATTTCAGTAACCCAGGGCGTCCGAGTGGGTTCCTGTGACACGGGGTTATTGAAAAAAAAATTAGAAGTTTGGTAACTTTGTTCCAGACGAGATGCTGCGTGACTTTTGTAATTGGCTGGGAGATGTCCTCGTGCTCCCGTTGGCGTGTCTGTTGGGGGGAGATGGTTGGCGTGGAGTCCAGTCGTGAGCATGTGCTCCAGGTACGTGGCTTGGGTGTGCCTGGCTCTGGCTCCAGAGCGTAAAACGCCAAGCAGGGGGTCGAGGGGAGGGGGCAGAGCTGTTTTGGAAGTGAAAACGCACGGGACTAAGCGTTAATGGGGAGGCCCATCACTGGGAGCGGAGGCTAGAACACAGCGCATGAAGACAGAGACACGGGAGGTACATCTGTTGTGCGAGAGTTAGGGGTAAAGGAGGATCGGAAGGGGTGAGAAGGAAGACTTGCGGAGAGCTTCGGAACAGGGTGAGGAGGGCTGGGAGGAAAGGCCATGAGAAAACCTTCCGTGATTAGAGAGGAAATTATTCTTTCAGACTGAAGTGACCCAGATGGATATACAGGGATTAAAAAGATGTCACGCAACTTCTGAGTCATGTTTTTGAGCGTGCGGTGGCTGAGCCCGTTGGTGGCGGTTTCAGTGCAGAGGGAGTGATGTGCTGAAGGAAGGAACAAAAGGGCTGTTCTTTTAGGGCTTCATGATCTGTGTTTCTTCTACTTCAGTGCTCTATGTGTTTTTTGATTTTTTCAAGGAGATGTGGTTTTGGGAGGGGGGAAGAAAACAAAGTTTTGGAAAAAGAATTGAAAGAAAAAAAGACTTAAGTTGAAACACCAGGGTAAACCCAAGTCAACTGTTTAATTTTCAACTGATAGTATTACTACAGTTGCCTTAAGTTCTGCTGATTTATGATTTCTAAAATGATAACAAACCCAAAAATGCTCGTTGGAAAAGAATTGTAAATATTGTTTTCCTCTGTAGGTATACTGATGTTTCAGACTTTTGCCATTTTATCCTCTTAGTGTTGCATAATGCAGCCAATTCATGTTTTCCAGAGCTTCCCAATTAAGTTAAGTGTTCAGAAGTTTCCATGACCTTTAGGTTTCTTTGTACTCTATGTTGTTTTGCAGAGAGTATGATAGACTTTGTGGTTTCCTTCCAGGGTAGCCTTTCTTTTATGGAAAAGATGTCACAATGCAAAAAGGCCATGGTTTTGAGTTGTGTTTTTGAGTGTTTAATACAATGCTGATTTGACATAACTTTTTTTTTAAGACGTTAGACAAGTGTCTTAACGTACAGGAAGCTGTTTAAGCAGCTCACCAAAAAATGGTCAGCAGCAAAATGTCGTCATTTAAAAAGTATTGATAGGCTGAATATATGGAAAAAAAGAAGAGAGAAGATCCCCTTAGAGAAGTTTGTTTGCAGGGTATAGAAAAGGGCATCTATATCTCATCTTCACTACTGTAATTGATGTTCACTGTGCTTATGGCTCTTGCTTCCATTTTGCCTGTCACAGCTGTGTGACTTGCTGGAAAACCTTCTATAAAAGTTTCTTCAGTCAGATCTGTGAGAGTTCCCAAACGCAAGCTTCTGTTCTTCACTAAAATTTTGGCGGTTTCTCCAAAACCTCGCGGTCTAACGGAGGTTTCTGAGGATGACGGGCATCAACCTGCTGAATGAATGAATCCCAGCTTCACTGTGACCTTACAGGGTGGAGGCTGGGGTTGGGAAGGGTGGCAGGTGAAGATCTTCCAAGGAAGGGTGCACGGGCTGCTCTAGTAGGTACAGCGCTACGTCCATACACTGTTTTCCATCTAGACCTAAATATTTCACGTCAGTCTTCCTGGGGTATAAACAGAGAAACCTCAGGTCTGTCTGCCCCTGCCAGTGTGGGCATGCATTTAGCAGCCTGAACTTATTTGTCAGAGCTATTTTACTCTTTCTTTGGGCACACACTGAACACTAGCAACTATTCATGTCAGAACACTGATATATTTTTTTTTTTTAAATATATATAGATACATATATACATGTAAATATAGGTCTATATACATGGATAGATACAGGCTTATGTATATATACATGTTTACATATACATATAGCCAGTCCCCCCAATCCCCCTGCCCCAAATAAAGAACCCTGACACTCGGTGTTGCTTAATATTCAGTAATGATGAAGCCTGCAGATCTGGTTTGTACGTGCCATGTCCAATCTGGTGTTCTGGTCCGTGTTTGCTCCAGCACGTCTGTCAAGGCCTCGCGTTTCATGTAAGTGCATCAAAAGCTCTGAAAGCAAAACGTTCCCACTGGCAAGTTGCCCCCGCAGTGTTGTAAATGCGCATATTTTCCTGCAACCTGATACAAAAATGCCCCGTTGGTTAATAAATTTTTAAAATTAAATTAAATTTTTTAAACCGGAATTTGCTTGAGAAAATAGGGTAGATCATGGTGAATCCACACCGCTGCATTCAATTCTTTTACGTATGAACAGTGCAGTAAAAAACTAGGAAAATTCAGCTATTTTTTTGAAGAGCTGTGGTATGAAATTAGTGAATACATAGAACTCATAAATGTGTGTATATTTGTATGCATATCTAATCTAAACTTGTGTGTAGGTATATACCTATGAGAGAGAATGAGAGTTAATAAGAAAAAAGGTTAAAAAATAAATACAGAAATAGAACAACTAAATATGATAAAATAATACTGTTATAGTAAGTAGTGCTATCCTGTTCGACTGATTCATCAGTGACCTGGATGAAGGGACTGGGTGTACCCTCAGCCAGTTTGCTGATGATATGGAGCCAGGAGGGGCAACTGCTAGCCCAGCGGCTGCGCTGCCGCTCAGCCCGAGCTGGCCAGGCTGGAGGGCTGGCAGAGGAACCCCATGGAGTCCAACCACGGCCAGTGTTGGGTCCTGCCCCTGGGGAGGGACAG
>JAVJGI010000040.1:98763333-98821521 GCA_035590275.1 Ibycter americanus
ATGTCCCCTCAACTTATAAATGCCCCCCTTGACTTATGAAACGCCCCCTTAACTTATTAAATGTCCCATTTACTTCTTATAACATGCCCCCTTAACTTGGAAAATACCGTCTTAACTTGGAACATGCCCCCTTGACATATAAAATGGCCCATTTACTTATAAAACGCCCTCTTGACTGATAAAATCCCCCCTTAACTTATAAAATGCCCCCCTAACTTATAACATGCCCCCTTATTAAATGTCCCCTTAACTTATAACATGCCCCCTTAACGTATAACATGTCCCCTTAACTTATTATATGCCCCCCTAAATTACAACATGCCCCCTTAACTTAGTAAATATCCCCTTAACTTATAACATGCCCCCAACTTATAAAATGCCCCTTTAACTTATTAAATGTCCCCTTAACTTGTAAAATGTGCCCTTAACGTATAACATGTCCCCTTATTAAATGTCCCCTTAACGTATAACATGTCCCCTTAACTTAATAAATAACCCTGTAACTTATAATATGCCCCCAACTTATAAAATGCCCCTTTAACTTATTAAATGTCCCCTTAACTTATAAAATGCCCCCCAACTTATAACATGCCCCTTTAACTTATTAAATGTCTCCTTAACTTATAAAATGCCCCCTTTACTTATAAAATGGCCCTTTAACTTATAAAATGCCCTCACCCCCGCCCCGCACCCTGCTCAGCACCCACTCGCCATGCCCAATTTTCCCAGGTTTGTCCCCCCACACAGACACAGCCCCCGACACTGGTGCTCCCACAGACGCGTCCGGGCTGATGCTGCTGAACCGGGCAGATTCGGACCCTTTCCCTTGGGAACCTTCCCCGGCCCGTCACTAGCTGGTGCACCAACAAGTTGCTCCACCTGCAGCCCTGCCTATAGCTGCTCTGGGTTAGAGCCCAGCTCAGACACAGCACCCGCCTATGGTGCGATGCTGTTGCACGTAAAACCAGGGCATCTTCCGTTCTGGGCATGTTTTCCATGCAAGAAGGAAATTCTGCTCCATTTGGCACTGAGGAGGCCTTGAGTAAGCTACTGCATGCAGCTTTGGGCACTGCGTGTTAGGGAAGATACAGCCTGGAGAGAATCCAGAGGAGCACAAGCACAATAAAATGTGGTCAGAAAAATGTGTCCTACTGCAAAGGTTGGCTTTTGTTTTGTCAGGGGAAGAGAACGTGGCAGTGGTGGTCTGACACACAAAAGGTCACAAAGAGATTGTTCTTCCTCCATAGAGAACGTAATGGGCTTTTAAAGCAATATTAGATTTAATCTAGATAATTGGGGATCAATAGATATTGAACTGAGGAAACACTGCAGCAGTCCACCAGGGATACTGGAGGGGTTTTTGGTTGGTGAGGAAGACTCCTAGGTGTGATGGAAGTCTGGACTGAGCATCCAGGATATCTCCAAGTCTCCATTATGGTCCTTCCAGACCAGGCGGGAGCAGGGATTGCCTGAAAAATTTCACCTTCTTCTACAGAACCTTACCGTTATTTAAAATTTGATATAGATCTGCAGTTCTGCTGCTGCGGAGCACTCTTAAAAGAGTCAGCAATGTCCAACTTCACACCCATGCATGGCGTGAAGCAGCTGAGAGCTGCGCTCAGCGTGCCTTGGCCAAGGCAGGTAGAGCAGCACCTTGCCGGTCAGGTGAGGCATGTCCTCAGCAGAAGCCCAGAGAAACACAAATCTCTCCCCACTGCAAAATTCAGTCTTCTTCCTGAGCGTCTTTTATGGTTTTCCTTTGCCACCTTCAGCTAACTACCCATGATGCGAGGACATCCTACGCTGGGACTCGCTGCCTCGTTACAGCAGGGCAGACGCTGAGGAGGGAGGACAGGAGGGGAAGGGGGAGGGAGAAGTCCAGAGACAGAGAAATGCAGGCACAAGTGGGCAGTAAGCTTGCTTATAGTTCAAAATAAAGATTTTTTTTTTCCCCCCATGTGCGGAAACAGTAACACTACATTGCTTTTGCATATCCTAGAGGAAAGGGAATGGAAATAACAGGGAAGAATGGTAACTGTAGGCAGCTGGGAAAGGAGTAACGGGGACTCTTCAGGGAAGAGGGAAGAGGAAAAAAGGAAACAATGTGGATAGAGACAAGAGTATAAAAAAAAAAAAAGACAGAAAAAAGGGGAAAAAAAGGAAATAAGGATCTTGCAAAATAAGGAAAAGAAACATGGGCCATGTTGTTACATGATAAGAAAAGCAATAAAGAAAGAAACAAGGTACAAACATAGCAAAGTGACAATAGCAAAACTAGAAAGCCCTTAGAGCAGACCTTTAAAGGGAAAGAACAGAGAAAGACTGAAGTATAAAAAGAGCCATGTAGATGTAGCAGAAATAAGCAAGATCCCAGGAGCAGAAACAAAACACAGAGGGAGCAAAAGAGGCAATGCACAGGCTAAGGTACGATACGCTTCGGAATTTAGTTTCATGTATTGGTTCTGTCATTATCCAAGTTTCTAGTAGCTCATGGCTCTGTAAAAGGCATAACTGAAGTGGTTGACATAAAGTAAAACTAAATTGTTAACAGTTAAATCCTACTTTGTTTCTTTGCGTGTTGTTTTTCACTGCGAAGGAAAAGGGTCTGACTTAATGCATAAGAAAGGTTAAAAGTTTTCAAAAAACAAGCAAAACCCTGTTACACTCAGAAGGACACTTCAACCGAACCGCAATAAATCCAGAAAGACAGCATCTATTTTTACATAAGAAAAGAACAGAAAATAAATTCTTACCCCAGCAGGGGAAGAAACTCCGCCAGGTAACATTTCCCTGTGACCAGATGTAAAAACCTTGTCCCAGAAATGTGCACCAGCCAAACGGGATGGCTGGGACATGCAGCCCATATCGCCTGAATGGGAAGGTCGCATGTTCCCATCTCCCGGAACTGCAATTGTGCTGTGGCTGTGGTGAGGCTGGTGGAGAAACTCCAAAGAAAAGCGTTGGGGTTCATCTGAAAAGCCACCTTGCTGTCCATCAACTGACTCGTGCAGAAAGCACTGCGCGAGGTGCTCTCTCTGTTCTTCAAACCCAGTTCTGTGGCAGATATTTCAGCTTGCGGCGGGACCTGTCTAACATGCGATTCACTTGCTAGAGCTCATGGAAGGAACCCAAAGAAAGTGGAAAGTAAAACATGTGTAAGAAGTGTACAGAGAGCTATGTAAAGGAAGCTCATTGAAGGCCCAAGAACCTCTGTCGGTCTATAAAAATCAAATTGCTGCCTACCGGCATGCAGTCATCCAGATATCTATCACAGAGAAAACACCCTGCAGAACTCAAAGGCTTAGGAGATACTATAATTAAGACTGATGTGCCACTGCAATTTACCTTGTGAGTACGGTCTTTATCTGTATGATGACATGCCATTTTACCCATACAGTGTCATTTAGGGAAAAGGCTGCATTTGTCCTGAAAATGGATGGACCTGTGTAATGAGGATTGCTTTCTTCAGGATTCTGACTGTCACTGCAGGTACTGGAAGCAACAACAGAGATTGAGCCTTGTCTTGATGTTAAAACAGTTAAAAGCTGCCCTGGAGACCTGGATTCCAATGTGACTTCTCCCATGAAGAAGATTCTGAACAGTGTAAAAATAAAGACTGCAAAAAAGTTCCTGAGTTAAAAAATAATATCTCTAAGAAAGTATAGTAATGGACTACATAAATGTATAGCCCTGCATATGAAATAATTATGAGGACAGAAAATACTGAACAGCTACTTCCTGCATGGGACCTGCCCATCCTTCATACTGAATGAAGAACTGTGCAGGAATAATGTTCACATAACAAAAGACTGCATCGTGCATACATGCAAGGGGCAGAACTGAGATTGTAAAAAAAAAAACCACCTTGAAGTCCTGAAAGGGATCTTTTTAACCTTTAAGAACTCAGTTTCTCAAATTTTGGAGCTTGGCTTCACAAGCATCTGAGGAAGAGTTGAGAAGGGAGGGATGGGATTATGTGCTCCTAATCACACATCTGGAATACAACTTGCATGAGAGCAAATGGACACCTGGAAGGAGTACTGAGAGTGGTGAGATACGTGCTTCCTGCCGTCACTGGCAGTGTGACATCCCACCAGCTTATTAAAGAAGATGTTAAACACTGTGGGCCCCAGTACTGACCCCTACCAGACACCACTAATGACTGGCCTCCAGCTGGACTTTGTACTCTTGATAAGAACTCTCTGGGCCTCATAGTTCAGCGAGTTCTCAGTCCACTACACTGTCCACTTAACACAGCCCACACTTCATCCATTTGTCTATGAGGATGTTACAGGAGACACCATCAAAAGCCTTGCTGAAGACAAGATAAACATCATCTCCTGCTCTCCCCTTGCCCCCTGAACCAGTCAGTCTCACTGCAGAAGGCTATCAGGTTGGTCAAGCATATCTTTGTCTTCATAAATCCAAGCTGACCAGTCCCAACCACCTTCCTGTCCTTCATGTGCTTGGAAATGGTTTCCAGGATAATTTTTTCCATCACCTTCTTAGGGACTGAAGTGATGCTGATGTTTTGGATTGGATCTGTAGTTCCCCAAGCCTCCTTCTTGCCCTTCTTGAAGACAGGATTGATATTTGCTTTCTTCTAGTTGTCACGAACCTCTCCCAGTCGCTGTGAACTCTCACAGATCATCAAGAGTGGCCTCCCACTGACATTGGACAGCTCCCTCAGCACTGGGGGTACATCCCGTCAGGTCCCCCGAACGTGTGCACATCCAATTTGTTTAAATGTTCCCCAACTTGATCCTCCTCTACCTAGGGTAAATCCTCCTTTCTCTAGACCTTCCTGCTGGTCTCTCAGGAACCTGAGATCCCTGCAGGCAAGCCCTGCCAGTGAGGGCTGAGGCAAGGAAGGCATCCAGTACCTCAGCCTCTTCCATGTCCTTTGTCATCAAGACCCTTTTCCCATTCAACAGCGGGTCCACATTTTCCCTCACCTTCCTTTTGCTGTTGATGTACCTACAGAAGCTCTTCGTGCTTTTTACATCCCTCTCCAGATTCAACTTCAGGTGAGCTTTGGCTTTCCTAACCCCATCCATGCACGCTTGGACAGCACCTCCATATTATTGCCAGGTCACTTGTCCCTGCTTCCACCTCTTACATGCTTCCTTCTTACCTTTGAGTTTTGTCAGGAGCTCCTTGTTCATCTATGCCAGCCTCTTTCTGCCTTTGCTTGAGTTCCAGCTCACTGGGATGGACCAATCTTTAGCATGGAGGAGGTCATCCCCGAGAAGCAAATGATCTTCTGCTCTCCTCTTCTCTCCAGGACTATCTCCCACAGGATTCTCCCAGGCAGATACCTGAAAAAGCTGAAGTCTGCTCTTTTTCAGCCTGGGTTGTGATCCTGCTTTTTGCCTTGCTCCCTCCACTCGTGATTGCCACCTTAGGACGGCATCTTCTGAAGCAGCTGCTAAACATTGGTGGATCTCTGCTCAACAATTGCAAGCTGTGATGTTTAGCACATTTCACTTTTCAGAAAAAAATCATTTTCAGAAAAATCAGAGCTATCCTTGACCAGATTTCGAGGCTTTGCTTCAAAGAAAAGCCTGCTAGATTTCTTAAAGACAGCTTGTGTTCCTTTGTCTTGTTTCTCAAGCAGTTTAATAGTTCTGGCCAAAAATGTTAGACTGAGGCCATCATCTCTGTGGAATTTCAAACCTAATGACTCAGCTTTTAGAAGGCAAGAGATGACTGAAAAACAGGGTCTCAGAATGAGAAATGTTGGATAACCTTAAGCATAGCCATGCCTACCCTCCCAGAGAATAATATATAGGCATCTCTTCTGGAGAGCAATTTGAGAATAAACAAGGTGAAACTGGCAGTAAAGTAACAGTGGATTCTGCCTTTGTGCAGGGGACTAGATGTTTGGGACATTACCAGAAATAATCTCATACGATTCCACAACCTTTGAACACAGTTTATGTCATTAGACCCTTTTTCCTCTTAGTTGGAACTCACAGTTAAAAACAAACATCCAACTAAACAACTAAAAGAAATGAACCCTTGTGAATTAAATGCCTAAAACCTGGGCAAATTCATTAACCATGTTTACATTTATAAAATCAACAGGGATTATTGTGGTGGGTTGACCCTGGCTGGACACCAGGTGCCCACCGAAGCCGCTCGATCACTCCCCTCCTCGACCCGACAGGGGAGGGGGAATGTAAGGAAAGGCCGGTGGGTCGGGATAAGGGCAGGGAGAGCGCCCAGCAATTACCGTCATGGGCTGAACAGGCTCGATTTGGGGAAATCAGTTTGATTTATTACCGTTCCAATCAGAAAAACACCTTCCCCCCACCCCTCCCTTCTTCCCAAGCTCAGCTCCACTCCCCAGTTCTCTGTGTCCTCCCCCACAACAGCGCAGGGGGAGGGGGATGGGGCTGCGCTCAGTCCCCCACAGGTTGTTGCTGCCGCTCCTTCCTCCTCACACCCTGCCCCTGCCCTAGCCTGGGTCCCTCCCACGGGAGACAGTTCTCCATGAACTTCTCCAACATCAGTCCTTCCCAGGGGCTGCAGCTCTTCCCAACCTGCCCCAGCCT
The DNA here is from genome assembly GCA_035590275.1 of Ibycter americanus. NCBI lineage: Eukaryota > Metazoa > Chordata > Aves > Falconiformes > Falconidae > Ibycter > Ibycter americanus. Next base: position 98,769,891 of record JAVJGI010000040.1, read on the forward strand.
GGGGCCCACCACGGGGCACAGCCCCTCAGGCCCAGCCATCCCCAGGGGGGTCCCTGTGGGGGCCCCAGCCCAGGCTCCTCCCAATGGGGCCATGGGCCCTGCCAGGAGCTGCTCCAGTGCGGGCTGCTTGTGGGGTCACAGCCTCCTGTGGGCACCCCCTGCCCTGGTGTGGGGTCCTCCATGGGCTGCAGGTGGGGGTCTGTCCCACCATGGACCTCCATGGGCTGCAGGTGGGGGTCTGCTCCACCATGGACCTCCATGGGCTGCAGGTGGGGGTCTGCTCCACCATGGACCTCCATGGGCTGCAGGTGGGGATCTGTCCCACCATGGTCTTCGCCATGAGCTGCTGGGGAATCTCTGCTCCAGCACCTGGAGCACCTCCTGCCCTCCTCCTTCCCTGGCCTGGGGGGCTGCAGAGCTGTTGCTCTCTTACAGTCTCACTCCTGTATGCCACTGGTGCAGATTTTTTTTCTTAACCCCCTGTGCTTGATACACTATCCCTAAGTCACTACCACCATCAGTGATGGGCTTGGCTTTGGCCAGTAGTGGGTCCGTCTTGGAGCTGCTGGCATGGGCTTCATCAGGCCCGGGGGCAGCTTCTGGCAGCTTCTCACAGAAGCCACCCCTGTAGCCCCCCTGCTACCAAAACCTTGCCACGCAAATCCACTGCAATAGCTCTTAGAAGTAGTCTGCTCATCTTCAGTATCAATAAAGTTGAAGGTGCTGAGCCAGGGTGATGCTACAGAGCGGAAAGAGTTGCTTAAAGACCATTAGCTTATGGATGGGAATTGAGGGGTTTTCCTCTGCAGGTTTTATTCTCAGTTGGTTAATCATGAAGGAAGATTAAAGGCAGAGGTAGGCAGTAGTACTAAAGAATTCCCTGTATAAGTAAGTAGGAGGAGTTTGAAAAATAATAATTAGTATCCTTCAAAAAACTCAAAGTTACTTGAAGGAAAAGTAGGAAGCAAAGAGAATAAACTAAAGCAGGTGACTACCTCCATCAAGCAAGCTTATGAAGACTGAGATGACTGTCTAAAGCGTATAGTTCAGCAAATAAAAAGAATCCCTCGAACAAGTAAAAAGAAGCAAAAGAAGGAAGAAACTAACATTGAGAAGAATTGAAGCAAAGAACACACAGGGAAACAGTCCCCATTTGGTATAGAGCAGCTCAGTTATGTTGCAGTAACTCTGTCCTTCTGTTTTAAGCTCTGCTAAATATCCCAGAATATGCGTTATCCCAATCTTAGCTTCCCAGAGTTCACAAGCACGTGTAACCCAGTGGCTGAAAACACTTGCGACGAACAATTTAATACTAGGTGTTTTGGGCAGGATCCTACCTTGGGACGGGAGGAGCAGGAGGTGGTCTGTTGTTTCAATGGTTCCAGTTTGCAGCTGTTATGGAATGAGAACATGTTCCCCTTGGAAGGGGGAGGCGCGAGCACGAGGCACAGCGGGGAGACAAGGGCACGGGAGCTGGTGTGGGTGTATGGTGTCGCTTGTGCAGTTGATGAGCAGTTACAGTGCTCTGTCACGTTATCTCGTGGTATATGCAGAGACGAATGAATTGCGTCCCGTCGTCTCCCCCTACGGTGTGACGGTGTGGTGTGGGTGGTGCTACACACTTGGAGTTGCGGAATGGTTGAGGATGTCGGGGACCTCTGCAGGGTGTTGCCTTCAGCCCTGCTCGGAGCAGGGACAGCTGGAGCAGGGGGCTGAGGGCAATGTCCTGAGTGTCTTCAAGAGATTCCACAAATGTTCTGAGCGACCTGTTCCAGTGTTTGACCATCATTATAGTAAAAAAGGCTTGTTTTGAAGTTTAAACTTTGTATCTTGTACTTCAATTTTTGACTTTTGTCCGGTTGCTGGGCAATCCCCTCTCTCGCCCTTCCTCCTCCCCATCAGGTGTTTATACACATTGATGAGGATTCCCCAGACCCTTGTCTTCTCCAGGTTGAACAGTCCCAGCTCTCTCAGCCTCTGCTTGTATGTCAGATGCTCCAAACCTTTCGTTACCTTTGTGGCCCCTTCCCTAGTCCCCTTACATTTTGTGCCTGTCTCCCCTGTGCTGGAGACCCCAGAAGTGGACCCAGTGCTCCAGGTGTGGCTCTCGGCAGGATCACCTCCTGCATCTGCTGGTGATGCAATGCCTGATGCAGCCCAGGAGGTTGTTGGTGGTCCTTGCCGCAAGGGCACATCGCTGGCTCCTGGTCAGCTCGTGTCCTCTGGGACCCCCAGGGCCTTTCCTGCCAAGCTGCTTTCCAGCTGTCACCCCCAGCCTGTCCCGGTGCCTGGGGCAGGATTTGGTGCTATCCATTTGTTGAACTTAATGAGGGTAACACATTACATTAATTTAAGAAAATCTCATTTTCATTAAAACTTGTATTAAAATAAACTCTATAAAGAAAATAATGCATTTGGGTTAACACAGTGTTTATTGGGAGTGATCTACTTGTCCTCATAAAGATGTGTCTCTTCTTGGGTATGTTGTGTAGGCTTTTAGAGATACATTCCTGCAACGAATTTCTCTTCTGGAAGAAAAAGAAGTGCTTTTGTTCTGTCAAGGGCTCGTATCTTGCTTGGTGATGGATATACCTATTGTGCTTTAGCGAAGCAGTTGCTGGGCGTTCTGGGGAATTAACAGCTTTTGGAAAGATCCCGGAGTGTTGATTCCCTCTGATCAGGTTGGGTTTTTTTTTTCCCTAGTGATATTGAACTCTTGCTGAAGTGGTGAGCTTCCCTGGCAGGGGAAGCATGCTACAGAAAATATTTCTCTACCGTGAGCTGTTCTTAGAGTCTTAAGTATCAGTGAATGGCTGCAATCCCAGGTAGGGCATTAGGTTATTGGTCCTTGATCCTGTGCTTTTTGCTTGGCCTGTGTACACTGATTTAAGCAGAAGGATTTTTTAGTTTTAAATTACGGTTCAGAACCCCCTGACAAACCTAACCCACAAGCATCAGTATATTTGCTGTGCTATTTATACAGAAAGTTGCCCCTGAAAACACATCGTTCAAGGTGTCACGTTGAACAGAATGACTGATGCTTTTAAAGCCTGTAATGCTGCAGTACCTCAAGCCCAGTTTTGTGGAATCAAGTGCATTGAGGTCGGTTGGATTCAAGGACCTTTACCTTACTTGGAGGTAGTTTTTTGTCTGCTACCACAATTGATTCTGTCAGTGCTATTTTTTTTTTTAATCCTGTAGCTCGTTTAATCAGAAGTTAAAGGTATTTTGCGGAATAGGCTATGTTTTTTTCCCTTCCACATTATTTCTTTATATAGTGACAGATGTTTTCTTTGTCCAGTTACTAGTCAGGTACAATAGAGCAAGATTCCTTTGGAGAATGCATTCCTGCGCTGAAGGCAGCAAAGTGCTTGGGGTGCTTTGTTGAGGGAGTTTGCCCTGGCAGGACAGCTGCGCCTGGAAAACTCCTCACCCTGTCCTGCGATCTGAGCGGGCTTTACGCTTGAGATGGCCAGAGCTAGGATAGTACACTCTAGGGTAGCACGTAATAACATTAAATTGTCTTTAAAAACTCCACAAAATGTTATAAGCAAATATTTAAGAAGTCGACTTTATTTTACCTTAGAATTTAGCGTGAAATAATACTTTTTAAAAAGAAGCCTGCAATCTATATTTAACAGTCAGTCACATCCTTTTTTTGCTGATGTTTAAGTATGACATCTTTGCTCTGAGCCTGCTCATCTGGCAGTGTGACCAACTTATATGACTGTAGCGTGTGTGTATATAGGTGGTTTATAAGTAGTATAAACAATAAAGAATAAGTAAAACATCATTAATATCCTTCCAGAGAGATGTCATTATATTAATTTATTTTTGGGGATGTTGGTTAGTTCTGTGATGGTTTGTTTCAATGTCTTTCCTTAGTCTGTTTTGGTGTGTTTTGGGTTTTTTCAGTGGTAGAAGGTTTTCAGCTAACATTTGCTGCTATCGTGGTTTTTTTTATTCAAAGGTATCTTTCTTAAAATTTAGCAGTTAGCAGCAGCAAGAATAAGTATTCAATAAGTTGCCAACCTTAACTTCTGTAAACAACAATAAATCTGTTAAAGCTGTTTGAGGAGAATTAAGCGTAAGGGCACGTTCTAGAGAAATTTCCTTTAAAATAAAGTTACTTTGCTCTTTGGTCTCGTGCTTCATTGATTTCTACATGCTCTGATACTCTTTCTTGACTGTTCCATCTCAGATATGTAACCCACTTTTCCTAATGACCTCTGAAAATTCGGAGGCAGCTGTGTGTTTCTAGCTAGCCGTCTTCCCACTTGCTTGATCCTTTCTGCAGTGCTGTTATAAGTTACTGGTGTGTTCAGGGATTTTGACTTTTCTAAGGAGTTCTCTTGCTGCTTCAAGTATGATGGATAGGGTTCTGGGGTCTTTCATCAGAACAGCTAAAATGATGTCATTTGGGAAGTATGATGTGGTCATGCTGTTGAGGTGTTCATGGCTTGTCTCATGGTATGGAATAAATTTGACTACTATAATCATCTCTGTTACTCTGTGTAATTAAAATACAACATTAACACACGTTCTCTTATGCACACGTTGCTGCATTCACTTGAAGGCACGCTCTAGTGTGTATTCAACCCTTTTCTTTCTGATAGCTATGAGTAGTGACAGAAATCCGACGGCTTTTAGCACTGAAGTAACACTGCGTGGCTTCCAGTTCTGTCCTTGCTTCGGTTTTCACCAATTCATGACTAAACGCTGTGTGTGAGGTCTCGCTTTTATGCTAGAAGGAGCATCAAAACCTGCAGAATTTGTTGAAACGGTAGTTTAACAGGACTTTGAGCTTAGACCATACAAATTTGTTGAAGGCTTTGTGGCCTCGGTTGAAGAGTGGAAGGCATGACTGCCTCTGGGTGCTGCAGGACTGCTGCTCACCGGGCGCAATTGTGTTGATGTGAAGTGCAGAAGGAAATTATTCTTTAAGAAATACAAAAGCTTTTTCAGAGGTAAGAGGCAAGAATAACTTTTGCCTGCTTGTCGTCTCTGCAAGTGAAAATAACCCTGGGAGAAGGGGTTTTTTTGTTTCTTTGTTAACATTTGTGAATGTAATTGATACGATGCGTTTTGCAAATGGAGCAAAACCAAAAACCGCACACTGAATTAAAACAGCATTACCACTTTCTTTACAGCAGCATTAAAGCCTTTTGCTTTTACTGATGCGTTTCCAGTGTAAAAGTAGACTGTGATTTACACTTGTTTATACTGTTTATACAGTAAAGTTTAAGCTGGGAAGTACCTCTGGAAGAGGAAACGTAAGGATTTCAAAGCTCTTTATTTTATAGATCCTGTTAGCGTAAGATCATCACTTCCACTGTATTTGTGATGGGTGTCATAGCCTTGGAGTTTATTGCATTTTACAGAAATAGTATGTTGCCGTGACTTTTGAGTGTTCGTGTCGGAGTGATTAAGATAATAGGACAGCACTGAGAACTGTAGCTAGGAAGGACTACTGTTGATTTTCCACTTTTGGATTGAAGGAATCTGCAGAAGAGCTGGATTCTCGAAGTAAAAATACCTGTGGAAAAAGCTTCCTTGGGTGGGAGGAGGCTTGGCACTTGGGTTTTGTGAGAGAAGTTGCCGATAATATTCCTTCTTGCTCAGGCTCTCCAAATTAGTCCTGATAATATTGATGAAAATTTGTCATTTTGCCACGATGAAAGGCTCACATGCTCACAGACTGAGGACATGCTTGTGTTCAGGATATATGCTATATTTGCTGTGCGAGAGAAACATCTTCTCAGAACAGGAGTTACTTAGTTGTGAGTGGATGCTATAAACCCATTAACAGGAATTTTAAATCACAGTTCTTTCTTAAGAACAACCGGAGAATCTTATGTGACTGCTGCGCTCACTTCATCAAAGCCTTGATTGGGATAGATTTCTGCACAAAGCTTGCATTTTTACAGTCATGGGAGTTCTCTAAAGATCTCAGCAATCACACACCTTTAACCAAAATTAGCTTTAAGATTTGTTGTTTTAGCATAACGTAGCTCATTCTGTTTAATAAAGAAATATTTTTTTTAGAAAGCGCTTTAATCTTTGATATAAAGTGTACGAATTAACTAGTTGAAAACACCGAATACTTGTTTGACGGACGACTTTTTTTTTGAGGTTCAGCATTTTTCTGGCAGAAGTTGTTAAAAGCTGCTTGACATGACGTTATAAAATGCAGAGAAAAAGCAGACCATATAGAACCGAGTGTTTTCCATTGTAGAGTGTTTAGAAGATAAAAGGATTATGGACTGCTTGTGATTACGTGTGTTATGTGGCTGCATTTTGCAGAGATTTGCAAAAGCCTGGGTTATAAACTTGTGTGCGCTTCAGTTTAATGTTTAACGAGGAAAAAAAAAAAATATAGCACAAGAACAGGGCCGGTTAAAATCAACTTTTAAACACTGCTGTGGAAATCTTTTTGACTTTGATATGAATGCATTTGGGACTGTTTTAAGTACTCCATGTTGTTGATGCTTTGAGAGGTTAGATAGTGCAGTGGCTTTAGTTCTACAGTGCTTATTAAACCTGGGATGCTTTAGGGGGCTAATTAGCTTTTAGATGCTCTTTAAGCCTTGAGCCAGATCATTGGGGACTGATGTCTATTTGATTACCATTTTAAAGAAGAAAATCTTACCAGGACCTGAGAGACCAACTGTGTTTCATGCATCTATATTTGAACTTTTTGATTGGGGTGTACACGCAGGTCCCCAGCTGTGTGGGCTCCTGGAGCGCTGGTGTGTTACAAGCAGCGTTTACAGACATTGAAAATCGGTCAAATTCATTGTTAAATGTACAAGATACGCTTTCCTTCGTAAACAAATGCAAATCTATTACACTTCAGTGGTACCGGTAAATAAGGAAGGCTTCTGATTCGGGACAAACAACTCCCCTGGTAGTTTATGGAGTAACACTTCCACCTTCCTCCTCATTGACCCAAGTGGGGACACGGCTATAGTCGGTCTTTTTTTCAGTGTTTTAGAACAAGAACTTGCGTGCATGTATAGCCATCTGAAACCTCTTTTAAGAAAGTGAACAACACTAAAAAGAGGATCTAATTCTCTTTAGACCGCATTGCTGATGTTATCTTTAGCTGGAAGGACAAAGCAGTTCTTCACCCCCTCCTCTCTGACTTGGTCAAATTGCATAATTTTAGGAAAGCTTCTCCAACCAAGCAGATCTAATAAAATTAGCAAAAGGAAGTAATGGGCTGTCTTAGTGTTTCCCATGCTGTTCTGCCATATGCTTCCTTCAGCGATGTGACGTTCCTGTTGGGCTCCGAGTGCCGGCTGCACCCTCTGTGCCCAGACCCAGGTCAGATACGACAGAAACGATTGGGATGATGGAGGCACCATTTTGGGCTAGAAGTTCCAGGTTTGTTTTGTTACTTAATCAAAGTATCCTTTAAAGGATAGCCTTTTTGAGGGATGGGAGAAATTTGGACAAAACTGTGCTTGGTCTCACGTTATGGGTGTTTGCCTGACAAGGATGTTAAAACCTATTTGACAATGTCTCGCCTGTTTTAGTAGGGTGAGGGTAATGATTTCCCTTCACCAAAGGAGACCTAATTCTGAATTCACTACTACTAAATTTCTGGTTCATTGGTTAAAGTTCTTCTCTTGATTAAACTCACACTTCTACTTAGCAGGTTAACCTCTAGTTGTCCTTACTAGTCAGATGTGTTTTCGGTTTGTTTGTGCTTCAAAAAATAGGCTACTAAAGATTTTTAAAAACCTAGCTTGGGTTATGGTGTGGAAAAGACTGAAATCCACCTCGGCGTATATGAATTTAAGGAATGTGAATGGTGGAGTGAACTAAGAATATTAACATCTTGTTATTCAGCATGGCTGCAGGTGGAAAATGCTCCTACCGAATTTGCTGGAGCAAAGAGCTGGTGGTGATTCCTTAAGAGCTTGTGGTTCACATGGTGGGGACGTAGCAGACGGCCACGGGAAAGGGAAGCAGTCGGACACATTGTAGCGTGATTTTTATGACTTCAAACGGTATGCCAGGTATACTTCCTTTTCCTTGGAAAAACACCTGTGACTTACCCAAGGAGACCGTGGCTGGTAGTGGACTACTTCAGCTGAACTTTCTGGATTGCAGTTAATTTGGGGGTGTGTGGTTGGGGTTCTTGCTGCCTCTGCCACCTGGCATTCATCTCCCTTCTGCTGGGGAATTTCTTTTTTTTTCTTTTTTCATGGGAGGTGGCAGAATGGCTCCGGGATGGAAAAGTGAGTGAGACACTGAAGGCATTTTAGATATGCCTTATGTATGTAACATGCCTCAAATACATACTGGCGTTACCGAGAGAGGACATAATATTAATTGAGGTCCATGGAAATGATGTAGGACAGGATCAGGACAGAGGTCTGATGGGTTTGGTTTGCTTTGCCTGCATGCAGAAAGTACAGTCATAAGAGCTGGAAAAGGCTTTGGCATGTCTTGGGTTTCCTTTGGTTTTTTTCTTGCTTTTCTGAGCACTTATCTAGTAGAGCAGCTTTTCAACAAGCTGCTGAAGAATAGAACAGCAAACTGATTCTACTTCCCATTTTTCAGAAAGATTTTTGGTTCCAGCAAGGCTGACTTTTTACTTTTCAATGGGACAGCTGTTGGGCTAAGCTGAAAATAAAACTTTCCACACCAAGTGATCACTGCTGTTTTAAAACTTTCATTATGAAAGTCCTTGTAAGAAGTGGAGATTGAGAGGCCTCTTTAAGGTGGAGAAAAACAGAGATATTTTGCCCACTTGTATTTAAAAAAAAAATTAGTTATATGATGAATATTAGAGCGATAAAAGGGTATGGTTCAGTAACGTGACGAGGAGCTCTTGTTAGCTGGCTTTAAGACGGGTTATATGAGCTTTACAGAATCAGTGCTTTGCATATTATATGACCCCCATGTTAACAGGTGTTTTTGTTTTACCATTTCAGGGCAGATGAATTGAGCAAAAAAGGTTAATGCCTTGAGTGCTGGAAGCAGGTGGTTGATAGCTTTGAATATTTAGCTAGTTAACTGCATGTTGGCTGTTGTCCTAGCAGGCCTGACTTTTCCTAGGGAGGGAGCGTAGGAAAGCACGCAGAAACTTGCTGTAGCAGGATTAATGCAGAAGTCAACATGATCTAAACTTGTCCCTACTGACAAGTGTGGGATTTATTTGTTTTTGTTTTAGAAGGCTGTCTACTAATGCTTAACGTGTGTTTGTCCTAAAACAGAGAATGCTTGCTTGTCTGGGTGAGCTTGAGTGTAAAAAGCATCCTTTCTCACGCTTGTGCAAGGATGTCGTCACATGGTTCTGTTAGGCACTAACTCGGGAAGGGCAAAAATAATGTTGGGGATTTTTCTGTTTTGTCTGTGCTCAACAACAGACGTTGCTTTTTACAGGGGGTTTTGTTGTAATTTGTGTCTCTGGCTAATGCACATCTGTAAAGACTGTGATGATACACTGAGATTTTATTTGGGTGTATTTGGTCAAGGCAAGCTGGGATATCGCCAGTGCACTACAGCAGTTCACATCTGGCATTGAATACATGATCGTGACCCTTGGTGCACTGCTCTTGAGAGGCATGACCGTGGACAACTATTTATTTTGAATGAAATTTTTTTAGCCAACGTTTCCTCATACTTCTAAACTTTAACTTTTGTGAAGAAACAGCAGAAGCAGAGGCCAACAGCAAGGAACAGTTAACTACAGAAGCGTTCCACTCCAAGTATGTGTTTGAATTCGAAACTTTCCTAAAAGATACTGGCTGATAACTGCTTTTAACAGGCTAAATAATGAACTTTTTTTCATGGATTGGTTTTACAGCTCACAGCACAATGGAAATGGACCCTCATTAGTGCCTCCAGCTACCGACAGAACACAAATACTAACCAACAAACTGTATACACATTTGCCCCAAATAGGAAAAAGCCTATTGTTTTTCTTGGGTGTATTGTAGTTTATTAACATAATCTCAAGGGAAATGTAGTAGTGAAGATGAAGAGGCTTATTTTTTACAAAAGGGCAAAGTTAAATAAAATTGTCTAAAATATAGCAAAACTCATTGTAGAAGCAATTTGTGATTACCTCTTTTCATAGCGGGTATTTTTCTCATAAAAATTTAATATGCCTCTAGTTCTTATTTTGTGTGCTTTTAATGAAAACAGTACCCTTAAAGTAGCCCAGTTTTGTAATAGACTTCTAGTTTGTATGCATTTACCTTCTATCCATTGTCAAACAAGAACATTTTCTTTGTGGAGCTCTTGATTTTGATACCTGTAACTCCAAAAAATGAATGAGGGTCAAAAATGTTGCTTAGAGTTAGACAAGATGCAACTGTGGCTGTATCCTAGGTACAGTGAAAACTTTTCTTTCACATCATTTCAGAAAATAAATACCACATTTAACTTGAATCCTGAATTCAGGTTCTATAACAACTTTTACAAGGAAAGCTGCAGAAAGTGTTTTTTTTTTTTTTTACTTCAGATTCTGCCACTTTGAGATGTAATACCTGAACTTGAAAGTGTTCTTTCAGAGATTTCCTCTTTTCATGTTTTGTTTCATGCTATTAGTAGGTGGTCTTCAGTTTAGTTGGTATTGGACACATTTGCTAGCTTGGTTGTATGTGTTGGTGTTTGAACCAGCAAAGACTTTTGATAGAGGAAGCGCTTTCAAGATAAAGACGATAAAACTTAAGGATTTGTGAAACGCGAATTGAAATTGCTGAACTTTAGAAGCTATAGTTATTTTGTTTCTGTACATATGAAAGTTATATGGCCTCTTTTGGTCCTATTGCATGTAACTGCATTCGTGGCCAGTGGATTTAACTGGATATGCGTGTATGCACGTAACATACCTACACTCAAACATGCTACAAAACAAGTTAAAGCCTGCTTTTGCACAGGCTAGGTGTTGGTTTTTTCCCCCCTCTGTATCAGAAGCAACTCTGCTGAACCGTAGTCCTGAACTAATAACTCCAACGTGTGGTAAACCTGGGGCTTCAGAACGTGATAACTTTGTAGGAGTCACTATGTACTGAGATGCTGAAACCCTCTGAAGCATGGATACATGCGGTCTCAGTTTGGATGGTGCAGAACGATGGGGGCGGAGGTGCTCGATGTGAATGCACCGGTACAGGTGGCTGTACAGGACTCGGGTGGCGGTGTGGAAGGCTTGGTTTTGTTACGGTATTTGGTAGTTCATGACCGTCCCTTGAAGTGGAGCTTGGATGAGTGGCTGAGTGGAAAAATCAGCATCATTTCTAAATGGTTTTGTAATGGGAAAGGAATTTCTAGTTGCGCTGTGGCAATACTGTGTGCTCATGAAGGTAGCAGCTCCCCAACATAACTTAGATACAGATCCCTAAGGATCCAGAGGACTAGAAGATGACACTGCCAGTGGTCCTGGCCTATTGTAAACATTAAGAAACCCCCCCCAAACATGTCAGTCTTTAATGGTGTTAACATGTCTTTTTTTATATATATTTTATTTTAAATAATGTAGAAATTGAAATGGCAACTCAGTTCTTACTGGCTTTATTCCTTTGTTCCACTAACTGGTGTACTCATGAGGAAGGGGATTATTTGCTTTATATTTGAAATACATTGGTTTTCAGTGTCAATGGCACAATATGAATTAAATACAGTGTTAAAGTATCTCTTGAGCAACATGTTTTTAAGTCAACAGTTCATAGTTTTTACAGCAAGCAGTGCATGCTCTTCAGTTTGTGGTTTCCATTTCTGTTTCACAAAAGATACCAGTTAAACATGTTTGTTGCAAAATTTTTAAGTTAAGCTGTTGTGAAATGGTACTCAACATTTTACGATCATTGAGGGAAGGACACTTAATTAGAATAAGCCAGGTATTGCGCACCCAGTTGTCATTCTTTACTGATGCTGTGGCTGAGATGCAGAGTGTCTTGCTTGAATTTCTTGTGGCTATTGCTCGGAAACCACATGCTAAGATGACATTGTCCTATTCTAAGAAAATTGTCAGGGAGTATGTTTTTGGTGAGGAGGTGGGCTGTTACTGACTACTAACATGCCAGATTATATTACTTACATGATGAGGTTTCCAGCTGGAGTCCATTGCTTGGTGCAGCGTTCCCATGTGAAGAGAGGAAAACAGATCGAGTTGCCCCATTTCTCTTCTCTTTCCCCTGCTCCCCGCTGGGAATGTCCTGGTGGCACAGCTGCTACCAGCCTCACCCCCGCCAGAGATGGAGCGTTGCTTCGTGGCTTCGGGAGAGAATGGCAGGTGGCAGGATAGAGGGTGCAGCTTCGTTTTGTCGTCTCAAAACATGCTTTAAGTAGCTTTAGTTGTGGCTGATGCTATGTGTGCCTTTATCTTCCCGACAGGGACAAGCTGCTGAAGTAACGCAGCTTTGGTGCTCTTTTGTTAACCTTTGCTGACTGTCCTGAGGGGTTGGGGGGTCCAGATGTTTGAAACAGAATTAGGAAATCATTACAGCACTGTGTGAGGGTTTTGTTTACTTCTCCAGTGCTGATTTGTAATGCTTTTCTCTATATTTTTTCCCTTGGTTTCTAATTGTAATACGTTTACAATAGGGGGAGACGAACCTTTTAAATATGACAATTGTTTTCCCTACTTTGCCTGACTTGAATGATAATGAGAAGCTGCTTGTATGTTTTAATGAGGTTACCTTTTCCTCAGCATTGAGATCTGGTGTTGCACAATGGGATGTTTTGTTACTGACCCACAGTGAATGTGGATTTTTCTTGTTTGTTTGCTGTTTCTCTTTGGCTTTATTTGTTTATAAGGAAACTTACCTATGGCAATGATGTGGGCACACTGAGCTATTGACCCAACCGTCCTTATTCAACTGCTCAGGGATTCGGTTCCCATTTCTCTGGGAGAATAGGCAGTGCTTGTTTGTTTTGCCTTTTGAAAGCTGTGTTCATTCGCTTTGCACTGCGGTTAGTACGCGTGCTGCCTTTGGGTGTTAAAAATACTCAACTTATCCATGGACTGGAGCCTGTATGTGTAAGAATTGTAGACTTACGCGTATAGAGGGAAAAATATATACTGGTATGTGGATGCATACAGAAGAGGGGCATGGCTAGTCAGTATTACAAGCTGATCTGTTAGAGTTGTAGGATGTTTCTCTCGGTGTTTGCTTTTAAGAGACAGGAGAGAGTGCTTCTGAATTGGAAATCCAAGTGGAGGGTATTTGCAGAACCTCTCGTTAGATGAGTAATTCCGCTTCACCTTTGACTGATACACTGGACCCTCTGCAGGAATTAATGGTGTGGTATTGTAGCAATAGTGCAGCAAAACATAATGGATGACCTTATGGGGGAAGGGGTTATATTTAGAAAAACCTCATGCGGTTTCATAGCTGCGTACTCACAAGCGATAAGACACATCCATGTGTTGGGTCCAGCAGTGACATGCTGTGACGTGCGTGTTGCAGTGCTGGTATTCCTGGGATGACAAGAGGAACGTGTTCTTCATTCCTAGGTTGGCTTTTGATGTACCTTTTGTATTCTGTAGAGTACCTAACAGGTTAGGATCTTTTGGCTTTTTCTTTCCTGTGCCATGCCTGCACATCTTAGGGTTTGCCCAGTCTCCTTCTGTCTGCTTACCTGGGGCATCTTAAAGCTTCAGCAATTCTCCTTGTCTTCCTTCCGTCATCTGTTAGTGGCTCGAGTTTTTGTTTTAGTGTGGGTGTAGACTGTACGTTATTCTCGGCTGTCACTTGTTTTCCTGCCATGGTGTCCTGAGAAGCTGCGTGCAGAGGTGCTGTGAGCTGGATCACCTGCTAATTCACGTGCTGTCAATGCATGCCTTTTTATGTCGCTCCTCCTGCTGTCCCTTGTGATGCTTCCACACCTGTGCAGCCCCATGCATTCACTAATTGTACCGGTCATGACGTTCTTACAGTCAGTTGTTGAGATTTGTAGTAGTAAAAAGATACTTGATAAAGAATGGGTGTGTTTTAATATTATTTTAATTGTTTTCCATTATCACATCTGAAACGTGCGTGTTTAATTCTTTTAAATATGCATTCTGCGAATTAAATAGAGATAATTTATTTTTTTTGTAACATAGACTGCTGTTGAGGTAGAAAAAAATTCACCAAATAGAAGTCAATTAATTCACTGCAGTTGCCTAGTCAGGATCCCTGCTGTTGTTTGTGTAATATCTCAATTTTTGAAATCTACTGTGATTGAGGCACCAGGTTCCTGGAACTGAGGCAAGATAAGAGAGTTTTCTTTGACTGGAGCTGGTACAGACTGAAGACACGTCTCTTGCAAATCACACGGCTCAGACCAGCGCTCTGTACATCACTGAAAACTTCTTGAGAAGTCAGAGGAAGGTTACATTCTGTCTTCCCTGTCATCATGCTTACCTTTAATGACAGGCGGCTGCTGCTGCCATGAGATGAATTTCAGAATAACAATCTGGTGGTTTTTCATTCTTTTCAAAAATGTCAACAAGCAAAACATATTATTTTTGTTTGGGAGTAATGAGTAATGCCTTCAATCAAATCCCTTTGGGTTTGCCTCCAAGGCATGTGTTGTTAAACTTTGCTTTCCATCTTCTCCGTGTAACGCTTAGAAACCCAGGGAAAAGAAGTAAATTTCAGCGTTATTTTTGTTGGAATGATGAAGCTTAGTTGCCTGTTTTTACTTGAAACATTGTGTCTGCTGAAAACGGTCGTAGCGCCGACATTAAAGGTACCTCTGGGACTTCAGTGCTGGTCTGGGGTCACTAGGTGGTACCTCCTCTCCTGCCTTGGAATGGTTTTGAGCATCTGTCCTGTTTTTCCTCAGCTCTGGTTCAAATCAGCATCAGCAGGGCTGCGTTCCGGGATGTCCCTGCAGGTGAGGGTGGTGGGGCAGTGTTATTAACTGGGGTTGGCAAATTTGAGTTACAGCAGTGAGGGCGAGTGTGCTTGTTTTTACATCCCAGTAACTGTTTGAGAACTCTGTGCCAGCCATTGAAGTAAAGCAGCTATCTTCAGTTACAACAGGTCTCCGTGCCTGTGGAAGAACGGCTCCGTTTCTGCTTCTGGACCTCTTACTGCCGCGTTTTACAAGGCCATGCTCTCTGTCGTCCTGTGTAACCTGTCCTTACCATCGAAAGGGCAGCTGAGAACATACAAAGTTCAAAGGCAGCCGTACTTAGATTATACGCGTTATTAAATACCCTGCCATCGTTTCTAGTACTTTCTTTCTTTCCTAGGATTCCTGAGCTTTACAAGATGAATACCTGGGTATTAGGAAGGCTTAGGTTAAATCTGGATTGTAGGGAATTTGTATCATAGATGGAAAACAAGATGCTCAAAAGTACCATTAGGACCATTGTTTTCTCTGCTTGCTTAAACCAAGCGCTTTAACTAAATTCCTGAAACTGTTTAAATGTTTCTTTAAAATTAACTTAAAACAAGCGTGTTTGTTTATAGTTTTTGATATAATTACGTTAAATTACTTTGTTTACAGATATTAGCATCCATGCAGGTTGAGAAGTAAGTACAACTGGAACATACAAGTGGGGATCGTTATCAGTCGTCATTCCTATGGTCTCTTGGCTGTTTTCCTTATCTGAGTTTGTTATGTTCTGAGAAGTCCCCCATAGCCAGGTAATGGCTAACACGTATAGTCCTTCTTCATCCTTGTGGATTATCCAAATTCCCTGTTGCTATTGCATGTGTAGAAAGTGATAGTTCTTCACGTAGTTTAAGTAGCCTCGTTTATTCATTGCTTTACTCTGCTTATAAGCTCGGGCTGGTTCTGGTGATCTGTTCATTTATAATGTCTCTCGTCCGCAGAGACGTATAGCATTTAGCAGTCAGAAAAAAGAAAACCCACAAACTAAACCCAAATGACAAACAAACCACCCCTTCTTCTGGACCTGTAATATGGCAATCAAAATAAATACTGCTACATCAAGTGTTGGAGCTTTGTGTATTACTTAAAAAATGTTTTTATAGATATAAAATAGAATATATATTTTAATATATATATATTATTTTTATATATCTCTCTGTCTCAAGGTTCCTGATTATGTGCTAGTTTTACACTACCTGAGGGTGTTGTTAGATGGCTCTTTGAGAGGAAGAATTTTGCTTATCAAAACTGGTATCATTGGGAAGGATTAGGGAATTAAATTCTTAAGCAAAGCGGTCGTGTCTGTCCCCTGCTCTTGCTTTCTTATGGATCTGGAGTGAGCTTTAGTCTGTGGGAGTTACTCTAAGTGTAGCCAGCATGAAGCATAATGTGTTATCTTGAACGTGCTCTTCCCCTACCATGATAAGTCATTAGTGAAGAGACAATTAAAGTGACTTCCCATTGTACCGCTCAGACTTACCTGGTAGCCTTATAAAACAAGGCATTGGGGTGATAAGAGCCACAGTAAGAAACATGGGTAGCTTTGTCAGTGGTTACAATTATCACTTCGTTATGGCAATTTCCAGAGGAAGTCATGCATGAGTCATAAATTACAGGTTAGTTTAATACTCAAAATATTTTCCCATAAACATATGCACAGTTTCTGTTGTTAAGGGTTACTGCGTCAGGAGGCATTAAAAAAATTTGCATCCTTGCTTAACTCTCAATTGAAAAGGTATTCAAAGTACGGAGGAGAGGGAATACTGATAAGGTGTGTACAAACCTT
The DNA here is from genome assembly GCA_035590275.1 of Ibycter americanus. NCBI lineage: Eukaryota > Metazoa > Chordata > Aves > Falconiformes > Falconidae > Ibycter > Ibycter americanus. The sequence continues at coordinate 98,786,524 of JAVJGI010000040.1, forward strand.
ATTCCGCTGGGAAGCACTACAACCATGCCCTAATGCTGAATCGAAGCTGATACTCTGTGTTGATCTAATCTTTGATATTATTAACGTTTGAAAACCACTAATGAAACTTCTTGGCATTGAACTGCTTCCATCCTGTTTGCTCACTTATGAGAAGGAATCCCAGATGGCTTACAGATGTTTCTTAGTAAAGACTGGAAGAAAGACATTGAAAAATCCCCATTCAGTCGTTTCTAGAGGCCTGTGAAGTTTGCTGCAAGCTTGCTTCCCGATGTAGAGTGATCTCGGGGTGTAAATCGCGGATGTCTTGCACGACTTCATTTACGGGGTTTGGAACTTGACTCTGATCTCAAGGTAAAATTTCCTCAAAACGGTGCGACCCGAACAGCCTGCCCCTTAACTCTGTAAGCTCCCACGGCTGGTAGGAATTCAGAAGCACCAGCAAACCTAGGCTTAAACTGTCTTGTCAGATTAAAAGCAGAAATTATTTCTCATTTGTGGAAGGAGAAGCGAGCACCCTGGTTTATCAGTGCTTAGCTCGTGCCAAGGTGACAGACGTCGGGAGATCCCAGGGCGCAGATAGATGTGGGAAATGTTGGGTCTCTCGTCGGCAACATTCTTTAATGACACAGTTATTTTATGTAAAAAGCATCTATGGAACATATATTTTAAAAGAAATACTAAGGAGATTGCGATAGAATCTTCTGTGGCATTAATTATTAGGAAAGTATTGGGTTTTCTTTCAAAGCTCCTGTCATTTGCTCCTTCTTGTTAGAAACTGCGTGATTTTTTTAGCAGATTTTTCGTGTGTGGTAGGCTTAGAGGAGGACAGACTTCTGTTTCATGTGGAATATGGTAAATCTGTAAACCTATGTGCAGTTCTTTGAGGATCAGTTTCTTCATTCAAACATGAAGGATATCAGAAAAAGAATAGATTCCTACTCTTGATGTATAGGTAAAAGATATTTTTTATTCAAATGTGTGATCACAAATACTTCTAATTGGGAGCAGGTGATTTTTCTTGTAACTGTTTCCATAAAATGTGTTCAGAGGCAAGGTTTTACCAGTAAATGATCTCTAGCTAAATATTTAACAGATTAAAAAAATAAAAATAAAATCAAGTGCGGACAAACATTTTAATAAAAACCGTTTCTTTTCTGTTTGTATTTCATGCCTTCTGTTACATCATAGGAGAGCTATTTAAGCAATATAAAAGCCAGTATGTAAAAATACAGAAAAATAAGAGAGTGAATTTGAAATAGGAATGTTTTTGGCTGCTTTGTTATACAGAATGACTGAGGGGGAGAGAAAAAACCCAAACCAAAGTAACTGTGTTTTATTCTTGAAGGGTTTTACTGTAACACCACCATTTTCCCTGGAGTCTGTTGAACTGATGACTCCAGTCAAATTACGTTAGTCCCTGGCACATCAAAAACATCTCTGATGGTTTAAGATGTCACTGCTTCTGTGCAGCACGTTATTGCACCTACAGCAGAATTAGCAGAAGAAAAATCCATATTAAATGCCCTTAAAGTTCTCTTCCATTCTTTCGAGCAATTCTTTAGTCTTCCATAAAACCCGAAAACGTAAAGGGAACACAAGTTTGTACGGTGAAGGACCGGGGGCACTTTGCAGACTTCCTAACTTGAGTTGTGCCTGTCTTACAAGGTCGAACCTAAAGCTCTGGTCGGTAACGGTCCGTGCACAGCCCGCGCTCCGGGCGCTGGCGGTTCCTTTCTCTCCCGGCTGCGGGTGTACAGCTACAAAGGGTATTACTGAGTTTGCAGAACGAAGCACTGGGGTGAAGATCAAAACGAGCAACAGCTATGCAGCCGCCTCTTTTTTTTACCTTATATCATTTCTTACTAAATACTTACGTGCTGGTCTTTGCAGAAGGTTACTGCCGTATTCAGCGCTGCAGTACAATTTCCATTGCGCGTTCTGAGGTGCTATTTACGGGCATCTGCTACTTTTTAAAACTTTCAAACTCTTGTTGGAGGGCAGGATCTCTAGTTTCCTTACAGCTTTTCTGTGCTTCCCATCACTGTATTGTGCAAGTGCTTGACGCGGATGGTTTAATTTATTTTCACAGTATTCTTTGGTCGGAGTTTCATGGTATTCCTTATTTCTTAGAGTATGAAGGCTTAGTGAGTGGGAAGAGGGTCAAATGTGGCCCTGAGTTTGATCATCCGACATGGGGCTCCCAAAGCTTTGATGCTTCTGAACCGTTAACTGTAGCTGTGACCTTCCATGCCCAGTATTGGTGATAGCTGCTTCTGCAGGTCAGACAGGCACCACCCAGGGCAGGGTGTTCCAAAAGAAGTATAGGTACAATTTAGAAGTATGGATGAATTCTGGAGCAGCAGCATCCTTCAGAAGTGGCTTGTGGGTCAGTTTGTGGTATTATTATTGTTGGGGTGTTTTGTTTTGTTTTGTTTGGGTGTTGTTTTTGGTTTGGTTTGGTTTTTTTTGCTGTTTGGGGGGAGTTTTTTAGTTTTTTGAGGGTAACGGGGTATCTTCCCTAGCAGACCATGTTTTCTTTTTCCAGAGGCCACTAAATCATGTAATATCCAGCTTTTGCCATGACTGTTAGAAAGGTTGTAGAAATTGCAGTTGCCCCCATTACACAAACAGACGAAACCCATTCCATCCAAAACTGGATGAGATGGGAATCCTGGGGGAATGTATGAGCCTATAAAAATAATTGTGTTGTCATAGAATGGTTTGGGTCGGAAGGGACCTTAAAGATCATCCACTCCCAACCCCCCTGCTGTGGGCAGGGACACCTTCCACTAGACCAGGCTGCTCCAAGCCCCATCCAGCCTGGCTTTGAGCACTGCCAGGGCTGGGGCATCCACAGCTGCTCTGGGCAACCTGTACCAGTGTTTCACCGCCTTCATTGTAAAAAATAATTCCTTATATCTAGTTTAAAACCATTACCCCTTGTCTTATTGTAACAGGCCCTACTAAAAACTCTGTCCCCATCTTATAAGCCCCCTTTAAGTATTGAAAGGCTGCTAGGGGTTCTCTCTGGAGCCTTCTCTTCTGCAGACTGAACAACCCCAACTCTCTCAGCCTTTCCTTAAAGGAGAGCTGCTCCAGCCCTCTGAGCATCTCCGTGGCCTCCTCTGGACCTGCTCCAACAGGTCTGTGTCCTCCTCCCGTTGGGGCCCCAGTGTCAGAAGTGCACTGTGAGCGGACTGTAAGGAGCAAGTATTGATGTGTAGGCGCCACCTCACCTCTGGCATTTCTACATTTTCAGTGTTTAACTTTGCAACCTAAAGAACGCGTTTTGACCACAGTTTTGCTTGCATCGTTTTCTAGGTTAGAAAACAAACCCACAGCAATTCGTTACGTGACACCGTACTCTGTGCATCGCTGTAACGTCTTTCCCAGGCTGCGAAGCCAGTTGCTGTTTCCCCCAACGCCCTTGTCTGGTTCCACCTCTGTTCTGTAGTGGTGTGTGCAGTTCATCTTGGACAGCCTTGGCTCGCTGGAGGCAGAGGAGGCAGAGGCTCCCTGCTCTCCGGGTAGTTGGGATGCAGGCTGCTGCATCCCGGTGCTGGGTTTGGAGGGAAGGTTTTCCTCTCTGGAGGTACTCGGTGCGGTCAGAGTCTCTGGAGGATGCGGTTAAAATCAGCGCCTGCTGCTGAGCTAATGCACCTGCAGTTTTTCAGAGGCCTGTAAGTTGGCCAAATCCGAGCTTTTTTTCATTGTCTTGGCAGAAAGCACGTCTGTCACGAAAACCTGTTCTGTTGCCCATCTTGAAATTTGGCTCTTGAAAAGTCTTCCTAACTTTTTAAAAGTCTTTGCCAAAACACTGTATATCATTGTACTGGGTCTTCAGTCTTATTCTTGGAAGAGAGCTACGGTTTGTGGAGAGTTACGATTCCATGCTGGAGTTTCCAGAACTAATTAGATACTCTGGAAATTTCAGCCTGATGGAGAGGGGGGGATTCTGGGCTGAAAAATAAGGTATTGGCCAACAGTTAGAATAGACATTTTGTAAGCAGTTTAAGAAACATGGCAGCGAAGCGGTACCTGACTTCAGTTTGGGAATCCTAAAATTCTTCTTAAATGACAACTAATAAAATAATTATTGCTACAAGGAGAAAGGTTGAAGTACATAGTGCTGCGTGTTCAGTGAGTTTGATAAAGGAAAACGAAACAAAACTAGTTTGAAATGATTCAAGGCTTAAAAAAAAAAAAAAAAAGACCTGAAGGGTAAATTACAGAAATTGGTAAATCTGCTTTGACTCGGTTGGTGTACACTTATTGATATGACGAGCTCTGAGGTTTTTTAGGTGGATTGCAGGAGTGCCCGGGAGTGACCAGCAGTTCGGTGTGGACTTGGTGTCACTGTGCCCGGTACCAGCTCCTAGTGGAGGTAAGGCCAAGAGATGCGGAGATGTCAGAGGTCCTCCCGCGGCCCCTCCGGCCCCCCGCCTCGGCCCCCCACCCCTCCTGCCCCCCGCCTCTGCCCCAGCGAGCTGTGAGCCCGGCTGCTTGACAGGTGGTGGAGGGAGATAACCAGGTTGTATTTGCCTGCAGATGGAGGTGTAGTTACCGGATACGCTTTGTTTACCAAATGTTAATGGTTTCTTAAGGAAATAACTCTGTGCTTTCTGGAGCAGAGTTTCATAAATGAGTGGAATGGCTGAAGCTCAACAAATTGCGTTTTTAAATGCTGTCTCATTATAACTAATGAATAGGCTGGCTAAGTCACGTTGCTCAGGAACAACTATAGCCACAGTGGCTTGAAGCGTGCCTGTGGAGCTAGTTTTTGTGCTCCTTGTAGCTCATAAAATGAGTTAAAGCAAGCACGAGGGTTTCTGGTTTTTCCCCTGAACTTTTAAAACTGTCACGTTATTTTAAGGATGAAATTGAGAAACGCTCCCAATGTCATCACTGCCACTTTGCAAATGGAACTGATGGGTATGGCTGGGTTTTAATCAGAAAAATGAACTACTACGTGATACATTTATCTCAGTAGTTGTAAGGACAACACTTAATATGTTTTGGTCCTTTTTTTGCTTCAGTTGCACCGTGTGGAAGGCTCACTGAGCCTGAACAATGAAAGAAAAATCTGTCTCACCTTTCACGAGTTAAAGTTTAAACAGCGAGGGTTAACTATCTACAGACCGGGAGAAACAAAGGAGGTTTCTTAGCTTTGCACCTGTCAAAGGCTGGAAATAATTGCTGTTCTAAAGCAAAAAAAAACCCAAAACCCAAACACAAGCTGTCCAGCAGCTGCCGAGCCCAGCGTGTTCAGGTGTATAGGGGTACCTGGGCCAAGCGGGTTGAGGAGGACGGAGCTCTTGGTGTGCAAAGCTGAGATGTGCGTGGTCGGGTGGAACCGTGGGTTACAGGTGCGGTGGTGGCACTGGGGGGAAGAGCCAGAGCAGTCGCGAGGGGGGTTTGCGCTCAGGCGGCAGGCAGCGAGATGCTGTAACTGGAGTTGGACATGGCTCAGAGCGTTTTTCCAACCGTCTTGGCTGGTCTCATAAGAGGCAGTCTCTCCCCGCCTTGCAGACCCTCCCTCGATTATGTCTTCAGGTCAGAGGTGTACCCCTCCTCTGCAGTAATGAGCCACGGTAGGAAAATTAGACGTGTTTTCTCCACTCCCATGTAACAGGAATGAGCAAACAGCGCGCTAACGTTTTTTTGTAGACATGAATTGGTCCCCTTGTTTGGCTGAAATCAATTAGCCATGTGGTGCTTCATATTACTAGAAATCCATTACTGAGCGCTTCAAAATTGAGGAAAAAAACCCAACAAAAACAACCAACAACAAGCAGACACTGGAGTTTGAATGCTGCTTATGGTTTATTTCAGCCCTAATTGAGAAGTTTTTGAAAGATAGAAAGTTCTTTGTGATTTCCAGAAGTTTCTGTGTCAGTTGAAGGACCAAACATTGCAGTAAGCCCGTTAGTACTGAAAGAAAATCTAAAACCTAAAATGATAGGACTGGTAGTAATTTCCACGGGGCAGGACTGAAAGCTTAGTTACCCCCAGGAGTCCGTGGTTCAGGCATGTGTTTGCAGGAGCTTGAGCTTTAGCCTGATAATTCATTTTGATATGAATCTTCTTGTGTAACTCATTTTGTATTTCCTTGGGCGATACAGGTAAATTTAGGGTGCTTGTACTTTTCATTAAAGACACACAAAAAAGTGAAATTGTTTAGTATAAGCAAGTACAGATTTGTCAGACAAGGCAGCAGTAAACTGCATCGAGGTTTAGCATGGAAATAAGCTGTTAGCCCCCCTGCTTCCACTAGGGATTGCTTTTTTTCTATGGAAAATTACAGTGTTCTAGTAAGCAGAGAAATGTGATCTATTTTGGTTGTCTGAGAACACCTGGACCCCTAAAGTGAGGTGGCCCAGTAAATATTGGGTCTCCATGTGGTTTCTTACTGTGTTTTGGTAAGCGTGGCTTCTAGGATGGACAAAAAAAAAAAAGGGAACTGTGGGTTTCAGCTGTTGTGACAGGACGTGAGGAAAGGGGCAGCTGTGCTCTCTGAAGGGTTTTTAGCTGTAAATGACCCAACTGTAGGTGATCTGGGAACAAGGCGAATGTCAAAGACTGTGAAACCACCAGTATTCTACCTAGGTGCCTGGCTGTGGCTTTGGGATGCTTTCTGGGGCATCTTCCATGGAGTCTATCTTTGAGGCTAGCCTAAGCTTTAAAAATGAAGCTACTGATAGAATTATGTGAAAGCTTGAGAAATGCAACTGTACTTATGTACTTAACTGCATTTTGTATAATCAGTGTCTAACAAATGCTAATGAAATTAGTCTGCTCTGTGAGGGAGGAAAGTATCATCAATTTTGTTTTAAGAGAGTCAAAGAATTAGAACTGATAAAGATCCCATAGGAAGCCGGTGGCAGAGTGAGGAAATCCACCCAGCTTAGTAAAGTCCCACTGCAATGCTAAATCCAGCAGCATCAAGGCTTTTTACTCTTCTACATGCCAGAGCTTGCAGCTGAATCCAGTCACGCTTTTAAGACTCTGAATTGTATTTATTCTGATTTTAAAACAAACAAAAAAAAAAAAACCATGGGAAAAAATGGCTTTGTCTTTGCTAACCTGTATTGAAGGATCTTTTATTTACTTCATGCTAAGAAAAAGCCACTGTCTTTTTACTGCAGGTTGCTTGGCTGGTAGTCCTTATCATGTTAATCTTGTGCATCTTGTTAAACTGGTAGTTAAACGGATACAAAAGACATATCTAGAAGGGCAAAGAAACTCATGCTCGTGCTGGTCTGTGCAATCCCGTGCCCCTGTGACTGCTGGCTCTTATGTCCTCTGTTCTTTCTTGCTGTTTTCAGTCAGTTTGCTGTCTTTTCTTCACATGGTAATCCCTGTAGGATGGAGATGCTGCTTTTCAATACGTTCATGCAGTTCAAGGCCAGTAGAGTCCTGCTTTGCATTGCTGCTGTTGCTCAGTGTCTTAATGCCGTAAGGCGAGGTGTGAAGCCACGTAACCCCATCTCCTCATCAGTCTTGGTTGACTTTTATTATTGTTATGTTAAAAATCGTATCCCTTCTCCATAGATTTAGCATTTCACCATTAAGCAGTTTATCTAGTCTATGACCATACTTTCAGTTAGGTATGATGAGTGAGGCTTTTTTCTCCCATCCTTGTTTTAGGACCACGTGGTCCATGTGTGCCATTCCTGTGTTACGGTAACGACAGGGCAGCCTTGCCTGTATTACCAACACTTTCAGTGCACCAACCCATGATTTTTATTAGACAGATATTAAATATCCATTGAAGATTATTAATTTTGAATTTATGGTATTGCGTACTTCATGTCTGGCTGTTTCCTACTTGTTTTTTACACAGAGAGTTTAACATAATAGTCAGCTAGTCTTAATCTTTCATACTTGTAACAGTGTAGGACCTTCCATCTCTGTGCGCTTAGGCAAAGATATACTACATACTGTAAATCTTACTCTGTTTGTTGGTTTTTTAATTAATGGTGACAGCGCAGTCACTTTAAGTGGTTCTTTGAAAGTGGGTGGTCATATTGCATGTGTCAGTGGGGCTTCTGGGGTGTTGATAGTACTTGAATTTTTTTTGTTGATGTGGATGATGGGATGAAGAGCATCCTTACCAGGTTTGCAGGTGACACCAAAGGAAGAAGAGTAACGGCACAGCAGCCTGGGATTAGGCAGGACCTCAGCAAGCTGGGGGCTTGGCCCAGCAGAACTTCATGAGGTTCAGTGAAGACACATGTACCTTGAATAGAACAGCCCCATGGAACAGTGTGGGCTGGGAACTGGTTGTCTAGGGAGCAGCTTTGTGTGTGTGGGTTTTGGTTGTTTGTGGGGTTTTGGTTGAGTTTGGTTTTGGTTTTGGGGTTTTTTTAAACAAAATAAACCTGGTGAACACTAGGTTGAGTCAGCAATGTGCCCTTGCAACAATAAATGCCAACAGCTCGGCTGCGTTAGCAAGAGTGTAGGCAGCAAACTGATGCAAGCGGTTATCCTTGCCTGCCATTGGGAGAATAGAGTTGGGAGACTGCCCAGTTTTGGACTCCTGAAGACGTGGATGTCAACAAGCCTGAGGGGATCTATCAAATGGCTGCTGAGATGACTGGAAGGCTGGAGGTGAGATCTCATTGCTGTCTTCAACTGCCTAATTTGGGGCTACAGAGAAAATGGAACCCACATTTTCTCAGAGGAGCCCCGTGATGGGACAGGAGGCAGTGATCTGGTGCCAAGGCCTTGATGCGGTGATGGGAGTAAAGATTTTATTGTAATGCTGACTGGTTATAAAGAAAAAAATGTTCATGGTGAGAGGGGATTATTAGCAGGAACAGGTTGCCTGGAGAGGCTAAAACTTCGAAGCCTCATCTTGTTTGATCCTATATTGCTTTACATGGGGTGGGGGGGTGGGAAGAGCTAATATCCGAAGTCCAACAGAAAGAACCAAAATCAAGTCTGGTATCCATCTGTGGGGAGTCCCCATCCTTGGATATTCTCAAAAGTCAACTAGGCAACTTTGGGTTTCATTATTGAACTTTGGAATGAGCCCAGCCTTAAGCAGGTGTTGGAACGAGATGGGAAGTTAAGGGGGACTCTGGAGATCCAGTCTGACTGGGGTTTTTGTATGGTTCTATGCAGCTACCTTGTTGGCGAAGGGCTTTTGAAGACATCTTTTTATACAACTGTATTAAGCTGTCTTATACTAAGACATACATAATAACATAAACGTGTTTTTTTGAGGCCACAGGCAGTGCCAGTCTAGCTCTGGAGTGTGTGTGTGTCATTTCAAGCGTTTTGTTGGAGGAAGAGCTTATTGACTGAACAGGAGAGGGGTTTTTGTTTTCTTCTGGCTTCTCTAACGTCAAAGAGCAGAGCCAACAAGAGCTGGTTTGGAAAACAGTTCTCTTACAAATAGAAATGCTCTCAGTGACAAACTACTTGTTTGCTCGCACAGCTAGGCTGGGGCACTGCTCTTCCCTTGTTTGTTTTTGTTCAAAAGTCCAGATATTTGTAAATACTGTCTTTGTCCTTAAGGAAAGAGCGTGGCAGGATAGGAGCATACACGCTTCCAAGTGCTCGCATTCTCAAGTAAGGCCAGAGCGCCGTGTTTGTAATGCTGGCTAGGAGGCACGATGGTAAAATTAGAAAAAGGGGAAAAATAGGAATGAGAGCAAGATCAGTAAACAAGACAACTCTTAACTGTTTACAGGCATTTTCTTCCCCAAAGTACAATTTCTAAAAGGGAATGACTTCATCCTTTAAAGCAAGAATTTCAGAGAATAATTTGTCAATTTACTGTTTGGAGATTTTTGCACCTTGAATGTTTTAAGTGCTTTCCATCCCGATTTCAGGAGGCGGCAGGTAGCTCTGAAGGAGACAGTCGGACTGTAGACGATCATTATAGGTCCCTTCCAACTGAACTATTCTAAAATATTTAATACAGCTTTAACCCTTTATAAGCTTCTTTTGCCTTTATGGCTAAAGAACTTGTTTCCCTAAGTGTTAACAGGTATGAAAGCCTTCAGTCTGTGAGGTTGGTGGGTTTTATGGTACCCATTGGCGACTCTTTTCTGAGTCAAGGACTGTACTATCCTGTCTTTCAGCGTTGTCTCAAGGTAAGCTCCTGTGTCTGGAATATAATCACCGATTGGTATTGGATCCAGTGTTATGGACTGATGTCAAAGTAGGGGGTTACTCAAGAAGAACTTAGATTTTTATGTCTGTTCCCCCTCCATTTTTTGGTACTTAAAAATAAGGCTTAAAAGGAGAGAAGTAGGTGTGTATTCGTGTTATCCAGCTCTCAAGGACAGGCGGCTGATCCGATCTGACATGGATTTAATGATTTAAATGCAGTGAGTGACTGACAAGCTTGACCTGAGGCTGAAAGCTGGTCTCCCACCGCTGTTCCCTTCCCAGCACTGGCCGCCGCAGCTGTGCCTGAGCCCGCGCCTTGCAGCGAGCACGTGTGTCGTTAGCTACTCATACGTGCCTCAGAGGTGCAGGGACACTGGTCACAAGGGTAGAGGGTACGTGAGACAGTCCCTTGCTTTTTTCTTGTCTGGACTAAATATTGCTAAAGGTGCTACTGTTTTTCTCCCTTTTCCCCCTATACCTTCGTGCATGAAAATGCACTTCTGGGCATTTGTAACATAAAGCGTATCTACAGAATGCACTTAAAAAATGACTCTTCAGAGGCAAATACAGATATTTGTGCGCACCTCAAGCTACAATCTAGTCAAGTGCTTTTAAGCCCTATGTCTTGTAAGCAAGGGTCCTCCCATTTTTTTGTCAGAGCGGTGCATGTCTGGCCTTACAGCTGCAAGTGATAAAAGGTGATGTGGGGCTGAATCCGCGCAGGTGTGCAAACACAGTGTTTGCTTACTCTGTTTGCTGCAATCTGAATCCTTCACTCCTCAAAGTATTTGTTTTCCCTGGAAAACTACATAGTACTGTAACGAGTATAACACCATGTTAAATATCATATAATAGGTAGGCTGGCTGATCAGTGTGAGAAGAAGGGGTGATTATATATATATATATATTTGGGTGAGGCCAGGAAGACTAACTAGCTAACAAACTGCAAGATCACCCCACCTTTGATACAGGACTGACAAAGCCTGTGTTGAATGAACACCAGTACATATGCTGTTCCCACTGGAATTTTGTCTTGCTGTCATTACCTTGATGAGTGGCCTTGAGGAAAAATGGCTCTTGCTATGGCTTTAGAAACGCAAGAGTTGCCTCGTTGACCCCTGCTGCTAAGGTTTGATAACTTCTACAGGCTGACCTGGACAATGTGTAAATACATTGCGATTAAGTGTTACTATTAGCTTCACAGAGGTGGGTACCATTCTGTGTTTCATCAAGTATGTGAAAGCAGTGAAACTGGGACAAGCGAGTTACTACAGGTAGGCACGAGCGTGTCTGTCTTCTCCCTCCTACTGCCTCAGCATTAGGAGGGTGGGCCCTGGAAGAAGGTGGTGTGTCCTCAAAGCATCTTCCTTGCCTTGCTTTTGGGTCTTCCTCGCCTGATTCCCAGGCTGAGGGTTGTGGAGGAGACCCCAGCTCTTCAGGGTGCGTAGTTCGGACGGGAATAGGGCCCTTTTGTTCCCACATTCCTCTTGCAACCCCTGTTTTATAGAGTCTCTTATACAATTTCTCCCAGTTGCCAGGAAATTACTGTATAAGTAACAATCCGAGACGTGCCCATGCAACGTAGAGACAAGAAAAAACAACCGACCATTCACTGGGGTGATTTTTTTATTTTTTTTTTTCTTGAAGAAAGACAGGTGCTATTTGAGTTGAAATAAATACAGTCCTTTTTGGACTCGGGTTGTGTATCTGAGCAGAGGAGTGTGGCAGTGCCTTAATGTAACAAATGTTTTATAATGTTCAGTTTTATTATACTGCACTGTTAAAAATGCTGTCGCAGGGGTCTGGATACCAAAACTGGGATACAAATTTCTTATTAAAGTAACAATTGAAATGTTCCAGATAAAATATTTATATACAAGTGAGGAACTGAAGTGTATAATCTGGTTTAGTACAGTGATTCATTATTTCAGCAGTACTCATGTATTATACATTTCTGTTTATTAAATATCAAGTAGATTATGCAACTGTTTTTAATTATCCTTCTGAGCTGATGCCTCTTCTGTTGAGATAGGTAGCTACTACAGTCAGAGGAATGGAAATTAGTAGTATTGCAAGAGGAAAGCAACAGACTGAAGACACCAAGACCAGTACAAAATGCTGGTAACAATGTTCTTTTTCTGATGCCACGTAATTTTGCGTATTCTTAGTGCCTCTGCATGTGAAATAAGTTTTGTCTGGCCTCAGATTACTAACTTTATTTTAGCAAAACCACCCAACAAACTCTTAATGTATTTTTAGGGGTGTAAAAAAGACTTTGAGCTTCTGCCTCTGGTTTTCCATCCTTTAGCCCTTTCTTCTAGGTAGTAAGCTTTTTAGTTCACGATCTTCTGACTTCTGCAAGTGGTGATGCCCTTTATTTAAAAATAAATAAGACAAAAATAACCCCAAGAAAACAACCCCCCAGACCAGACAGTACCTTGTAACTGGGGACTGAGCTTATTTTTAGGCACATCTGACTTTTGTCGCATCAGTGGAGCAGTGTCATATCACTAAAAACATTACAAGCATACTACTAACCTTTGCGAAATCGATCCAAAATGCGATTTCAGATTGCAGAGTGATAATGCCAGCGTGAGACTGGAAGATGTTTTTCCCGACTCCCTGTCTGAGAACTCCCGGAGGGAGAAGGGGGGAGTGTGGAAGTGGGGCTGTGGCTGGGGTGGCCCCTGTGCTGTCCCTGTCCCCCTTGGAGTGACTTGGCAGGGAGTATGACAGCGTGCATTTCAGGTGCAAGTCTATTGGAATTCGATGTGTTTCTCGCTGGTAATTTAAGTAACAAAGTATTTAGTGCTGCTTTTTCTGGATGGGTCTCTCTTTCTGTGTGTTAAGACTAGCACGATTGTAATGAGTGAGTATTTTCCTTCACTTCAGGTGAACCAAGTAGTCGTCCTTTACGGTGCATGTTAAAGCGTGTAAGCCAAGAAATTTCTTTTCTATGTGAGCTCGAGTGTAGCTGAACACAGTCGTTCTGAATGCAGGCAGGTAAGACAATGAGCAAGTAAAAGCAATTAACACTCCCCACCCCCCTGTTTCAACACATGAGGCATAGGCTGCACTTTGTAGCTTTTCTCCAGAGCCACCGTTTCCCACGTTCTTTGCCTGAAAACGGCAAGTGTTGGATTTTCTCCGGGCACCTTTGTTGGGGAGGGGGGGCCCCAGCCAGCGGCTGTCGGGGCTGCCCGGCTGAGTTGCTGTTGGTATAGAAAGGAGTAACTGAAAGATGGTCTGACTAGCAATAGTCCCGTGGCCGTTTGTCATAAAATGTTTGAGCCATCTGTTGCTAGAAAAACTACCCCAGTCTACCACCTGGTGTTTCACTGAGCCTAGGGATTTATTCTAGATAAGCACTGGTTTACTTAATAAATATTGAAAGGGGGGAAAAAAAATTGAGAATGTCGGGGCGGGGGAAGATGTGATAGTTTTTCTCTGTTTTATTGAGTGCTGAATAATACTGTTTGGATCACTGTCTCCTTCCATGGTTCGCATGTCACTGAAAACCATTTTCTTTTCATTTTGAAAACTGAGGATGAAGAGTAACGTTAAACAGATACAACACTACACAGGGATTGGTATAAAGTTCTGAGCAGCATATGATTTAATTTGGAGTTGTGGATGGCCACCTGCTGTACTTTTGTTCTTGTGGCAATCTGGCAAGTGGCTGTGCTATTTCGGTGCTTTTATTTGTCGGGTATGTTAGGAACCATCCAGGAGAGCTGCAGACTGCCTGGGCTGGCACAGGCTGGTGGAGGGCTTGGCTGCTAGCCCCTTGCATGCAAAAAAAAACCCCAAACCCCAAACTCTAAAGGATTTTTTTTTTTTTTATTTTTTTTTTTAGTGATCACAAAGTGCATCATTGTGTTACTGTCATATACAGGTAAATTATAACTTCATCATAGGCTGACTGCCTGCCTTTTGCTAATCTTTAAAATAAAAAGGACTGCGCTCCTCTTGGATAATGTAATTCCCAGGGCTGTGCCAGGATGCGCTGCTTGTGCCCTCTGCAGCTGTATTGCCGGGGAGGTGCAGGAGTAGCTGGCTTCTGTTTCGAGGTGTTGGGAGCAGGCTCAGCTCAGGGCAAGACAAGTCTCTTTACATGGGTGGTTTGGGGTTTTTTTTGTTTGTTTGGTTTTTTTTTTTGTTTGTTTGTTTGGTTTTGTCTGTTTTGGGGTTGTCTGTTCTTTTGTTTGTTTGTTTGTTTTTGTTTTTTGGTGTATGTGTTTATTTTTTTTTTTTTTTAAAAAAAAAAAAACCCAACCCAGAGTATTCATGATGTGTCCTTCAGAGAAAGCAAGTGATGCTGTTCTCCATCAAGTCATTTGAATAAAAACCCCAGCCTAGATCTGACAGCTGCAGTCTGCTGGTGGTAACTCTCAGCTTCCTCCCACTTCGTTCTTTCACAGGCAAATTTTGGTGCCCCCAGTAATGTGGGAAACGAATGTGGGAATTATTTAAAAGTTTTTTTTTTTTTTTTTTTTTTTTTACCATTACTTTCTGTTTCTTCATCTAATGAGGTTTGGTTTTTTGAGGTTGAGTACTGCTTAGAAAGCCAAAGGATGGGTGGGAAGAAGCACTTGATTGTGTAATTTTCTGAATACTTTATGATAAAGCACTAGATGTAGAATAGTTTTTTTTGTAGCATGTTATGTTCAAATTTATGTAAGAATAGGGAGAGCATTTACTGCAAAATGAATGCTAAGGAAGAGTATACACACCTGAAATCCTTCTATTGAAATAAGTAATAGTTAGTATCTAATGTTTTGATTTTGAAATACACTGGCAGTATTTTGTAGCCTGTATTCAGATCTTGATAGTTTGAAATGAGTTGTCTTCATTTAGTTGTCTTTTAAGCTACAGAAACAACGTGATTTTTGTCTGCAGAGGCTCATATTCTTTCCCTAGGAGATGCAGTCAGAAACAGTGAGGAAGACAGCATAATACATACTCCTATCATCGTTTGAAAACTTATTTGTACTTGCCTGTTGTGATTAAAAGTGCATTATGGACAGATTTCTGTAATTTTAAAAGCAGCAGCAGACCAGTGTTGTGTGTTTTTTTTTTTGTGTAGTTTTTGCTGACCGGCAAAAAAAAAAAAAAAAAAAAAAAAGGAAAAAGGAAAAAAAAAATAATGTGTTGAGCAACTATCAAAAATGCATTCCTGTGTCAGCTTGTTCACTGACAAATGCTGGCCTCTTGTATTCTTGTTTCCAACGTTTATTTTGACACATCCTGGAATCTGCTTCACTTGGGTCGGTTCTGTCTGCACTGAACTGGTAGGCACTGAAGTGTCTTTCAGCTCTCGTGTGGATGCAGATTTTGTAAACAAACAATGCTGTAGGCTGGCGTAGGATGTCAGGCACTTCATAGGTGGCCCGTGAGGAGCGTAGAAGGATCGCATTTGTCCGTTGGATGGGATTTTGCCCCTTGCCTGTGTCCCTGCTGCGTGCCCCGTTTCCTGGAGTTGGGAAGAAGTGGGCGAAGCAAGCGGTGGAGAAAATGAGCTTTTGACACTCGAGTGCCAGCAGCGTTACAGCTCTTTCTGCGGTAGAAATACCGTACCTTGAATTATAACAGCTCGTCAGCTGCTAACTAAATCACTCCGTAGGGCCGGCTGTTGTAACACAAGCCGGTGTAGCCGGTGGCACCTCAGCTTGTTTCTAAAGGAGTTGAGTTACGAACTGGAAGCAGCTGCAGCAAAATGCTGCCCTGCTTCTCCGGAGAACGGAGCATCCACGGAGCATCTTGGTGGTACGGCTGGGGCTGCTCCCAGTACCTGCTGCGGCCGCCTTGTTTTTCCTACCCGGTCCCACAGCACGGCTTCTGCAGCCCCTGCGTTTCGAAGAATGATGGGTTTTACGCTAGCAACTCGAGTGCACTAAAAGGAGCTCAATATTGTTGTGGAAATAAATCCTGAACTCCTATCTCTCACAGCTTGAACTCATCGGTTTTCCTTAAAATGGGAACTGAGAATATGTTCAAACAGGAAAAGCTTTTGTGGGAGTAGTTTTGTTTTGCAAACCATGAGTATGGTTAGGTGCAGTAGACGCATAGAATGGTTAAGACACTAAAATTTTAGGATGCAGGCAGCTAACGTTTCTGTTGGCAGAAAAATTGACGGTTTTCCTAAATTACTCGTTGAAAAAAACCCCCAGCGTACTAGGGGTTATTTAAGTTGGAGAAATCTGTCAAATAGAGTTGAAGTGCGCTGGGGTGGATATGGAAAAGCATGCTTTACCTTGACAAGTACTTGATAACACAGGAATTATTAACAATTTGATAACACGGGCCCATGCCTCAGTTCTGCAGTGCTGAAGGAACTCTAGCTGAAAAAATGTCTAGCTTATTATTTTGCGGAGAAAGAAAGAAATGTGAAAACTCTTCCTTTTGATACTGACATCTTGGAAATGCTTGAGTGAAGGTAAATCCACAGTCTTCACTGGAGCAGTATATGCATGAAGGCTGATACATGCTCAGCACCTTTCAGGACAATTTACCATGGAGAGTCCACGGTCAATTTATTTAAAACATGCTGGGAAGAGCGCAAGCAACGCGGCTGGGCTCAGCTAAACTGTTTTGTTGTGTAAACATTGTGAATAAGCTTCGTGGAGTTGTTGCCACAGATGGACTGGGGAAGGGGAGCGTGCCCGCTGGTTTTCTGGGTGCTTCTCCGAGTTTTTCCTCAGGTACTTGTGAGTTTTTCCATCTCAGACCCGTTGAGGTCCAGCCTCAGGGATGCGAGTTTGCCAGCTGGCTGGAGCCAGGCAGTTAACAACTCCTCCTTTACTCGCTTATGTGTTTTTTGGTGTTTTCTCTGGAAAAGAGAGTGTCTCCAACGCTGTGTTATTTCCTAAAAGGTTCCTTTGATTTAACCTTGTAAAGTTAAATCAGTCACGGGAGGCAGGTATAATTAAGTCCGAGTTATTTAAAGCCAAACTGGCTCCCTCGTAAAGTTGGAGTTTGATACCCCTCAGAGGGTATCGGGAACGGCGTATCGAGGGAGATGGGTTTACTCATCCGTTTGACTCTCTGCCAGTCGCCTCTCCGGGACGGAGGGTTTGTGCAACGCGCGGGCAGTGAAAGTCTGAATGTGGTTCATTTTCTGCTGGGCAGTTTTTTGGCTGGAGTGGCTCCGATGTTGTAACGCACTTAAAGGGAAAGCTTTGTCCACTGAACTGGAAAAAGTTGTAGCCACTCTGTCTCTTGTTTCCCACCATGTGAGGCCGGCTACGTCGTGACAACAGGGTGATGGTTTGGGTTTTGGAACATGGTTTTGGTTTTAATGCTTGAGTGACTTTGAACAAGTCGCTCTTTACTTTTGGAGGCTGTAAAATTGCAAGAAAGGAGGATATACCTTGTGGGTATGAGGGTAGAAAAATGGTTCTTGGACAAAAGAAAGGATTTGTGATCCTGGGATGAAAGCTGATAGATAAAACGCAAAGCAGCATTATTCTGAGTGTGGGGTTTTTTCTTTTTTTTTTTCTTTTTTTTTCTTTTTTTTTCTTTTTTTTCTTTTTTTTCTTTTTTTTTCTTTTTTCTTTTTTTCTTTTTTTCTTTTTTTCTTTTTTTCTTTTTTTCTTTTTTCTTTTTTTCTTTTTTTTCTTTTTTTTTCTTTTTTTTTTTTCTTAATAATACGATTATTCTAGCATGCAAAAAAACCCCAAATAAAATAAGCAGCTCTACCATATGATGACATACTGAAACATCTGTCTGCTGTGTATGCTTACCAAGCTACCTCCCAGGTATGCATAGTGCTATTCGAGTAGAGCCTTCTGCTAGGGGTCGTAGCGAGCCAGAAGGGTATCCAGTTATTCCCATGTATCATGACTTGTCAAGGGATGTTTCAAGAGATTTTTGTTTATTTATTTATTAATTTTGGTTTTTAACAAGGCACGTATTAACTCTTATTGTGCAGCAATTAACTCTTTTACAAACAGTGAAATTCATTAAACTTAACAGCATGCTGGAGGTAGTTGAGAAGATAATTATAGCCGCTTGCTTGGAGACAGGGAAAATAGCCTTCAGAAGGTGGGCTTTTTTCAGGCGCTGACTTGATTATATTTCCACTTGCCTCTGGCATGGTTTCTAGCAGATTTATCTTTTTTTATTATCATGCCAGAAAAGAGCCTTTGAAATATGCAATTTTATGTTAGCGTAGCAGTTTCCCCATCTGTCCCACTGTTCAAATTTGAATTTATTAACTCTTCCAAAATAAAAAGTTCATAGTTTCCATTAGTATGCCTGTATTCTCTAATGCTGAAATATCAAACTGAGCAGAGAAAGTCAAAATTAGTGATTTTTTTTTTTTTTTTTTTTTTTGGTAGCAAGATTATCTATGCGTATTCACTGTATGTGTAGATAAGTCTGGTGAAAGTTGCAGCTACAGTGATGACTGCATGAAAACTTTCACTGCAAATTTTAAATTGTTATGATTACTGTGCTTTTTTCCTCCCTGCTACTAACGGCACTTTGCAGAGTTCTAGCTAGAGCTTCAGACGAACTTACAGATAAGAAGGTCAAATCCTTTTTGAACTGAGGTTAAGACTTCAGCCTGGCTGTTACTGCAGTGTGTAAAGGCAAATGCATCCAGAAGATGACCCGTGCATACGCAGCCGGAGATGCAAGCTGACCATTGATCTGTTGGTCACTCTTGCGTTTTGCAAGCCAGAACTGGTCAAGAAGCTTACGGTCAAGAAACACATTCTTCTTGTTCTACCTCTGCCCTCCCTCCATCTCTGGTCTTCTATTTACTCGCTCAGCTGATCTCAGGAAACGAAGACATGAGGTCATGCTTTATGGAAGTAATGGAAAACACCTCTTTTTCTGTCATCTGCTTTCTCCTTAACGATAATCCACAAATTCTAGCAGTGCAGATCTCTAGAGGCTAGCTTTTCAAATCTGAAAGGCAAAATTTCAGCACTTACAGATTCCCGATTAAGCACAGGTTTTCATGGTGGTGATGAGTAATTATGCTCTTCACCTGTTTGGTTTTTTTTTTTTTTTTTTTCCTTACGGGCTCATTTCAGGCAGCAATGAACATGATCCATTTGGAAATGGTCACTGCGGGGTATGGCTCTCAGCTGCTGGCCCCACTGGAAATTTCGGTCTGCTTGTGCCCCAGTGGTGTGTTAACTTAATACAACGGTGATCATAGCTTCTCTTAATTGCTTACCTACAACAAATTACCATTATCCATTCTGGCCACTTTTGAGTGGCAGTGAAAGGAGAGTAGGAGGCAAATATATGACAGGGAGAGGTTAGCAACTGGATAAAAATTCTGCATTTCTCAAAGTTAAACAAGAACCTGCCTGCCGATGGGGTCAAAAGGAAGGGACTCTGGCCACCCTTTCTTTGAGTTTTAACAACTTATTGTTCCCCCTTCAGTAGAATTCCTCATTAGGCATCTGTTCGTAGTTTCTCCTTGTTTGTATTTCATTCTGAGCCTCATCGTTTTCTTGGCGTGGCGTGCAGACAGCTATAGCTCAGGGGCTGGGCAGCGCCGGTGCGGGAAGGCAACCCCCAGCCCCCAGCGCACCGAGAGATCTTGTCGTCTTGTGATCAGACACGGGAATCCATATACTTCTCTGTCCAACAGCAGAAAGCACTTCGACTGTGCTGTTCTTTCAGCTGGCAAAATATAGCACTGGGAGAGAAAGTGAAAAAGCTGAAGTGAAGGAAAGTAAGCAGTAAGGCAGGAGGGTCTGGGCTTTTAGGCAGCATACCCTATAGGAACCAGCAATGACTGCAGGAATGGAGTGCCTGCTGCTTTGCCTTGCTGTATGTGTGGCATTAGAATAGTATTTATTTTTTTACTTATTATTCAATAGTTACAGGAAAAATGCATTTCGAGAAGTTGGTAACTTGCACAGTGAGCTTACACTTTGAGATAAGCAAATATATAGTATTTTAATTGTTCTGCAAGATGTTTTTTGCAACCATTGCAGAGCTTAATATTATTTTTCTAGCAGCGCTGCTTTTATGTAGCAAACAAAATTTCCGTAAAGTATTAGTGCCTTAATACATACATGAGAAGTCCTAGTCTGTTAACCTTAGTTCATGAGAATTGTCTCTTACCACACACCTTTTCTTAATTTTATACATAACTTGGAAAGCCACTGTTGATTGAAGTTACTTATAAACAGTGATAAGTAGTTGCTGACAGATCCAAACCAGATAACCACTTGGTGAAAACACAAACATCCTAAAGGAAAATGTTCTGAATCAAGCTGAGAGCGTATAATACACAATTCTGAAATGACACGGACGTGGTCTTAACAATCTTTTTGATGATAATTGCAATTCCATATACTGTAATCTTAAAAAATAAAAAATCCTTGATATCAGTTGAACTGTGAAATTTAGAGCGTGTGTTATTCCGAGTGGAACGTACATGTTCTGAGAACTGTGTCGGGTTTGGGGGCTTATTTACGTGCAGTGATCACACAGCAGTCTAAACGAACGTGTGAGATACAGCCTGGTTGTCTTGCTCCGCACTGAGGATGGCTGCCCTGCTCACCAGGAAATAATGTTCTGCAACTTCTTGCATTTTTAACTGACTTTAAATTACTGGATGCCACCGTAATAATAAATCCACAGTAATCCATTGCATACCTATGCTGAGCTTTGTAGTGCCTTAATATATGTCTGTGCATATATGTCAATTATGTGCAGCTGTTGAAATGTGTTGTTTCTTCAAATGTTTTACTTGAGATAGAGAAGAATTGTGATCTTTCTGCTTGTGTATTTTTAAAACAGTATAGCAACTGCTTGTTCTGGCTTTTGGCATTAAGCTGAAAGCTTATGATGGTGCTGTCTGCAAGGGGGAAAACCAGTTTCCAGTTCTTCTGGGAGAGCATTAAGGAAGCCGGTGTTACTGTGTTTGTAATTCAGTTGTCTTGAGTCATCCCATGTTGTCAGCCTGGTGGGAATGGGTTCCAGCAGCACTTGTGAAACTTCAGGGTGGGATGACAGATCTCATAGGCATTGGCAAATCACGAAACGCTTCCTGTAATCTATCTACCCCGCTGTACCTTGCCTTCCAGGCCATCCTTCTTTACATTCCTTCTGCTCTACTCATTCCTGTATCACCCGCTGCTTCCACCTTAGACTGGCTCACCCCAGTGCCCTCTGTTTTCCCTTTTGTGGCCAGGCTACACCGAAGTGCTAGTAGCAGCTGGCAGGCCAGGCTCCCATCGACATGCTCTTTGATTTATATATTATTATCTTTTTTTTTTTTTTAAATGATGCTCCCCTCCTCATTCACCTCCGGAAAAAAAATAAAAATCTCAGAAGAACACAATACACAAGAACTTTGGTCTAAACAGCACGCTAACAGGGAGTACAGAAGATTCCTCGTTAATTATTTTCCTCTTTGTGGCTGGCACACTAGCAGTGAGGTTAGGTTCGATTAGCCTTCTAGCTATGCAGAGGAGTTCAGAAGTAAAACAGTAAAACGGTGAACTTCCAGCAAAAGTGCTTGAACCGATCTTTAAGCGTTCTTCGGAAATGCTCATGCAATCTCCGCTGCTGGGAATGGGGAATAAAGAGACAAGACAAGTCAGAATGAGTGACTTGAAGTGTTAAAGGCTTTTTAAATACAGATTTTTTTGTGAAAAATGGTTGAATGAGAGGTCCCTTCTGAGTTTAAGCTTTCATTTAATAAATTGAGTCTTCCTTTTTATGTAATAGTTACATCCTTATTGAAGTCAGTGTAAGAACCAACTTTGACTAAAACCAAGAAATGCTTGAGATGGTCTTTCGTCCACATACCAGCCTGTATTTCTATGTGCTGCATTGATGCATTTTGTTTTATATCAGTAATCCTTGATTAATTTAGAGCATTGACTTCTCTGAATGGAAGACCGTGGGTGTTTTGTTCCTTCCCCCTTTTCTTCCTTCGGTGTAGAAGTGGATGAGATGTTTCGAGGGTTGGAATGGAGATCAGATGGGATAACAGGGAACACTGTTAACTCTATGTAGATTGAAGGATCCACAGTGAAGACTTCAGGTATAATAATTCTTCCTTTACTGCCCCTTCAGCCCACTTCAGTCTCTATCTAGATATGTGCCGCTGCAAGAAGTTGATAATAACTAACCAGATGGGGATGAAGAGATTAGTATTTAAGAGCACTTGAAAATTTAAGTGAAAAATGTGTATTACCTAGACGTATGCTATTGCTGCTGGAAAAAGAGTATTTTAATGGTCTCAGTGTTTACCTCCCCCCCAATTTTAGGATGTTGAGGGTACAAAATCCAGTTACAAAGGATTTGGTTGCTGCACCGGCTATGTCCCTGTAGGTGGATTCTGTACACGGAATTACAAAGGCCTCCGTTTGTATCGCTTGCTCACTGAGGGTTTTCTGTTTGTCAGTCCTTTCTGAAGCTACTGATGAGTATTTAAGACCCTGTTTTAGGGGGAAGGAGAACACGTGAGAAGCAACACAATTCAACTCAGGTAGGTGCTCTTAATTGGTACAAGAGGTCAAGGTTGCTTAAATCTAACAAACTTAAGATAATAAATCAGATCATAGCGTGGTCAGCGTAAGAACGTACTAAACATGCACACACACACCCCGACATGACCTGTTATTTTGTTTTACCAGCTGAGGTTGATCTCAGAAGTTGTCCCCTAAGGCTAACTAATGTCTACAGTACTGTCGACAGGCTATCAGACAGAGAGCAGTTGCATTTTCCTGTAAGATTTTATGAACTACTCTCCTACTCCACGTTGTAAGTTTATGCTTGGTTTATGTATAATCTGATGAAAGGGGGGTTCCCAGCTCACAGCGAGTTTCCCATGTAAACGCTTCCAGCTCTGAGCTGGTGAGCCACGTTCCGGCAGCTGGCCACCCTGCAGCCAAGCTATGGGGCTGCCCCCCTCCAAGTTACTATTGTAAATTGTCAAACTGTTTAGCACAGACGGATCCACCTTGTGAGGTCAGGAATTCAGACCTGGCTTATGTGAATTACTCAGCCGAGACCCCATCAGTCAGAGCCCACAGAAAGCTTCACCTTTGAGGCCTCAGTTCTAAAGCAAATTGATGTAAATTAATTTCTACAACAGTGCAATCCTAATGTATCACAGGTCTTGGAGAAGCAGCACACAGATGCTGAAAATTTGCTTTCAGAAGAATAAAACGATTGTTGGTTGTTTAAAATATCTTTCTGGCAAACCAGAAATTCTTATTTCAGCTTCTGCTGTACATTTTGCAGTGCTACTCGGGTACGTAGCATACTATACTTTTTTGAAATTAGGTAATGTGATTGTGTGAAGAAGTCACCCGCCCCTTCACTTTTCACTGTTTACACTCGTGAAAGTATGTGTGCACATAATAAATACTGCAAAAGGAAGATTTCTAGTGTCTGGTACTTCTTATAACTAAAATGTTACATCTGCCACGAATTGTTCATGAATTGTGGTCGTATCTTCATGCTTCCCTAGATTTTTCAGAGCTCAATTTAATTCTTTAGTCAGCAATACTCGTTAGTGAACCTCTCTTGTTTTAGTACTTAGGAGTTTTTGTTTGGATAATGATGTCTTCTAATAGCAGAGTTCAAGATTAAATGTTGACCTTCATAACCATAGTTCAGGATTATCTGATGTCTGTCATTAGTCTTTAGCCTATTCAGCACATTCAAGTGAATGTAAATCCTGCTTTGATAGAAACGAGGCCAAATTTCCCGGAGGCTGGCATAGACAAGCGTGAGATTTCTGTGTTTTCTGTGGACTGGGTTTCTACCTTGTGATTCTCCTGCTTGACAGACGTTCACTCTATCAGAAATCTTTGTGGAAGTGATGGTGTCTGAAATCCTGCATCAATAACCCCCGGTTTCCGAGAGGAATTGCGTGAACTAGTAATGTTCAGACAGTTGGTGGGTGGCAGTTGCCCTCCTCTGGGAGAGGTGGTTGATTCTTTAAAATACCAAATCATAAATGTTGGGTAGATTATTCCAAGTGTGTTAACTCATTATTTGAAACTATGGTTTTGGAAAACAGAAGTAACAAGAAGATGAACTTTTTCTACTAGGGCTTACTTACCTGCGATAATTTCATGTTTTGTGCATTATTTATTTTTTTAAAGCTGGTAATTAGTAACTTTGCTGCTCCTATTTGCTGCAGTTGGTGCTTAAAAAGTCTTGATGCCGTACAGTGGTGTTTGCGTTTCTTGTGAAATGGTATAGTGTCTTTGGAATATTTTATGAGCAGTGCTTGTTTGACGTGCGTTGGAAGTAGCTGGTTAGCCAGTAGTTTAGCCATGTAGCTTCTCAGGCACATAATTTTTAAGGTAAAAATCATATATATATATATGTATATGTTTGGGTTTTTTCTTGCAAACAAAATGACTTGTTAAATAGCTGGAAAACAACAATTGAACTGTCAGTCTGTAATTCTGTTATTTTTGTTCTTTACCAAGAACACTTTTTTTTTTTTTAACCTTGAACAAACAGTAGCTTCCTCAATTTCCCAAGGGGAGGGATTTTCTTCAGTCTTCAAGTAAAGCCGTGATCTGTGACTTTTTAATGAGAATTTCTTAAATTCATACCATATGACTGTATGATCTTATTTTGATACAGTTCTTTTAATGAATTTGGTAAGTCCCTCTCTATTTCCATGCCGTTATCACGGCAAACAGCGGTGACTGTCAGTAAAACTGGGAAGCTCTCCTTCCCTCCCCTGCTGCCCTCCCACTACCAGTGGCGAGGAGACCTTGGTGATAGTAACTGCTACTCCACTCTTCCAGGAAGCCTGCTTGTAAACAGAGATGTATCTTTCTCCCCCTCCCCATTGATTAGCTTTTACTGGGAATGCAAACAAACTGGTTTGGCTATTTTTGTATGCAACAGATGGGTGACTTCTGCTGGAGGGAGATGTGCTTGACAAATGGAAGTTCAGAGGCACAAGGTGCCTTCCTACGCAGCTATTTGTCCCTCTGACCTGTTTGGACTGTTCATCTGGTTTCTGAACTGAGCAGTGTTTTTTTTGTTTTTTTTTTTTTCTTTGAAAACGTCAAACATCACATTTAAGTGCGTCTGTGTTTTTACCGTAAATGTTGTTCTAATCAAAACAAGGTGATATTTATTTTTTGAACTGTGTCACATAAAGATGAAATCATAAATGGCTTTCAAACTGACAGTTTGGTAAGGATTAGTGACTGTGTGAAGCTGATTCTCTTCGGTGGGGTTTATCTTAGCGAATAATGTATTTAACATTCAGAAAGAAATAAGGAAAGCAGTAAAATTATCTGAGAAGAATTTAGACTAAGTTGAGACTTGTGTGGGAACAGTTCCTTCGCTAGACTGTAATTCTGTACTGAAGAAGGGTGGGGAATGTGGAATAAAGGTTTAATCGGGTGGCGTTAAGGCAGGTTTATCTAGAGATACGTAGGAAATGGGGGGGAGGGAAGTGGAAAATTATACAAAATGAGGGTTATATAAATTATATTTTGGCAAAGACAAACTAATATTAAAGGAATATCTATGCTGGGGAGCCCTAAGAATAAGGGGAAGGCTATGTACATTAGAACTAAAATCAGAGATCCTACCAATTTTGAAGTGGCACAAAGGATCTACTAAGGGTGTATATTTATCATACATCTTTGGCATGTCCTATACACATTTATACAAAATGCATAGATCCACTAGCTTTTTTGTTTAAAATGCCACGGACTATGGTCATGCTGGATGCCATAGACTATGGTAATGATGGATGCTAAATTTAACAAACCTCTGAAAGCTGGGAAAATTCCATCAGACCAGGAGAATACTGATATTGGGTTAATGCTGAAAGAACGATAACAGCAGCAAAGTGTGATGCTCCAGCCTGCTGATTTTTCAGCAGCTCTCTTTGTCCTAGAGAGAACTGCATGCTAGAGAAAAGATAGGAGAGGATAATTTCTAGTTCATAGAGGACACTGTTGCTGATAATCACGGAAAAAGCATCCGGTGCTGCTTGGGCTTGTACAGAACTGCCGGTCTGGTAGTTGTGTTCTTTCTGAAATATTGGCTGATGTCCACGTGGCAGGTGAAGTGCTGCAGTTATAGACGGAAGGGTACATATAGCTGGGGAGTCCGAGGGCAACAGGGAGAAGAATATAGACTTTTGAAGAGCTCCCAAGTACTTGTTGTGGTACGATTAAGAATCGAAGTGTGCGTTGTATGGATTGGGTAAATGCTGGAAGAGAACGGCTGGATAGATACTGACATACTGATATAGTCCGTAGCCTCAGCGGTGATTTCTCTAAGTTATCTCTATATGGCTTCCTTTTGTAGTTACACACAGCACATGCTGTGCTGGGGAAACTTGGCATCTGGAACAGTTTCTTTTCCAAGTTATGCATCCTTTTTGTTATGTCCAGCTTTGCAGAAAGAAAATTCATAATAAAAATCAAAATGTTTTGGGCTGTATTGGTCCATATTAAATCCAATAAATGTGTTGCAAATTTTCTAACATCAGGATCTGGAATACCAATAGAGTGGGAATAGTTTTGTAACATATTATTTAAACTGTATAGTAAGTTGAAAATGTGGGGAGTATCGTTGCCCGTTTTGATGTCAAGGTCAAATGCACACGATTTGGAATACAGAACATGAAATGGAATTAGCTTTTTAAAATTTATAACTTTTGAGAGTTATGTGCAAACTCTCAAATTATTCATGTACTTCTAGAGCTTGAGCAGTCCTATTGGATATTATAACTCATTGTGAACACCACACGTGCTCTGGTTTTGTGCTTTAAAATTGATAAAGCTAATGTATGAATAGTAAAATATTTATCTGCTAACTTTTCCTTCTGGGTTACCTTTTAAAGCAAAAGTTGTTAGAGGCACAGTTTGAGATAAGTTTGCTGCAGCAAATAATTCTTTTCTATTTTTGTGTTTTCTAATTTGGTATCTGTATTACCGGCGTTGTGATATTTCTGATACTGAAGACATTTCAAACTGGGTGGAAACACGGTTTATCTATCTCAGTATTATTTTAGATACAACTGTTTGCACAGAGAGGGAAATAATTTAGAAAATAGGTGTAGCAGTACAGTATCTCTGTAAGCTAACCTTGCTTTACACGTGGGGTCTTGCCTGAGCCTGCCTAATTCCCGTCAGAGGGACGATGCTCTTGCATATAACATCTGATAGCTTTTTCAGAAAGTGACAAATACTGGCAGAAATCATAGAGTAAGTGGGTATTCCGTAAATTGATATATATTGTGAACAGAGGTGGAAAGTAAGAGTAATTTTTGTACACTCATGGGAGTAGGGAGGGAAAATGTAGCTATAACAACATTTTAAGGGAAGTGCATTGGGAGTGAAGGCTCTCAAGTCTTCTGAAGGTCATCAGAGTAGATCTGGCCTTCACTTGACCCATGATCAGGGCACAGAACAGGGTAACAGCTTCAATTTGAAGGAAAAAAAAAGAAAGACAAGTGAGCAGTGCAGTGCTGTCTAGCTTTGTGGGAAAGGGGATTATGAAAACCAGGTAAGCAACCTAAGATGTTTGCTCATTAGTGTTTTATACTGGTAAATCTAATACGCCTTAAACAAACAAACAAAAAAATCCATCAGGTTGAGCTGCTTGTACCAGTGGTGCAGAACTTAGGTTTTACTTCTGTAATACTGTAGTGTGTTTTTAAATAAGTATGCATGTAATATATTGAAGTACATGCTTACTGTCCCGTCCTGAAGAATTTAACCAGCCTTCTGCTTGTGTGGGTAGGTCTATGTCCTACAGATACAGAGTTTTGTATTGCCTTAAATAAGGTTAATGTACACTTTGCTCTGCCGAGTGCTGGAGAAACCTGGAGCGTGCTGTCCGATGGCGAGATGTGAAATGTCAGTGAGTGGGGCTCAGAGTTTCAAAGGAGCTTCAGGGAGTGCGGTGCTCCGTTTCCCTGTTTGAGCTTTATTTAAAAGTTCTGATGCCCTCTGGCACCTGGTTAAAAACAAACTTCTGCTTGATGACGGGATGCTCTTTGTGAGTGTAGACTCTTCAGAATAAAGGCTCGATTACCTATTTAACACTTTGTGTGCAGGCTATAAGAAAAAATAATGATGCTCATTAATGAAGTAGTATTTCAAAGAAAATATTATACACTTCATGCAATCAGAGTCTGAAAAATGTACTTGAGTCACTATGGAAATTTGGAAGAAAGAATTGAGAAATCTTTTAGAGCAAATTTCAGAGGTGTAAGTAGTGCAGTTCGCACTTCTCCCGTCCTCTCCAATTCTGCACTGTTTAGGAACGGTGGAAGAGAATTTCTTTGAAACTCCTGGTAGGAGCAGATGGATTTCTTTTCTGAAGTTTCATAACAGGATGATAATTTCCACTGAGATTCAGTAGAATTCTGAGCTGCATTAAGTGAACTTAATGGAGAACATTGCATTATTTATTATCGCTTTCCTGGTGTGAGGTGTCTTGAAGTCTGCAGAGATGTGTATTGAATTAAAAATAGAAGCGAATTACAAATATGAAGTGGTTGCAAAGGAAATGCTGTTTGAGCAATTAATATTGCTTAGAGGCATTTAAATTTTGATGATGTTATTATTAACTGTTTATATGTTACAGAGAAACTTGAATGTTACGACTTTTGCATGAATTTACTGTGTGTCTGAGGTCCAGGTAGAGAGCTTTAATGCTAAGGACCTTTTTCAGTAGAGCATTAATAAGGGCATGGATCTGTTGTACAAAGCGAGTTTGGGAGCCCCAGGAATGTGCAGCCGGGATCTGCCTCCGTTTCCCTACAGAGCTGTGGGTGATCACTCATCGGACATGGGGCTGAGGGAAAGGTTAGAGATTGTTACAGGAACTTTATCTGTAAAGCACCTAGCTCATCTGGCACAGGACTTGCAAAATAACCTTTAAAAATTATTCATTACTCTCATGATAGATTATTATCTTTAAAAAGCCATTGATCAATAGCATACTGTAATGAGGCTTTTCTCCTGACATTCCTGGTAACTGGGATGGGAGATCAAACTGTGAAATCCTGGTAAAGTGTTTTAAACATGTCGTTTACTGTGCTCAGTTACTGCTGCTGATTATGTGCTGTAAACTTAGTACTGTGTGGTATTAGAGCCTGCTTGTTCTTCAAAAATAGAATATTCCTTCTATGTGTATGTACAGGTAAAGAGGTGCTATAAAGATGGTGGTATTAATCTGGGAGAGCTAAAGTTTATGGGAAATGTGGAAGAAAAAATAAGAAGGGAGCAGAGCTTTGGGAGTAAAGTAGTTGTCATGTGCCTGTATTTGTGTTCGAGCCACATTGGATTGCTGTTTGTTAGACATGCTTAGTGTTAAGACATAGGAACAAAACTTTGTTGCTTGAATCCTTTAAATTGTTCTGACCTTTCAGATGTGCATGTGACCTAAAACTTTCATGAGCCCATGCATTTATTATCATCACTATGAAATGCCTGGCAGTGTATTAAACTTGTAGAATATTATCTATTGTGAAAACTACTAGAATGATGTCTTGGTTATTTTAGGAAACATTCTTAGGCAAGCTAATATGCTTAGAGAAATTACCCCTTCAACTCTGATAGAAGTTACAGTTTTTAGGTCTTTAAATAATACATTTTGAACTGGATTTAGATGACTAAACTGGCATTAATTTTTCGGAGCTACTTCTAGGGCTTGTCTCTTTCTCTTCCTTCTCTCAGCACCCCACCCGCAAATGTTTTCCCAACCATACACATCAAAAAGCTTAAACCACAGTGGAAGCAAGTGTGCTGCATAAATTGTTAGTGACAAGCAGATGTAGCTACTCTGATCAGTCCCACCTCACAGTGGGAGCACACTAAAGCCAGCTTAGACTGCCTGATGCACTTTTGAGCTTCCTGCTTTCTAATAGCATCTTCTCCCTTCCCATGCTTAAGCGTCAGTGACAACAACTGAGTGGAGAATTTTTCCAGCAGTGTACTGGCAAAAGCAAAGTGCAGTCGTTGTTCGAGTCACCTGGGAATTTAATTTTGGTTTTATTTTTGATAATGTGATTAAAAATGCCTGAGTAGAAAAAGACGAAATCATGTATCTTCCCGTCAGAAGTAGGATTAGCTTCTTAAATAATCGTCACACACTTTTGAATCTCTACATATAACGACAAGCTCAACGTTTCAGTCTCTTCAGAAAATAAATTAGTCATATCTCTTCAGTTTGTACCGTAGCATGTGGTGCGAGGCCCTTCTGCACTGCTTTAACTTGATGCTTCAGGAGTGTGCTGCTTTCAGAAACTGTGATGAATCTGTGTGAGTGTAGAAGCACTAAGATGCTCCACCAATACTGAAACCAGGTTTTTCTGTCCAACAAATACGCGTGTCAAAATGCAGCCTGTAGAGAACTGTTGGGATCTTTACCATCCCAGATCTTTCAGGTGTGGTGTAAAACAATGAGAAATTTAAGATATTAATGAAGACTTAGTTAACATAGCTTCATAATCTATTGAGATAAGGCTGTTGGCCAAGTAGCCTGTTGCAATGAGTGTGCGATGTATGGTGAGGACCAAGAAACTTGAACCAGCTCTGATGAGCCACTCTGTGCTGAATAAGGCACTCATGACCAGGAGACTGAATCAAGGTATTTATTCCTCTGTACTTGGTGGGGCTTCACCTGGGTTACTGTGTTTTGGGTGTCGTGGGGGCAGTTGAGAGATGCAGGGAGATGGGAGCGGATCCATTGGAGGACTACTAAAATGGTCAGGCTGTCATGAGTCTGGCACATAGAAGGCCAGTGGGTAATCGAACAGCAGTCTGTAATTATTTGAAAGGCCACTGCAAAGATTATGGAACCAACCTCTTCTTGATCAGACCAGAAGACATAACAAGTGACAAGTCTTCTGGCCTTGGCTGGGTAATGACGTCGTTGGTAGTCTGCTTGTGAGCAGAAGGTTGGGCTAAGTGACCTCGAGAAGTTCTTTGCAACCTACGCTTCCCTCATTCTTTAAAAATGAGCTTAAACAGAGAGGATAAGAGACAGTATACTGTACAGTTTGTTACCTCTGTTGCTATCCAGATACTATGATTGTGAACAGGAATTAAATAAGACAGTCCTCATCTCTTCAGATTAGGAAGAGCTTCCTGGGCTTTACTGGAAGAGTTTAATGAATCGAACAAACAAACAAAAAAAGCTTACTAAAAAACATGATACAGTGCAGTTTGGACAGAATGAAGGTTCCAGTATTTAGGAGCTAAACCTTCTGTTTTGTTTCTGCCCTGTTCTTTGTCACTTGCTTCTGTCACCATGATCCAGTCCTTGTCTATCGCAGAATTCCTGACAAAAGCTAGGCACAGTGTGGCCACTCATGTAGCGTTTCCACGAGGGACAAAGTACATGCAGCTTACTGTTTGGAAAAGTTGTTATTGAGTTTTGTTCCCTTTTCTTTGCTGGATAGCTTCTGACAAGCTTTGTGCACATATGATGAAAACTATATTTAGTGGCTGTTGAGAAGGTTAGGTGGTTTTTTTTTCATCTAGTAGTCGTAGCTACCTAATTTTGAGTAACAAAAAGCCTTGATGGTCAGAATTTTGGCTGTCTTTCAGATCCGTGACTTTTCTTCCTCAGCTGCCCTGATGGTGTCCAAGAGAAAGTGAGTTGGTTCTTCTCTCCTTTGTTATCCTCGACTTTTTATCACAATGTCCCATGTCAGACACAGCATAGAAACCTTCAGGGGTTTTGTTCTGATGGCTCCATAGAAGAATATTGTCAGTACCACGTACTGCTCTGTTTGTTTAGTCCATGTAAATTCTGCGCCCTCTTTTTGGATCTTAATCTTCCTTAGCTGATAGAAAAAATGTCCTGGTGCATTATACTTACCAAATAATAGTATAAAAAACCAAAGAGAAAAGTACTCATAATAGATTCTAGAACACCAACCTCTCTTGATGATCCTTTTTCAGTTTCTAGGTAGTCTGTTACTGAGAAGCATACTACACCTCTGGGGGAAAAAATTAGATTATTTAATTTTCATTCAACAGTAATTTCATTTTTTAGCTATTGTGTCAACAAGGTTTTATATTACAACCATTGGCCATGCATGCATGTAACTTGAAGCCTGCCTGGACTTTGAACCTGAGAGGCAGTGTAGTATTGCACAAATTAATTAGAATAATAGTGCGCCCTAAACTGCACTTCTTTTATGTTTGAAGAGATGAATAGAACTAAGAGTGGGAAGGTTGATAGGTAAAGTAGAATAAATGGTCAGTTAACAAAACATAAAGGAGAGATACGCCACAAATACTACAAAGGAATATTATAGTTCCTGCAGGAATACGTGTAGAAAGGACAGAGGAAAAGAGTAAGAGTCAAGTGGGTTATATGGAAGTTCACTGTAATGATTTTGATTTCCATTTCTTGAATCTGTCCCTTTCCAAGTGAATTTACAGGAGGTTTCCTTTCACTGGTTTTGAGACAAGTATATCCGATTAATAGTCCATCTATATATGGAAAAATCAGTTCAGAATAGGATTAAATTTTGAAGTTTGAAGGGGGAGAATGAAGTCTTGCTTTTTTGAAGTAGTAGAAAGAATGCAAAAGTGCACTTGAAGGAGGAAAGTAGTGGTAGAAGGTGAAGAGAAAGGCCAACATTGCTGCTGTAGGAGCTATTTCTGCTTCTGAAAACTTTCGCCACTGTGATTTCCTTAGATGCTTGCTGAAGAAAAGCTGGTGTGAGACTGGAGATGTAGAAAGATACTGAAATATTTCTACAACCTGTCATGTACCTACTAAAGGACATAAAACTTCAAGGATATGCAGGAGCTGGTAATTTATTCTTTTTTAAGGGTAATCCCAGCTTTTGCCACCTGCAGCACTTTCCTGGCGATATGTCTACCAGCAGCCTCTGCGTTTGCAAGACTGAGTCGGCAGAACGTCAGTATGGCTGGTGCTCTGTCCCTCAAAGAAGCTCAGAGTTAAAGTTACTTGTGCTGTCGACAGAGGGGTGAGCATCAGCAATGAAAGGAGCTGGGGGGCCAAAGGCAGCGAGTGCTGGGAACGGCCAAAGTTTTGGGAGGTTTGCTGGTCTACACTTTGAGCTTCGTGTATACAGTAGTAGTAGTTCAAAGCAGTAGTAATGAAAAAGAATTAATCATTTCTCCTTTCTGCAGCCCCGCAAATAGATAAACAAAATATTAATTATGAAAAACATTGTCATCTTAGATATTACTTTTGTGATACACTTAAACTTAAAGGTGTTATCAGAGGATCAACGAACATGCTGAACTCAATTATAAATCTGCATTGGTCGCAAATGAGGACGTAGTCAAGTCTAGTGTGGCTCTGTAGGAGTGTCTTGATAGATGCCTGGTGTTCATTATCTGCCTTGAACAGAGTTCAAGGAACGAGATGGGTTTATTTGCAGATTTTACTGAAGTACGTTAAAGGAAGAGAACCTTATCTAAGACAGTAATTAGGCTTTTGCCTAATTATGGTCTTAAAGGAACACAAGAAATAATTATAAGGGCTTCTACAGGTACGTCAACCAGAAAAGGAAGGTCAGAGAAAGCGTACCCCTGATGAACATGACTGGCCAACTGGTAACAACAGATGGAGAGGACCGGCCAACTGGTAACAACAGATGGAGAGGGATGAGGTACTCAACAACCTTTTTGCCTCAGTCTTCACTGGCACCCTCTCTTCCCACACCTCTTGAGTGGAGGGACCGTAAGATGGGGACTGGGGGAGCAAGTCTCTTCCGCTATAAGAGAAGATCAGGTTCATGACCACCTGAGGAACCCAAACATGTATAAGTCTGTGGGACCTGACGAAATGCATCCCAGAGTCCTGAGGGAAGTGGCTGATGTAGTTGCCAAGCCAGTCCATGATATTTGAGAAGTCATGGCAGTCAGGTGAAGACCCTGGTGACTGGACAAAGGGAAACATTGCACCCATTTTTTAAAAGGGTAGAAAGGAAGACCCTGGGAACTATTGACCTGTCAGCCTCACCTCTGTGCCAGGGAATGTCATGGAACAGATCCTCCTAGAAGCTATGCTAAGGCACGTGGAGGACAGGAAGGTGATTTGAGACAGTCAGTATAGCTTCGCTAAGGGCAGGTCTTGCCTGACCAACCTAGTGGCCTTCTGTGATGGAGTGACTACATCAGTGGACAAGGGAAGAGCTACAGATGTCATCTATGTGGACTTCTGTAAGGCCTTTGACACTGTCCCCCACAACATCCTTCTCTCTAAATTTGAGAGCTGTGGGTATGATGAGTGGACTGTTTGATGGATGAGGAATTGGTTGGATGGTTGCATCTAGAAGGTAGTGATCAACAGCTCAGTGTCCATCTGGACATTGGTGACAATTGGTGTCCCTCAGGGGTCTGTATTGGGACCAGTACTGTTTAATATTTTCACTGATGAATAGAGAGTGGGATTGAGTGCACCCTCAGCAAATTTATAGACCATGCCAAGTTGAGTGGTGTGGCTGACACACCTGAGGGATAGGATGACGTCCAGAGGGACCTGAACAAGCTCAAGAAATGGGCCTGTGTGAACCTCATGAGGTTCAACAAGGCCAAGTGCAAGGTCCTGCACCTGGGTTGAGGCAACCTTCAGTATCAGTAGAGGCTGGGTGATGAAAGGATTGAGAGCAGCCCTGAGGAGAAGGATGTGGGGCTACTGGTTTGTGACTGGATACGAGCCAGCGACGTGCGCTCGCAGCTCAGAAAGCCAACTGTGTCCTGGGCTGCATCCAAAGCAGCATGGCCAGTAGGGCGAGGGAGAGGATTCTGCCCCTCTGCTCCGCTCTGGTGAGACCCCACCTGCAGTTCTGCATCCAGCTCTGGGATCCTCAGCACAGGAGAGACATGGACCTGTTAGAGCAGCTCCAGAGGAGGCCACAAAATCGATCAGAGGGCTGGAGCACCTCTGCTATGA